>OY744532.1:43689064-43699064 GCA_963556195.1 Sepiola atlantica | reverse complement strand
CCATGTCATGTACATGGACGACCTGAAGCTATTTGCAAAAAGCAAAACGGAACTCGAAAAGCTGATAAATAAGACCAGAATCTTTAGCCAGGACATTCAAATAGAATTCGGAATAGAAAAGTGTGCATTGCTAGAGATTAAAAAAGGAAAGCTGGAGACGACTTAAGAGCAGATAAGGGCGCTAGGCGAACAACACAGCTATGAAATATTTGGGAGTTTTGGAAGCAGACACAAAAAATAAACAGAAATGAAAGAGAAGATTGGAAAAGAATATCCGAGAAGAACAAGAAAGCTCTTAGAAACAAAATTATATAGCAGAAACTTAATCAAAGGAATAAATACATAAGCTGGACTAAAGAAGAACTCAGGCACATTGACCAGAGGACTTGAAAATTAATGCCCATGCACAACGCACTACATCCAAAAGACGATACAGACAGACTCTACGTGAAGAGAAACGAAGGTGGGAAAGGACTCGTAAGTATAGAAAACTGTGTGAACGACACTAAATAAACCTGGAAAAATACATAAACCAGAACACAGAAATGCTGATCACCGCAGCAAGAGATACCGTCTCAACGAACAACACAGGAAGCATCGACACCGGACACAAACAAGAAAAGTGGGTAGAAAAACAACTGCATGGACGCTTCATAAGACTCACAAGAGAAGAAACCAACGAAAATAGATGAGCATGGCTAAGGAAAGGAAACTTGAACAGAGAAACGGAATCTTTATTGATGGCTACACAGAACAATGCGATTAGGGCAAACTACATTAAAGCTAAAATAGATAAAACTCAGGAAAACAGTAAATGCAGACTGTGTGGACAAAGAGACGAAACAGTAAATCATATAATAAGTGCATGTAGCAAACTTGCCCCAAAAGAATACAAGAACGGGCATGACTGTGTGGGAAAAGCAATACACTGAAAACTGTGCAAACAATTGAATTTCGAATACGCAGACAAATGGTAAACAACATAAACCAGAAACAGTACTGGAAAACAAAAACACAAAATCGTTTGGGATATGGATATACAAACATATAAACTCATACAAGCAAGGAGACCTGATGTTATTATAATCGACAAGAAAGAAAAATTTCATAAATTCGTAGACTTCGCCGTTCCAGCATAACAAAGAGTGAAGATAAAAGACACGGAAAGACGAAGCAAATACACAGAACTAACCAAAGATCTGTAAGGAATATGGAGCATGAAGAAAGTTAGTATAATACTAATAATCGTAGGAGCACTAGGAACAATAAAAAAAAACTGGAGAACAGACTGGAAGAAATTAGAATCAAAGTGACAATCGAAACCATACAAAGGACGGCAATAATCAAAACAGCTCCAATATTGAAGAAAGACCATTGAATGCGGAAACCAACCCGCATAAGCTACAAAGGGTAATCAGTCACAAGAAATTTACAACAGGGAGAAAACAAAACCACACAAAGAACCCCACAACACGAACTAAGGAACATAAACTGCAAGAAACATCACTTCATAAAATCCCCCCTAATAAATTACACCGGCCTCAGCTAACACCACACACAAATGAACCAAGGAACAGAAATTACAAGAAACATCATAAAATCTACCCCTTCCCTCCTCACCCCCAGCCCCTCCCCAAATAAAAATGATGCCGGCCTAGGCTGACACCAGATAAAATATTTGTAGAGGGTCGAAGAAGATGATAAGACCGAAGAGGGACAGCACAAACCAGACCTCCCCTGGAAAAGTGCGGAGAATGCTGAGACCTTGAGGAGGCTTATTGCCACCCAAATCCCAGAGAAGACCAATGGTCCTTACCAGCTAGAAATCAATCGTAAGAGGTTGTTGCGATGCCGCAAGGTTATTGTCGGTGGTTATTGAAAAGAGGTGAAGAATACTAGAAATCTGGGGAGGCTTGTTGTCACTCAGACTCCAGGAAATATCACTGGTTGTTGTCGGTGAGCAACTGAGAAGTCCTAGTGAGTACAAAAAACAAAAAATAATAATACTAATTATTATTATTATTATTATTATTATTATTATTATTATTATTATTATTATTATTATTATCATCATCATCATCATCATCATCATCATCATCATCATCATCATCATCATCATCATCATCATCATCATCATCATCATCATCATCATCATCATCATCATCATCATCATCATCATCATCATCATCATCATCATCATCATCATCATCATCATCATCATCATCATCATCATCATCATCATCATCATCATCATCATCATCATCATCATCATCATCATCATCATCATCATCATCATCATCATCATCATCATCATCATCATCATCATCATCATCATCATCATCATCATCATCATCATCATCATCATCATCATCATCATCATCATCATCATCATCATCATCATCATCATCATCATCATCATCATCATCATCATCATCATCATCATCATCATCATCATCATCATCATCATCATCATCATCATCATCATCATCATCATCATCATCATCATCATCATCATCATCATCATCATCATCATCATCATCATCATCATCATCATTATCATTATCATTATTATTATTATTATTATTATTATTATTATTATTATTATTATTATTATTATTATTATTATTATTATTATTATTATTATTATTATTATTATTATTATTATTATTATTATTATTATTATTATTATTATTATTATTATTATTATTATTATTATTATTATTATTATTATTATTATTATTATTATTATTATTATTATTATTATTATTATTATTATTATTATTATTATTATTATTATTATTATTATTATTATTATTATTATTATTATTATTATTATTATTATTATTATTATTATTATTATTATTATTATTATTATTATTATTATTATTATTATTATTATTATTATTATTATTATTATTATTATTATTATTATTATTATTATTATTATTATTATTATTATTATTATTATTATTATTATTATTATTATTATTATTATTATTATTATTATTATTATTATTATTATTATTATTATTATTATTATTATTATTATTATTATTATTATTATTATTATTATTATTATTATTATTATTATTATTATTATTATTATTATTATTATTATTATTATTATTATTATTATTATTATTATTATTATTATTATTATTATTATTATTATTATTATTATTATTATTATTATTATTATAATAATAATAATAATAATAATAATAATATATTGTGATGTTTCGTGATTGTTGCAATATTGTTCAGAAAATACGGATGGTCAAAATTGATACAATTCACCTGTTTTGTGTGCGGTTTTGTTACCGCCCAGTTTCGTGAACGGAAGCTATTATGGGTGTCCATATTATTTCTATGAGCAAATGGATGCTGTAACCGTCGATCGCTGTTCGCAACGACGGACAAAAAGTACGTATATGTAATCTTATATTCTGTAAGTTTGAAAAAAATTCAGAGAGCGGTTATTAATTGACTTAGCAGTCTGGTATATTATGTCGGAAGTTATTAGAAGAATGGAATAAAATAGTTACGGTGATTATTCTATAAATTATCCGATGTAATTTAGTTTCCGGTGTTATCTGGGAGAGTAGGTATAGATGAAGATTAGAGAGAAAAGTTTTTGCTACCATCTGTATGGAGTATATTTTTGTGAGAGACTGAGAGGGCGGTATGAAAGTAGCATTTTTATTAGATGATGAAAATAGTCATAAATTTCTTTAAGCACATTCGAGTAAATAAGGTGTATAGAGTGGTGAGTTAAGTAGTCTGTGATGCATGTGGTTATTTTCTATTCTTGACAAAGGTACAGGGAGGGAAATCGTATTTACTTTATATAGAAGATATATATTGACCGTTTTTCGTTCCTGAGGAGATCGCAGTTTTAATGGCTACCGACCGAAACATCGCCATGGCAATGTCGCTTTTGTACGTGTTTGTATAAATAAAAATAGTAATATATATATATATATATAATGAAAATTATGGAAGTAATATTTCAACGTAATGGAAAATCAAAATGAAAAAAACTACAATTATTTATATATTCATCAACGTTTCGTCTTTATTTCAAGTATTTCTCAAGATTATTGATTTGAAGAAATAACAGAAAATACAATTTTTAAATATATTTGGTGCGTTTGTAACGGGAAAAGATTTTTTTCCTCAAAAGAAACAAGAACAAAACATTATTTTTACATCATAATCGCACCACATATTTTTTAAATTCTAACGACTATTTCATATGAGAAAAAACGTTGATGAATGCATAAATAATTTTATTTTTCATTTTATATATATATATATATATATATATATATATATATATATATATATATATATATATATATATATGAAAAAATATTTGTTTTGTGGTCATTATGTAAATGTACGTGAAATTGTTTGCTATTTAGATGTTAATTTACTTCCCATTTCTAGACAATGCGCGTTTGAGCATTGATACGCGCTTCGGCTACTGAGTCAAGTATAACTTTTGTATCGGGATTCAAAGCGTGTGACTGGCAGGAATTGTCTTCTTCCGATACTAACGATTGCAGGTTTGGCCTGAAACACATGTATATATGGGTTTATCTTGAAAATAATATTTATTTATAACTAATTATTCAAAGCTCTCGCAAAGTAAAGCACTTAAAGTTAAGTTGACAACAAGCCGTCATTCTGCGTAATGCACACCTCTAGGCCACGCCTATTGAGTTCTCTGGTGACTGCTTGCTAGATAGCCGCCGTGTTTGCAATTTAGATGTTAATTTACTTCTTATTACTAGACAATACGCGTTGGGCCATTGGTACGCACCTCGGCTATTGAGTCAAACATAACTTTCATATCGGGATTCGAAACGTGTGACCGGCAAGGATTGCCTCCTCCCATACTGACAATTAGCATGTGTATATGGGTTTATTTTAAAAATAATATTTATTTTCAATAATTATATATATATATACATATATATACATATATATATATATATATATACATATATATATATATATATATACATATATATATATATATATATATATATATATATATATATATATATATATATATATATATATATATATATATATATATATCTAAATCTGAATTACTCAACATTTTTTGTCTATGGGCTTGTTCCAGTATATTTCAATTTCACTAACTAGATGCGAGTATTTTTCGTCTGTTTTTTATAGAATTGAGTTATATATACGGCACAATCACGAAGTTAAGCAACGTTGAGCTTGGCCAGTACAAAATGGGTGACCATTTGGGAATACCAGGTGTTGTATGTGTAATGGAGAGGACATGGACTCTACCAGGTTCTATCATGCCCACTGAACTGTTATGGCGGATAGAGTATCTACATGACTCTCCGGCGACTTCTCTTGGCGTTATAGAATATGGATGGATGGATGGATGTTTGAAAATACTTCTATTTTAATTATTTTTATTCGTCAAAATTTGCAATTCACTCATAAAGTAACCCATCTCTTATTAAGTATCTATATGTCACTCTCACAAACTCTAACTCTATGTTGCTTAAAACGCCGCTCTTATTGTATACGATGTCTATAACGTTCGCTTCTGTCTCTCTCACTATCTCTCTCTTTGTGTTTATTAACAATTGATGGTAACAAAGAAATGGAATAATAAGACGATTAGAATAATCCATTCTATAGAAAAGTGTGTATAATCACAAATAGTAATACTATTTTACCCGTAGTTGTAGAAGGAAATAAAGACAGAGATCAAGAAGAGACGGATATACATTGGTAGAAATCATTTTGGATTTTGGATTTTGGATTTTGGATTTTGGATTTTGGATTTTGGATTTTGGATTTTGGATTTTGGATTTTTTAACTGGATTTGCAAACTCACTTTTTCCAGATTCAAGCAATCTAACTCGAGTTTAACACGTCACATTTTTCCAGTATATATATATATATATATATATATATATATATATATATATATATATATATATATATATATATATATATATGTGTGTGTGTGTGTGTGTGTGTGTGTGTGCTTTATGAGTTTAAAGGTTAGTATAGATAGATATACATATAGATATACATATACGTATAGATAAATATACATATAGATATATATATATATATATATATATATATATATATATATATATATATATATATATATATATATATATATATATATATACAGTACCGTTCAAAATTAAGGAACAAAAATAAAATTTTCGAAATCTAAACAAAATTATATATTAACTTTTGTGAAAATTTCACTGAATATACACATTCTGTAGTTGGACTTTTATCGAGATTTTCAGATGAATTGAAATAATATTTTTAAAGTTATCCATCATTTTACAGATTTCAAGTGTCCAAAATTAAGGAACAAAATATCATTTTTAACTAAATCACATTAAAAAGGTAAAAGAGATTTAATATGTGGTACTTCCACCTTTGTTTTCAATAACTGCTGTGTATCTACGACTGCAGGATTTAACTAAATCTTGACATTAGGCCACAGTTATCTTGACCCATTCATCTTTTAGTTTCAGCCACAAGTCTTCAATGTTTTCCGGATTGTTTGCCGTAACATTCTGTCCTAGAGTCTTCCATAAGTATTCTATAGGGTCCATGTCAGGACTCTGAGCAGGCCAGTCTATTACCCCTACTTCTTGATCAGCCAGATAATTCATGACCAGCTTTGCCTTGTGGCAGGGAACATTATCCTGCATAAAAACAGGCTTTTCGATACCAGAATTGTGCAACACTGGCAAAACATACTGTTCTAAAACATTCTTGTATACAGTGGCATTTACTCTAGTATTTAAGCGTACAAGTGGTGATGAACTCTGCCATGATATCATGCCGAAAACCATCACGCTACCTCTACTAAATTTAACAGTTTTTTTGATGCAGCTAGGATCCAAACTTTCGCCTTTTCTTCTTCTTACAAATTGTTTTCCATCACTGCCAAATACATTAAATTCGATTCGGCACTGAAATAAACTTTTGTTCCAATTTTCTTCTGACCATACACCATACTTTTTTGCGAACGCCAATCTAGTTGCTTTGTTTGTGTTTTACTTATTAGCGGCTTTTTTTAGGAGATCTTGCAAAAAGACCTATTTCGTGCAACCGTCTGGGCACAGTTTGTCGTGAAACATGCGTGACACCTTCCATTTGTTTAGAAATGTTGCCAGCTGTAAGGAAACGGTCTTTTAACACAAGGCGTTGCATAACTCTGCCCTCTTTTGCCGTTGTCTTTCTTGGTCTACCAGGTTTCTTTGTGTTAGTTAACCTTCCAGTTTCTTTATATAGTTTGAGAACTCGGCTTACAACACGTTTTCCGATTTCTTCTATTGTCAACTTTTCCTGTCTTAATTTGACGATTTTTGCTTATTCGCTTAAATCAGTTTATTTCTTTTTGACATGATTGATATTGCGTGACTTGCAGCAGTGACGATAATCAAAGTTTAGAATATTTATTTTATATTAAAAAAACGTTAAACAATTATTTTTTCCTTAATGTTCCTTAATTTGGGACACTTTAAATATGTAAAATGGTTGATAACTTTAATAATATTATTGTAATTCATCTGAAAATCTCGGTAAAAGTCCAACTATATAATTTACATATGTAGTAAAATTTTCACAAATATTAAAATATAATTCATCTGAGATTAGGAAGATTTTATTTTTGTTCCTTAATTTTGGAGGGTACTGTATATGTGTATGTGTGTGTCTTTTATGCGTATAAGTGTACGTATAGATAGACATATAGATATACATATACGTATAGATACATATACATATACATATGCATATATATGTATTACTTTTATACGTACATAAAATGAATATATATATATATATATATATATATATATATATATATATATATATATATATATGCGTGTGCCTGTATGCGCATAAGTGTGCGTATAGATAGATATACATATAATATACAATAAAAACTGACCTTGTGTCTAACTATGCCTTTGTGGGGAGGCAAGTAAATAGGAACAGGTGTTTTATGGTGTCTCATGGCCCATAAATATTAGTTTTATCGAAAAGATGCAAAACAAACTTTCTTTAGAATGTTTATAATTGAAAGATATACTTAGTAAATCGGTTTTGAATTTACAAATCATCACACGGCATCTTCAAACTTAACAGCTGGCGTGGAACCTACCAACATTCAAGTTTCAACATTCTTAATCTGGACTCCAAATCAGAGCTTTATAAAACTTATGCGAAATATTTTCCTCATTCATTCAGGTGAATTGGCTGATGAATTTGCCATAGTTTAGATTTGTGTCCTAAGTACTTTCAGACTCATCCGATCCATCTTCAGGGGAATTAAGTTAATCAGGTACAGATTAGTATTATAGTATTATCCCCTCCGAAACTAAGATCTTGATTCGGACTATTGAAAGCATCTACCAAAGGATATCTAGACATGAGTTGTCTCTTATATTCAATAATACTTGTCTGCAAGAGAAGACGCTGCCTAGATATACACACAAGATATATGTTTCTTTAAATGTATTTTAGGGATGTTTCTTGGAGATCTTAGCGCTACTTTCTGATATATTTATAACTTTAAGTAAATTGGTTTATACATTTATAAATCTAATTAGTTTTGAAACCCATCATTTAATTTAACAACTGTTCAATGTAATAATAGCATTATCATAAATGCATTAATATAATTTAATCGTAATGACTTGACTCGATTATCTCCCCTTTCGAAAATCTTTAATGAATTAAAATTATCTGAGGATGGAGGAAGTATTATCCGGTATTTAATACCTTTTACTTTTCCCTATAATTGTTTTTTAAATTACATCGTGGATTTTTTAGCCATTGAACATTCTCCTTGACCATAACTTTATCTTCTTTTGGGATTAATGATGACCATGGTTTTGATCCAGTTGTTTTCGAATCTTATTCACTCGATGAACTTCAATTTTCTGTTAATGTTTGTCGCATAAGAATTGTGAAGAGGAGAATTTCTTTTTATGGTAAACTATCTGGATATGTTGTTTACAATAAAGATTTTTTTAAACAATTGAAAAGCCGATGAGTTGCTTTGTGTATATATTATTATAAGATGATAAATTAATAAAATAAAAATCTTGAAATCAATATATTAATAAGCTCTATCGAATTGCTAAGCATCCAGCTTGTCATTTGTAATTGGAATTAGATTCCTTTGTGAATCAATCTGATCTATATAAATTTAATTTATATCATCATTATGTCTCATATATTTCACGTAACCCAGACGATTCGTTTGCGAAAACGTTGCAATTTATAGATCATATTGAGCCTTTAGATAAAAAACATAATTTTATTAGGCAAGTTGGATGATGTTATCGGGCATCAATACACACGCTCTTTCAAATTGGCATGATTTAAGACTCAATAATCTAAGCAAATAGAAACTGAATAAGCTTAATGTTGATTAAGATAAGATTTATTCTTAAAAATTCTTGATCTGCCACCGACTTGAAATGATACACGGGTAATCGATGTTGGGTATCTTCGAATGGGCAAGTATATCAATGTTTTTGAAACACCTAAATATATGTAAAAAAACAATATGGCAAATTTTACAACAGACAAGTGAATGCAAGTATGTTTCTTCGCTATCGACTTGTGCTTCATAAATTGGGTATATGTGAAACTTTTATTCTGAAAATACTTTGTAAAATTTACACATCGTTTGATTGTATAACCATTTGAGATGAAACGGCTGTAGAAATAGAATAAAGAGTTTACTTGATACCATGTCTTCGTTCGGTTCAAAGCGAAATCAATTTATATTCGCCCTAAAGTCACATACAAGCACACTTGGATCTGAAATGTGGCAAATCTATTGAGTAAAAAGCGTGATAATTTGCCTTGGTGTAGTTTTGACTACAAAACAAACATGATCTCAAATCTGGCCACCGGCTGAACAGTTATTTCCACACAGACAAATCCACAAGGA
>OY744532.1:43646564-43681564 GCA_963556195.1 Sepiola atlantica | reverse complement strand
AGATGTTGCACAAAGTGCAGCGTCATCTGCAAACAAAAGATCCCTGATGACAGTTTGTCGAAGAAGGGTCTTAGCTTTGAAACGTTGCTGGTTGAAGAGACCACCACTTGTTCTAAATTTAAACTTCACCTCAGTATCTATATCAGCGAAAGCATATCTCAGCATAACTGAAGAGAACAAAGCAAATAGCACAGGTGCCATTACGCAACCCTGTTTGGTACCATTCGTCACATTGAAAGGTTCTGAAGACTCTCCATTTGAAACAACCGATGCCTTCATTCCATCATGGAAAGAAATAATTACATTCAGCATGTTGTCAGGTATTCCCAGATTGTCCAACACTTTCCAGAGGGCTTCGCGGTTTACTGTGTCAAAGGCTTTTGTAAGGTCAATGAAAACCATATACAACTCGTCGTTCTTTTCCTGAACTTTCTCGGCAACCTGGCGGAGGGAAAAGATCATATCGACAGTACCCCGACCAGTACGGAAACCGCACTGAGATTTGGGATAGATATCATCAACAAGGTGTTTAATTATTCTGTTGAGAATAAGCCTTGTCAAGACCTTCCCTGCAATTGACAAAAGTGAGATGGCTCGATGGTTGTCACAGATGTTTCTGTTGCCTTTATTCTTATACAAGTGTTGAATTAATGCATCTTTGAAATCCTGAGGGACATTTTCACCTTGCCAGATCTTCACAAAGAGACTGTGCAGCCTCTTCACTAGTGTCTGGCCACCGTACTTAAACACCTCAGGAGGTAAGATGTCTTTCCCTGACCTTTTGCCTGACGACATTTGCCTAATAGCAACGAAAACTTCATGTATTGCTGGAAGGAAGGAGAGTTCAGGAATCTCAGGTCGTTCAGTAATAGATGAAAGTATTTCTTCATCAGTTGTGGAAGTATTGTTTAGGACCGCTTCGAAGTGCTCCTTCCATCGATTCAATATATCTGCTCTATCATTTATCAGTGTGCCATCATTTGCAGATACGGGAAAAACGCCAGATTTGTGCGGTCCAAAAACTTTCTTAATACCTTAATAAAAAACTTTCAAGTCTTTTCTGTCAAATGCTTCTTGCATTAATTTGGCATGTGAGGACCACCATGCCTCTTTCATCTGCCGTAATGCTTTCTGGACTTTACTTTTGCATTCCTTGTACAATTTCCTCTTTAGTGTTGAGTTCTTATCAATCCAGGTGTTATGAGCCTTATACATTTCATTGATCAACTCCTGGGCCTCAACATTCTGGTCATCGAACCAGTCCTGATGCCTACGGACAGGTAACCCCAAAACCGCCAATGCAGATGTGTGAATTACGTCCCGCAAGGATTTCCAGGAAGATTCGATATCATCGGTTATCTCAACAGAATCCAATGAGCGATCAAGACGGGCCGACAGTGCTGCCCGCTGAACGGTATTCTTTAATGGTAGAATGTTTATCTGTTTAGGGACAGAGGAGCGTTTCACTCGTCTGTGCTGTAAACGAAAAGACGTTTTACTTCGAAGCAAGGGATGATCTGAAAGATAGCAACTTGTATGGAACGAACGAGTGATACGAAAGTCCTCTTGGTGATGATGTAGTCAATCAAATGGCAATCCCTAGAACGAGGGTGCATCCATGTAGTCTTGTGAAAGTTTTTCTGCTGGAATACAGTGTTGGTAATGCACAGATTAAGCTCTCCACAAAGAGACAATAAACGAAGACCATTCCCATTCATACGACCAACGCCATGATGACCCAGAACACCACGCGATGATGTACTATCCACACCCACACGTGCATTAAAATCACCCAAAAGAATAAGTTTATCCTTGTGTCGAACATTAGTGATAATTTCTCTTAGTTGCTGTTAAAAATCATTTTTCTCCTGCTCTGGTCTGTTCAACGTGGGAGCATAACACCTAATTAAAATAGCACCGGTATAACATTCAAGATTAAGGGTTAATTTTTTGAAGGGTCGGCAATGACTTTGCAAGATTGGACTTGATAGCAAATCCTACTCCAGAATGGCGAGGCTCCTCTGGGCCTTTGCCACTCCAGAAAAAGGTATAACCACCCTTTTCTTCTGTCAGTTGTGAATTTCCAGCCAGGCGAGTTTCACTAAGGGCGGCAATATCGATGTCAAACCTTTTAAGCTCAAGTGCGACAAGAGCCGTCCTACGTTCTGGCTGAGTATCATTGTCAAGTAGAGTACGGACATTCCAAGATCCAAAATGAAAGTTTTTACTTCTTCTGTTATTGGGACTGCATGTTGGATACCCAGACAGCTGCAGTTGGCTGCCAAAGGTTATGATGAGCAAGCATATGTTTAGGGCTCTTTTTATCGCCCCCTCCCCAGCATAGGGAAAGCAGTGCTATCCCTAAACAGGGCTGTTTTGTCACCGATAGAGGACACGGACTGCACAATTGCTCAAATGTTTGGGCAAAACGGCCATCACCCACCGGTCGCCAAAGTGTAGAGATCGAGCTAAGAACTTCCAGTAATATCCTTTACCTGTTCCCGTCGCCTTACCCTATCGCCTGTGGACTTTTTTTTGTGCAGGACGTTGGTATAAACTTAAGTTGTCAAGAAACCCACACAAAAGATTTGTTTATAGTGGTGAAAGCCTGTGTAAATACTATCCACACTTTTTGGACCTTTTCATAAACCAAAGTCGGTGCAGAACAATCGCCATAGATTAAGCAAGAAAAGACCTCAGGTTTAACATCAGAGTTTTCCATCTCCTAGATACCTGTCTTAACAATGACTAAAGGAGGTATCTTGCCCAGTCGTTTTAATGCGCCCCCAGACACTATCCTGGGAATTTTCATAACCCGGCACCATATATATATGTCTATACATATATAGATACAGACCACTACCCAGTGGCAGGGGGTTAGATTGGTGAGCGCCGGGACATATCTGCATGCATATATATATATATATATATATATATATATATATATATATATATATATATATATATATATATATATATATATATTAGCCGAACCAGTGTTCCGGCGTTACTCAAGAAAATTAAGGAAGCCAAGAATTGCAACCCTAACCCCCAGTATACTCACTGACTTGTTTGCTTGACAGGGGTTTATGCGTTTGAGATGTGTCTTCGTTTTTATTTACAATTCATCAAAAGAATAAAAATGGCTGACTTGTGTACGAACTAAACGAAATGCATTATGTAATAAAATTGATTTTGTAGTGAAAACGAATCGTGGGTTGTGGGAGAAACTCATTAACTTTTTGTCTTGCCACGGTGTGTATGAGTGTCTTTCAGAATTGGGGCTTTCTGTTTAATTTACAATTTAACACCAGAATAAGATGTCTAATTTGCGTACAAATGAACCGAAATCAATTATGACAGACATAAATTCCCTACGGAAATTTATGTGGGGGAATATTCACTGACTTGCTTTCTTCACTTCAATTTGTCTGTGAATTTTTGTGGAGTTAATTTACAATGTAGAAACGAATCGCAACCGTCACAAGTAAATTGACTTGAAAAGCTTGGAAATACTGCTTTTACCGACAATGCTAATTTTCTATCCACGATACAAAAATATACGTTAATGCAATTATGTGTAATAATAAAATTAAAACAATAAGAACAAATAGAATTACTGAGATGTCGTTTTGCAAATCCATATGCAAATTAGTTATACACATGATCAGTATATTAAAATGGTACTGTTATTGTATTTTTAATATAAATTTTACGTTATAATTTCACTGTCAGTACGATTAATAACCCAACTTTATAAATATACAAGCTGTCCTTACCCGGTGTTGCTCAGGATCAATAACGTTCGCTTGACCAATCGTCACCAAACTTTGTCAAATATCGGCCATTGTGTAAGTTAGAAATCTCCAAATTAAACCAGTTCTAATTCAAAGATCAAGGTCATTGAAAAGTGAAAGTAGCATTGTGACGTTGAGACTCGAGTTTTCTAAATTTCAGTATTTATTTGATTCTCTTTGATAACAGTAACCACTATGTAAAATTCTAGCCTGATAGGATAAATAGGTTTTCAGTCATCAACGATTTAATGGCATAACTTCCAGAATACCTCATACAATGTGGAGAAGTAAGACCCAGCTAAGACTTTGACCCATCCTTACATTGTCAAGTTGAGGCATGCAGTCTCACGACTGGCTTATGTTGTTGTTTGCTGATGGAATGAGTCTGAAAATTGGTTAGCTACGAAATATTTTTGTGCCACAAGTTCTTTGTGATTTTCCGTATCTTGGGGTAAGGGTGTCGTTTGCAGGTAACTGATGATTGAATACGTACATAAATAACGTAAACACCGTTTCAAGTTTCATCTAAGCAGGCGAAATAAATTATCATTTTTATCCGACCGTCACAAGTATCTACTGTCGACCTCACTTTATGTCCTTTTGTTGGAGCCGTTACCTCGCAAACAAAGAGACGGGGCGGCAGGTGCGGTCATACGTAGAATCGCCTTATCTGTCCTAGCGGTATAACAGCGAAGTGACAGATCTCAAACCGTCTGCGCCGCTGGATATCTCGTTTGTAATTGACAATATTGGCCCGTCGTGCGATAAAGTGATGTTTCTCGCGATCCTGGTTATAACTATAATGGTGGTATGAACAACGTGTCTGGGGCGAGGGAGTCTTTTTCTGATCAAGATCTGATTTTATTCTTCAAGTAGCCACTTAAGGTTAAAATAGGATCTGATTGAAAAATATCACATTCCATGAAATTCAACAAAAGGTAGGTACAAGTTTGAAAAGAAGGGCCGCATTAGTACATGTTCCCTGCCTGCGCATAGTGTACGCGGTCCTTGTGCGGTTATGGTAAGATCTTAACTAGTTGAGTGAATTTCTACAGTGTTGTTTAAGTTCATGTTGTAAAATACAACCTTGTCAACCAAATACTCGGCGAGATCTACTTTCGTCCACATATCCGAACGAAAGTCACGCTACGGAAATATTCTAGAGTGATCTTCACATGGTAATATGTTGACTTTCTTTTGTCCACATATTTTTATTTAGGTGGGTTCTACTAATCTCAGTCTTTTCTATAAATACTATCATGGCATATGTTCTTGTTATGCCCTGCTTCCTTTGTTCCAGCCATTTTGACCCCTTACTCTAGTGGTTTACCTCAATGCACTGTTTTAATGCCCCATTTTAATACAGCTTTCTATTCCAGTAGCTTCTTTACAAGAACTTTAGGATTGTGAAATTCTCTTCGTGCTTACTGTTTTCCTCCTATCTATAACCTTGGTCGAGATTAAGACCAATAGGCAGCTCCTATCTTTGTGATAATCATCTTGTCAGCTATTTACATCAAGTGGATTCATGCATTGTCTGGAACGATTTCCATAGCGACAAAGAATTTGACCTCATTACAGTTTTTAACAATTTTAGAGATTATCTCCAGAAATTGGGTCAGCAAAATCTTGACAAATCTTTATTTCGTCAGTCTTGCTTACGAAGTTTAGCACAGCCATTCGAGTGATGGTGACTACTTGCTATACTTATAGTTGATTTGTCTCAACATGTGTATGATCTATTGTTCTAGCTGCCGATTGTAGTGGTACATGCATTGCTTGATTGTCGAATGGCTCACTTTCAGTTGCTTCGTGTCTGTCAGCTTCGATCTCAAGATGATACGGCACTGAAAACTTATTATAAGCTAGAAGATACCCATCTGCAGCAAATAAGGATCGAAGTACCACACCAAACACGTAAGTTCCAATACATTCCTTCGCGGCAATTATGGTTGACCTCTGGAGATAACGATGAAGCGTTGTAAGAGTTCTGGCTGTTCTTGTATCTTGACGACCTTGACCCGTAATCTGATTTTTGTTGATGCATTAACGATTTTGTGAGTTCCAGATGTTTTCTTTCGTAATTCTGTCCCACGCAAAGAGTTTACATTCTGTGAAGCGTTCAATGACAAATTCTTCAAGCATCTGTTGATCAATTTCGTCAGGGCAGAGGTCATTGGTAGAAGTTCCATTAATAACTAACTTGATGAGCAAGTTGTATACCTCATGCTCATCAGCACATTCAAATCGATTTCCATGCTGATAAAATACAGCACTGAGTGTGATTGCATTTTGTGCTGCACGAGAGAACTTTCATCTTGTGACTTCATAGTGATGTGTTCTTTTCTCGTTATTGCCATCAGTAGATATATTTTGATACTGTCTTATAAATGTAACAGTTCAGGTGCGATGAGAAATTGCTTGTCTATTGACTTTTTATTTTTGCAAATATCCATACTATCCAACCAACGACTTTGATTTTACGATTATTTTTTTATCTCATGATCTGGACTTATTTATGCAAATCTATTAACGCCTTTGGTGACACAAAAGTTGCCCTTCATCAATCGACCGATATTTCGAGATTAACTTATAGATTGCATTGTAGATATGTACAGTGATAGCAAGCGTTCATTATTTCAATTGTCGTTTGCAAAGCATTACTTTATAAGTGCTTCCTAATTCTACATATGTACCATTAAGTGCTGTTGCCTGGTTCATCGAATAAATTGAAGAATCGTCTCAGAATGCTTCATGTAGATGTTGATGAAACACTGAAACTTGTTTGCAGTACCTTCAGATTGTTTGATCTTTTCGAAAATATCCCTGGATATTGATTTTGTTAACAATGTCGCTCAGTTTATGTCTGCGTTCTGGGTCAAGATCGATGTCTTTCAGATATTGTTCTCCGAAACGAGCGTGGATTTCTGTCAAGAAGGCTGCTTCATTTGGGCTGAAGTTTAAAGAGGTACAAAACGAGCAAAGTAACTGTAAGAGCTCCCAATGCCCGATACATGTGTTTTCTGTTGAAGATGTGTATTACTGTTGCTGATGAGTATAGTCCAACTTCGACTCATATTTGGAGATTACAACCACTTCCACGTATTTACCCAACGTAGTTAAACCCCGAAGACAATATGCAGATCCCCAGGCCGAAACATAAACTGCTACTTGATGTCCTCACGCTCCATTCATAACTTTATGTCGCAGAACTGAAGATCACGAGTTCCAGTTATCATAGATTCTGATCCCATGACATAATGGCGGTTGTAGATGCTCTTATCAGAGCTGCATAGAGAGTGTAATACTCTGCTGAGGTGCTAGGGCAATGTTTGTCTTTGGATCAGAAGAAGTTTTGATCCATGTGTAAATCTGTAGATACAGATTTACAAGCAATAGCTGCTGAGAAAAATATTAGAATTAGATGTATATCAATCTTAATGTTAACTTTATGCCGTTTTTGTATCATGGCAGCCATCTTGAATTTTAGAGCATTGGAATGCGACAAAAATGGCACGGCATTTTTTTTATTTATGTTCATATTATATTCAAATAGAATCCGACAATATTTTATTTTTATCTTATTTCATGACAAATGAGCCTACCATAATGTTATGTCGATTTTTAGTTTACACATTTTAAACTCGCACTTTGGAAATGAAAATATATCTTTCTTTTAATTCTCTGCTATTTGTACAATAGAAAAGCTTCTATTTTAATGCATGTATATATATATATATATATATATATATATATATATATATATATATATATATAGTACGTTATCAAAGCCACAAACGCTACAATCCCAATGAAAACAATTACATAAAAATACATTAAATATTTAGGTGATAAAAATCGTGCATATTTCTAGGCAGGGCTTCGTTGTCCAGTGGTAAGACGTTAGACTATTGAGATCAATATCGAAGGTTCGATCCGTGTCTAAGTTAGCCATGCTGATGAGGGCTGTAACCCATAAACATGTTTCCATGGATTACTTTTATGTACGTATAAATAAATAAATATATATCTGTGTGTGTGTGAGAGTGCTTGTAAAGAGTAATAAACACTGGACTTTTTCGAAGTTTATATAATCATTTACGGTATAAGTATGAGTGGGTGAATATCCCCACATTCAGAAAACTTTAATTATTATTTCATATAAATACCTAAGTTATTGTTCATAAACCTTTGTATATATAATAATATTATATTAATGTATAAGTAGCCGCTGCATTACCTTTTTAATGATCTTCTTGGCTTAAACATTACAAAAGTGCCGACGAGATATAAGTTTAACATTACGTAAGAGAATCGAAATTTCCCTCAGAAGTTAAGAGTGGTATTAGAGATACGTGTACATGCAGTTACATCATGGGTGGAAGTCCGAAATGACACGTAGGAAAGAAGGGATGAAAATGTTCCCATTGCAGAAAAGCTGATTGTGTTTAGTCGCACTTTGTCGAAGTTATAATTTAGTTTAGTCCCCTAGAAAAATTTACTGATGTGTTTGTGTATATATATATATATATATATATATATATATATATATATATATATATATATATATATATATATATATATATATATATACACTGTTATCAGAGAATGAAGAACTAAAACATGAAGGGATATGGGTGATTGAGCAACACAGTTATTGGAGTTTGTTTCTTTTATGTTGTGCATAATTTCAGCAGGTAATACCATGTGAGAAAGAAAGATGGGAACTTCGACTGTCACAGCACCACAGCAATACGACTAACTGATTCTTCCGACAAAGTTAACGCACTGTGGGGATTGAAGAACACCCCAGCTATGATACAGGTTTACCATCGTTGAAAAACTAGTAGATATTAGAGTCTTAAGGTGGGGATTAAAAATCCAGCGAACAAGAGGTGTGCGCACTCTGGTCATTAAGTAATGCCTGGCCAACACTGACGGCTGTCCCCGGCAGTGGAGCCTTCGGCAATTATCAATAAACTAACCATTTTTTAAAGATAGAAAGTAATGTCAGTGGGGGTGGGCCTCCTAGATCTGCACAGAACCATACCTTAGCTCGAGAAACGTAAGGTCATTACTTACTCAAAAATGACCCAGACTCTGTCGGACTGATTGTTGAAAACGTACTCTCGACTGGTATAAATAAACCCGTCTCAAGCTGCGCCAGGTAGCATTACTATGTCATATAGTTACATATTCCTATGTTCTTTTTACATATTACTATGTCATATAGTTACATATTCCTATGTTCATTATACATATTACTATGTCATATAGTTACATATTCCTATGCTCATTATACATATTACTATGTCATAAGATACATATTCCTATGTTCTTTATACATATTACTATGTCATATAAATACATAGTCCTATGTTCTTTTTACATATTACTATTTCATATAGATACATATTTTTTTTAAATATTCTTGTGAAAATGTTTTTTTAAAATGGACGAATGCTAAGTAGTTGGTGGAACAAATACAAGAACAAACCACCCAATCAAATATGAGAACGTATTTTAACGCAATTGTCTGTTTTACAAAAAAATGAATAATGTACCTACGTAACTTACTCAATTACATTGAATACATATTTCATAATTCATAATAATAAGTTGAATCGTTCAGGATTGTACCAAACACAAATATTTTTGACGCGCGCACAAATACTTTTAAAATCTATTACTCAACATAACGCAAAATTTGATGTAGAGCCATTCTTTTCTTTAAAGTGTTTGTATCTAATTTATTCTTTAAAATTTTTATTCGGGTGAGTGCACTCCCTGAATGGTAAAGTTTACAAAAAACATAATGCACTTATATTACTAACCGTGATGCCGAGATTACATATACCAAAATTCATAATAATCGATTCACGCTAACAAAGGAATAATGTGCCCATGTAACTCATTGTATTTTTTTTAGAATATAACTTCCAAAACTTATAATGATCCGTTCATTAGTTTAGGATATTTTCCTGTATATAGATATATGTATATAAATAAATACACATACCTAACATCTATCTATATATATATATCCTTCTGTCATATATGTGTTCGATTTTGAAGGTTTACTTGACAGTTAACATCGGAAAATTTTGCTGATGGAAAATCTACTTCGAAGAAAACAAAATTATGATGTGGCTCCCCATCTAAAGAGAAATCTACAAGAAAATAAATCTTTAAAAAAACACTTGGTGTTTTTTTTAGATTCATGTTTAGTTACCTTGTACATTTTCTACATGGTGTTTGTCAGATTCAATTCTTTTTTATGGGTTCGTCTGTTTGTTTCCCGGTTTTATGGAGATTTTAACGTCCAATTTGACGCGAATTACTTTTTTGTAGGTGCGTCCTCGTATCTATATCAGAAGTTCCGCCGTTCGGTCGGTCGGTCGGTAGCGCTCGTTTCAGTATTTAAAGCGCATCTTATTTAATAAGTAAATACCATCGGTTTGTTTGAAGAAGTACTTTCTACTGGACAGCCGATTAGGATACATCTGCTTGTGTATGCATGTATGTGTGTATTTATGTATGTGTGTATTTATGTATGTGTGTATATGTATGTACGCGCATATAGCTGTGTGTGTGTGGCTATGTCTGTTTGCATTGGACATGAGATTGGTTCATCGATAAGACGATGGCATAAGTTCGCCGTTTGCCAATCACGTTTGAGCGGCTGTGTAAATCTTAATTAAATGGCTTGATCAACTCGTCGATCAAGCCATTTTAACATTGCATTCAGACTGCAAACCATACATGGGGCTCCCTATTTCTCATTAGATGCTCTTTTTGCATCCTCACTCCTTAAATATTACTCCCACTGTATGTTTCCCTTGTCAGACCACAGTTAGAGTATGGTGTCTAGGTCTCTGCTCCATATCTAATACATGATATCGGCCACTTGGAGAAAGTTCAACGACTGGCTACTTGAATGGTGCATGGAGTACCGGATCTGTCCTACGAAAGCCGACTCTAGACACTTAAGCTGTTCTCCCTTGAGCGCTGACGTTACGCAGTGATCTCATTTCGGCCTACACTCTCCTAAAAGGTAATTATGATCTCCCTCGAAACCTACTACTAACTCTTGTACTAGAAAAATGTCTGCGCATTCTTTAGCAGAAACTGTTTCATCGCCAATTTCGACTTAACCAGATATCTGGACCTGGGAATAGAGTTTAAGGAGATGTAGTAAAGTGCGTCTACAGATTATATGCAAGTATTATTTGGGCCGTTATTTAATGCTTGCATGACCCATGTGCCGGCGTTGCCCGGTGGAACATAAAATAATGATTTAACAAGAAAATAATATCCGCAAAAAGGAATTAGAAAGAAAAATGAAAAAAAGTTTTTTCTGCAATAACATTAAGTGTGGAAACCATATTTAATGTTTTAGAATACATTCTTTCTGCCCCCTCCCCCACCAAAAAAATGTTTTTTTCTTTTGTGTTGTTTAGGTGTATGTATCCAAAAATTTGCAGTCGTAACTTAAGCAGTTCCGCATTTCCGGAGAATGCCAGATCAAGTTCCGATACTTCTTCACAATACGAACCGAAGTAAACCGACTTTGCAAGCTAAAACTTAGTTCACGGTTAGGTTAGGGATAAGTTATGGTAAAAACACAAAAAAAATAGTTTGGCTCGTATCGTGTTAGATGGTTCGGTCAAGTTCATTATCGTCACTTTTACTGAGCCAAACACGTGTATTCTTAATTATAGTCGATTTTTATTGGTGAAGTGGTCGCTAATTTCATAATGTGTAGCTATCAAAAAGTCTAAAAATCGAAAATATTTTAAAAGTAAAATCTTCCTACATTTCTATTTAAAACAGAAAAAAGTATTTGAATGAGTAAAAAATAATTGCCCCCACCCTAATGTTCCCGTCTTAAAATTTGAGAAACCATGCAGTCGATTTACCGCGAACTGGGCAGAAAGTGGGTGCTCATTACTGGTTAAATTTATATAAGAAAAGTGATCCCCCACCTTAAAATATAAGATATTTTTTAAAAATGTATTTCCTTTTTTGCTGATATTTTTTTGAGTCGGCCTACAATGTAATCGCAAAAAATGTAGAATTTGAAGTTATTGAGGGGTTAAACTACGTCGGGTATGATAGTAGAGATTTACCGTTATGTTTTTTTAACTCTGTAATTCCTATTGAGTCAAGTAAATTACTGACAGTGGATTCCTTTTGTTCATAGGTGATACTTTAAAAGTTATTTTTAAGTCAAACAATTATTTTATATTTCACTGGGACACGGAGTTGTGACCGAAGAAAATAGAAAAGAATGATTGAAGAAATTTTAGAAATAAGTATTAGTGTCGTATTAAACACCTCTTTGTTTTTTTATTAATTTGTAGCGAATTTCCCGCCTGTTGTTTCTGACCTATTTGCGTAATGACGTCATCTGGTTTGTTGGCGGGCAATCAAGGGAAAAGTCACGTTATGAAAGAATGAAACAAATAAAAATTGTTTGTAACGCCCCCTTCTTCCCGGTGAACGGAGCGAAGATAGATGATAGTGTTGTTCTTTTTTTTTTGTATGAATATGTTAAATATTTTTTTAACGAAAAACGAGTAGTCATTTTTGTGAACAAATTATGATCCATAAATAATGGCTAGCAATACATACATATATATATACATATATATATATACATATACATATATATATATATATATATATATATATATATATATATATATATATATTATAATATAAAATGAAGTAATAAAATAAGGTGTCAATCAAATTTTATTAGAATTCAAAGTTCAAGCAAAGTATCCTTAAGTCCTTAGCTCATGAGTTTTCAAAGATAATTCTTCTCTTCAGAGGACCATTACCGCAGTTATACTACTACAGGTAATAAAATTACGCTTTGAAAATATATAAAATTATATACACTAAAACATAAAAATACATAACATAAAACATATCAACCCAAAAACATACTTTTTGTTGAATCCATACAGTCCATCCAGTTCATACAAATTGAGAAGCATAATCAGGAAAGACATTCCTCCAAGTTATAAACAGCAGTCCATATACGTGAAATTGAAGGGGCTGGCAAAGTTATCCAGTCGCGAAATGTGTCCATATTCAATGTTAATGATAAATAAATCAAATGATACAAAAAGTCCAATCAAAGTTCCAAAATCCCGAAATGTGCAACCCAAGTCAAATCAAAGTTCGTTGTTTAATTAGAAAACCCGTTAAATCTGAATTGAGCAAAATAAGACTGAATCCCCGTCTCATCTTGCCAGGTATATTAAGTTCCTGTAAGAGGTATAATCCAATTTGTAGTAGTTCTTGGTCTTGTCTGCTGGAACAATGAAATCCGTATGTTTGTTAACTCTCCTGGTAAATCCATTTATTTTTTTGACGATAGAACTGCAATATTTAGTCTGCTTTCTGAATTTAATTCTTCTGACCAGGTTAACAAACATACGGATTTCATTGTTCCGGCAGACACATAAATATAGCTCCATACTTAATAAGAATTCAATTAAAATTTCATACTCTACTATGCCAAATATAGCCCAAACAATAATCTCAGCAAATAGCAAAAAAATAAAAAAATATCCAATCTAATTCTAATTATTCCAATCCTATAAATACATGCAACTGCAGGCGCACCAGTGATTGCCCACTGGACAATAGATGCACATATTCTGATATTGTATATGTTTGTACTGTAACTGAACAAAATAATTCTATAATGAATCCTAGAGACCACATAAATACAGCCTCTAATCAAATTCCACAATTGAGCACTACAACTAATTTGCACCATAACTCTAGACCTAGCAATTCTAATATCCATCCTCTACCTCAGCAAACCGGTAATGAGTTCCCAATGGAAGGTAACGATAACAATAATATACAATCAATCAACCAACCTAATCCACATCATGAAAATACAGTAAATAGAAATAGACCTGTGAATAGGAATATAAATGGCGCGGGAACAAGGGTAAATCCTAGAGTACACACATATATTGTGGCCACAGCAAATTTAATTAAATCCCGCATCTCCATGCATAATTACTCCTTCAATAACGATGTCGGTAACAACAAAACATCCCTGACCACTTTAGTTAAAAATTTAAGATCAAATAATATTCAACACAATATAAAATGGTCCATCCTAAAAAAATCAAACTCTTACAGCCCAGGATCCAGATCTTGTGGTCTATGCAATTCTGAAGCCGTAATGATAGCTACTGCACCTAAACATTTAAATCTGATAAATTCTATAAGTGAATTAGTCTCCAAATGTCGACATGGAAGGAAATTCAAATATGCAATATGAAAACCATCACCAGTCTTGCCGTAGCTGTTTGGGCGAGCAATGAAACCGGGGGTGTCCAGTCTTCGAGATGGGTCCTTTTTAATCTTCTTTGCCTAAAGGATTTAGACTCTGAGGTTGTAAAAGTTTATACACCTAAATTTTCAGTTTCTAAATATCTTTACAATATCTTTACAACCTCTTAATTAGGAAATATTAAACCTTAAATATATTTACAACTTCTTAATTAGGAAAAATTAAACCCTAATTTAGATTAAACTTCTTGATTGGGCTAACCAAACCTTAAATTAAACTTCCTAATCTGATAAAATTAAATCTTAAATTAAACTATTAAATTATTAAGTTCTAATTATTTTGAAAACTTCGTAATTGGGAAAATTAAATCTTAATTGGGAAAAATTAAACCTTAAGGCAAGTTAAACTTTTTAATTGGGGAAGTTAAACCTTGAGTTGGAATTCCTGGGCTGATAGGATTGAATCTTAAATGAAACTATTAAACACTTTAATAATTTCTAACCTGATAAAATTAAATCTTAAATTAAACTATAAAATTATTGGAATTTAATAACTTCGTAATTTTTAATTTCATAAATATTCTAGATTATTTGATAGGGCGAGATTTGTGAAATCGGTTTTTACTGTAAGCTAGATTTTAAGTAATAATTTTGGATGTGTACGTGATTACACGATCTGACCTATATTTCCTAACTCCCTTCTCTTTTTCTTTTTCTTTTAACTTCTTAACACCTTCTCCTTTGACATAGAATATTCTCACTCGACCCAGACAGGGAACATCTAATCTGGGTGGGGTTGATGGCGGGGTTGTATGTTTCCTTCTTTGTTGAGCCTATCAAGCAGGCTTAAACAGGAAGTAACACAGACATAATTTCAGATCTATTAAAGTCATTCTAAGATGTAGACAATTTAATATCGCCTTCTGTTCGTTAGGGATTTGTCATGTCTGGTTGAATCGCTGGGGAGAGAAGATTACTTATTTTTTTCGCTCTGCTGGCAAGATGCGACGGGGATTCAGTCTTATTTTGCTCAATTCGGATTTAACGGTTTTTCTAATTAAACAACGAACTTTGATTTGACTTGGGTTGCACATTTCGGGATTTTGGAACTTTGATTGGACTTTTTGTATTTTTTATTTATTCATCATTAACATTGAATATGGACACATTTCGCGACTGGATAACTTTGCCAGCCCCTTCAATTTCACGTATATGGACTGCTGTTTATAACTTGGAGGAATGTCTTTCCTGATTATGCTTCTCAATTTGTATGAACTGGATGGACTGTATGGATTCAACAAAAAGTATGTTTTTGGGTTGATATGTTTGATGTTATGCATTTTTATGTATTTGTGTACATAATTTTAAATATTTTCAAAGCGTAATTTTATTACCTGTAGTAGTATAACTGCGGTAATGGTCCTCTGAAGAGAAGAATTATCTTTGAAAACTCATGAGCTAAGGACTTAAGGATACTTTGCTTGAACTTTGTATTCTAATAAAATTTGATTGACACCTTATTTTATTACTTCATTTTATATTATAATATTAATGCTCTATCCAGTATATTGAGCTTCAGTTTTTATCCGGATGTGTCACTAATTATAAGATATTAGTTGACGCTTATATCTTTTGTTGGATTGCTTCATATATATATATATATATATATATATATATATATATATATATATATACATATATATATATTTACATATATATATATATATATATATATATATATATATATATATATATATATATATATATATATATATGATATATATATATATATATATAGAATTGATCTACATCTTAATTTTAAGTAATATAAATATATTTTTAAAAGGATCGGTTCGCGCACATTAGCTTCAATAATCTTTTGTAAAATCCTAAACTATTGAACTTATTATGAATTATGGATCATGTATTCTAGGCAACAGAACATGTAACGTTGCACATTATTATTTTTTAAACTATACCATTTTAAGAGTGTCACCGAAACCGTTCTCTATCTCCCAAATCAAGAAAGAAAATTAAAATGTTAAACTAATGCTATATTTATTGCTTATACCCGTCCTGGAACGCGAATTGTATATTTATATATATATATATATATATATATATATATATATATATATATATATATATATATATATATATATATATATATATATATATATATATATATATATATATCCTCCACTCAATAATCGATACTAATGTGCATTTATTTTTATATTTATATATCTCTATTTATATGAAATTCGATATGCATATATCTTTATACTGTTGTATGTACAAGATTCACTCTTAAGGTAATGAACCGATCATAATGAATTCTAGAACACGGCTTTAGGTGTACCGATTGGTAAGGTGGGCTATATTTAGTTGATTTTAATTACATGAAAAGTAGGCGTAGAGCGTTTCGAAGCCTTTCGTGAAAATTCAGATACCTTAGATTTTGTGAAATTTAAACAGTAGGTATTATATCTCAGTAAATAAATATGACTATAAACTAATAAATCGAACATTATAAATTTTGGAATACATCTGTTAGGCATATGGGATCATAATGCGGGCTAAGATACTTAAAGGGTCTCCGGGGCATAATATGGGCACCACCTCGCTTTTGAATTTTCAAATATTTCAGATTAACATTAAATGTAACACATTATAATTATATCCCAAGTAAGCAAGATTCCCTGAATTTAAATGTCTGCTTTAAACTTTGGACATTATCTAGTTAAAAATCATGAATGTATTTTTATCAAAATTGGAATATGGAGTGTGATAAGGTTTAATTACATTACATCTTGATTTGAATCTTTGTACGAAAGCATAAAAGTGGTGCAAAACTGTTCTGTACGAGAAATAATTTTACCTGTCCTGGGACGAGTATTTCTTTAGTAGTTATATAAAGTTACGTATACCTATATGTTTATATATTTGTATTTATTGGATTCATTCCTAAACTAATTAACCGATCATTATGCATTTTATAACACAACTGCTAGACGTAAGAGGTCGTAATGAGAGCTGTATTCAGTTTCATGCAAAGAGGGTAAAACGGGGTGGAATCCCTTCGTGAAAATTCAGATATCGCCGATTTTTGTAAAAGTTTAACAATCAATAAAGATTCCTCAAATTTCAGTTACTTTGGGCTTCGTCAAATAGTTTCAGGGAGCATAATACAGGAAAAACATCCAATTTAAAAATTCAAATATTTCAGATTTGCATTGAATTTGATCAATAGTTATTATAGACCAATTAAGCAAGATTACCTGAATTTTTATTTCTTCTTAAGTCTCCTTAAGCTTGAGTGTTAAATTTAAGACAGTTTTTAGGATAAAAATCATGTAATAAATTTTGATTACAATTTGAATAAGGTTTCTAGGCATAAGTTTTATTAGCATTATATTGTGATTTTAATATTCATAAGGGGACATAAATGCGATGTAGAACTGTTTCGTCTAGGGTACATTTCTAGTATAGAGAGAACAGGGTATATAGAAAGATATAGATCTAGATAGATAAATACCGCAGTGTTTATTGTGCTATTCTCCATATCGCCTCTAATGTATTCACTGGTTACGTATTATAGTTGTCGTTGTTTGTGATTTTTTTATTATAATTGTTGTTCTGTTG
The DNA here is from genome assembly GCA_963556195.1 of Sepiola atlantica. NCBI lineage: Eukaryota > Metazoa > Mollusca > Cephalopoda > Sepiida > Sepiolidae > Sepiola > Sepiola atlantica. The sequence continues at coordinate 43,663,796 of OY744532.1, read as the reverse complement.
TTTATCTGTTTTTTTATATTCCAAATGTAAATCCATTTCCCTAATGGCGGCCATCAACCATTTCGAATGTTATTCCCGTTAACAATAACAACTTTTTCAGATTCGAAAAACTATACACTTACTGTTCATTTTACGCTCTTTTACTCATCAGGCGGTGATCATATGATTATGATGCGAATGGAGGGGGGGGGGCAATTGTAGTTACCATCAAATTGCACTCACACACGCATACCTAAAGTTAGATATAAAGTTAAGTATACGTATGTGTTCATATAGTTGTATGTACAGGATTCACTCCTAAACTAATAAATCGAACATTATAAATTTTGGAGCACAGCTGTTCGGCATATGGGAGCATCATGCGTTCTATATTTAGGTTCATTAATTTTATGCAAAAAGAGAAAAAGAGAGTGCAGGCTCTTCGTGAAAATTCAGATACCCCCAATTTTTCTGAAATTTTAACAATAAGTATTAGATCTCCATTAATAAATATTATTTGATCCATAGTCATAAGAAACGACTTAAGCAAGATTACCTGAATTTCAAAGTCTTCTTAAGACCCCATAAGCCTTATAGTTGAGACATTTTCTAGAATTGAACTCATGTGATGATTTTGCTGAAAATTGGTATAAAGATTCTAGACATAAGTTTTAGTATCATTATATGTTATATATATATATATATATATATATATATATATATATATATATATATATATATGTATGTATAGATAGATAGATAGATAGATAGATAGATAGATAGATAGATAGATGTATGTACGTATTATATAATTCTGTGTGTGTGTGGTAAGGATGACGGCGTAGATAGAAGCTCAAAGTGTCGAAAAAAAAACCAATCCGGTTTCAATGTCAGTCTGAAGCAGTTGTTTTACTAGTCACACTGATGAGCGAAACAATCTGTTTGTGAATCGCTACATACCCCCTTCTGGTTGGTTGAGCTCAGTGGTATAGGAAACCGACGGTTGCCATTAGCGATAATATAACTCTCTTTGTAAAAAAAGAACAAATCGAACACTCGTCAGTAGTTGATATTGTTTATGCACAGTATGATTTCCCAGCCTCATGGCCTGTGAGGATAGTACAGTAGATAGAGGGTAGGTCTACCGAAAACGACCTGGTTTCAACCTCAGTCTGAATTAATCCTATCACACCGAGCAGCTGTGATACAGCGAAACAGTGGTTCTGTTAACGTCTACATATATGTCCTCACCTCTTTGTGAGTTAAGCAATGCGGTATAGGACATCGTCAGTTGCTATTAGCGATAATGCCATGCTCTTCGTAAACATTCCATAGATCACTCGTCAGTAGTTCATATATAAATAGTCAGTTTTACCTGCTTCATGGGTTCTTAGGGTTAGCATGGCGCTGTGAATAGAAGCTTGGACTGTCAAAATCTCGTCTCATTCTCAGACTGAAGAACTTGTCTGGCAAGAAACACTCCCGATCGATGACACAGAGAAAGGGTATATTTATGGATTGGTTACTTAGTTGTTGATCACATTTGGATGTAGCTAGCCGTTTGGGTTTCGAATCTCGGCCTAGATACATTTGCTGCGTTTTGCCACACTGGTAGAATCGTAGATGAAATAGCTGTTTGAAGATGACTATAGAGAAGCTGGTAACAAATAAATAAACTCCTCAACAACAAAACATGAATTTATTGTGAAATGCAACGACTTATACGAGGATATACTAAATAACCAATGAAAAAAATAAATAAATAAATTTAAAAAAAAAATAATAATAATAATAATAATAATAATAATAATAATAATAATAATAATAATAATAATGATAATAATAATAACAACAAACACAAACACAAAAAAAACTAATAAATATATAAATAAAAGACATAATAAACAGAAGATAAGACATCTACATCTCTTTTCAACCATGAAATAAGATACATAATAACAAATGATATAGCGGCACACAAATAAACAAATATAAATAAAAATATACAAAACAAACACAAGATAATTAAATGGAACTAAAGAAATGAGAGCCGTCAAACCAATAATTAGATATGAATGTTTATAATGAGAGTTACCTCGTTTTGACCAGAAAAGTCAAAATTCATAAATCTAGCATAGGAACCTATGATAATTAAATGAAAGTGAAAAGCCTCCAAGATTAAAAATAACAACAAACGAATATATTAATAATATACAATGACATTGATCGCAATATAGACAAGATATTATAATAAGTAAATAAATAAATAAATAAATATAAGAAGATACAGGATAATAGTGGCTGGAATAAACCAATCGAGCAAAACATCAACTGCGGGATGACAACCGGATGTGAATATAGAAAATGAAAAACACGAACTTGATATCATATCGCAATTAAATAAATTATATACAAGAGGACCTACCCGTTTAATATCTAGCACGTTCAGCCATCTAACGACCGCTAAGAGCGTGAATCCATGGTTATGGCATATTGAAACACGTCATTCTTTTAAGTTCTATATATATCTTCATTTATATAAAGTTACGTATCTGTATATGTTTATATATTTGTATGTACAGGATTATCTTTTAAGCTATTAAACCGAGCATTATAAATATTAGACCACAGCTGTCATATATAAGGGGTTGCAATGTGGACTATATTTAGTTTAATTTAGGTGTAGTCAAAGGCGGTGAAAAGTGGGTGGAAGCCGTTCGTGAAAGTTCAGAAACATCTGATTTTTATGAAATTTTAACAAATAGGTATAAAACACCGATTAATAAATATTTCAGAAATTGCAGTTTGAAGTATTGCAATGGGTTTTTAGGGGGCATAAGAGATTAGTTTTGCATCCATAATCATTAGACACCAATTAAGAAAGATTTAGTGAATTTCAATTTCTTCTTAAGTCCCCTTAAGTTTAAGCCTTAAATTGTAAACATTTTTTTTAATCAAAATACATTTTGATCAAAATTGGAATAAGGATTCTAGACATAAGGTTTGTATCGTGATTATAATCTTAGTAAATCGACATAAATGTGGTGCAAAACTGTTCTGTTCATCGAATTCATTTTTACCCATCTTGGGACAGGTTTTCTTCTAGTACTTATAACTATATACATATATAGACACGTTCACACACACACATATATATATATATATATATATATATATATATATATATATATATATATATATATATATTGGGAGTTTGAATTACCTACTAGACACTATCCTCGAGTGTCTTCGGTTTCTCTGTACAAGGGTTTGTCAGGACAACCTGACATGAAGATATTTCCTCCTACAAGAAAACACTGACAAAATATTCAAAATAGCATAGTATTCAGATTCCAAATATGATCCCCTCGACACGGCTATACACAGGCTCATATGAGTAATGTTACCTCAAGTGACAGCACTTAGCTGGATAATCCACCAGACTAGATGAATTATTACCCTGAAATCCGGTAAAACCAAGAGACCACAAGAAAAATATAGTATTAAATAGTTAAATGGTCAATAAAGAAGAGGAAAATTAATGTTATTAATTTCATTACTAACTCGACGTTTGACAGGTAAAGGAAAACTTTAATAGAATATTCGAATATCTATGTATCTTATATAAATATCAAGTGTTAGCCCCAAGAAGGGGCCACTTGATTTCATAGAATATCGAGAAAAGTAAAATGAAACAAAAAAGATTACAAGAAATAGAAGGAATTAAGTTGATTTTGAAAATAATCAACTTTGAAATTATTATTTCTAAAATCAGCCTGTTTTCTTTGTGACAGAAAAGAATAGTTTCTTTGAAAAATACTGGATTTAAAGGAACTCAAATCAACTCTCTCCTTCTATTATTTTGTTGAATATAAAAGAAAGTATAATATATATATATATATATATATATATATATATATATATATATATATATATATATATATATATATATATATATATGGGTGTGCGTGGGTGTGCATGTACGTGTGTGTGGGTGTGGTAGAGAGTATCTTAAGTTTCATTCAACCATACAAATGCTCTATTCCGAATATTAAGCATCAATTTATCGTATGAAGAACTTCTTTATGATACATTTGAAAAATATGTATAAAGATATTCTATTGTAATATACATAAATAATATTTCAGTACAGACCAATTAGTCTCGTGTGCGCCATGAGTAAGTTGCTGGAATCTGTGATAAATCGAGAAGGTGTCAATCACCTCAGCAAAAACAACCTAATCAGTGAAATCAATGTGGTGTTCGTCCTGCGGGATCAACAGCTGATGTACTGACTGTAATATCACATCGGAAGCAATTCTATATGTGACTTCGCTTTTAGAAGCCTTTGATATAGTTTGGCATAAAGGTCTACTTCATAAGCTTGCTAGCTATGGAATATCTGGAAATGTCTTCTCAATCATCAAATCCTTTCTATTTGATAGATTCATAAATGTAGTCGTCGATGGGCAGAAGTCCCAAGCTCATAGTATCAGCGCTGGCGTGCCTAAAGGATCCATTATGGGTCCAACCGTCTTCCTAATCTTCATCAACGATCTCCCAAACCACATTCTAAGATCATTCTTCGACATTTAAGACGATCGCACAACCATCTATGGCAACACTTCGAAGAGGAGCAATAACCAAGATCTTTCTGATTCTCTCTTTTCCAAACTTGTGCAATGGGGGAAAAGGTGGATGGTTACTTATAATGCGTCCCAATCCAAGCTTCATTCTTTTTCCCACCCCACTTGTCCCCTATTCAAATGAATAGCTCTCGTCTTGAGGAAGGCCCTGCTTTGACAACTACTGAGACTGACTTTAACTCCTAACCTGAAATAGAAGACTTACATCAAATCCGTTGCCAAGGTCGCTTGAAAAAAGGTTGGACTATTCTACCGCTCCAGAAGGTATCTCAATCCTGACGCAATCCTCTACCTGTATAATAACTGAGATGGTGTACTGTTGCTACATCAGGGGAGGTGCTACTCTTCTTACCTTGACAGACTACAAAATCGACTTTGAAAACAAGTAGGGAATGTCCTATTCTCTTCCTTACAGAAGAGACGTTGCTAGCCATTCTCTACTGGATTATTATTTTCATGGCAGGTGCTCGGCTGAACTCCAATCCAGTCCCCCCTGTAAAACATTTACAACAAAAACTCGTCTAGCTACAACCACTGTCAATAATTACACACACACACACACTCTCTCTCTCTCTCTCTCTCTGCCTAAAAGTAAACCAAAATTCCATTAGCAAAGTGTCTTTCCCAGCTGACTACAACGTTGTCGTTTTCAAGTCCACTGTAAACAAACTCTTAAGCCGTCCTCCTAAATAATCAAATTCTCCCAAACTCCCACCATCACTGCCAATCATTGCGGTGTTGTTTCACCGTCAACCTGACACACATTAACCCTTATACTGGAATGGTCTTTAAGCCTTGATAAGTGCTTACTCCTTAGTAAATGTATATATATATATATATATATATATATATATATATATATATATATATATATATATATATATATGCGTGTGTGTGTGCGTCGCATGATTAATCTAGATGCATTTATATTAGCAAAACTGCACCCATATTGTCTTTCATAATGAAATATTAATTCTATGTATACGACGTAACCCATCATATAAATAACGCATGCAATCATGCATATCTCCGTTACTCTGTATGTGTATATGGGTGCTCGTGGGTGTGTTTATATGTATGAGTGTATGCCCAACAGTATGTGCGTGTGTCTGCGATTGTTTATATATTAATGCGAGAATATCGATTACAAAACGCGGATGTGAGGCGAGGCCATCCAAAGGAACTTTTTACCCGACGCTCACTACATCGTGCTATATTTCTAGCCTACCCCCGATAACTACCCGATCGACCACACCCCAAACTAAGCCGCCTCGCAAGTCCCACGTTTTATTGTATATTTAGGCGACCAGGCGTGAATATTTTATGTGGAGAACATTGTGCATAAGAAAAAGAGACAAAATACTGAAGAGATTTACGATTACAAATAACAACGAATTAGATTAGAAATTGACAAGTTTGGCTTGCTATAATATATCTATATATATAATATATCTATATATATAATATATCTATATATATAATATATCTATATATAATATATCTATATATAGGGCATTCGTTTGTGTGGATTGGCGTCCCACTAATATTGAATAGCTAAAAAAAATCATATATATATAATAATTTATAGATTTTAAATGGCATTTAGATCAAGTTTCAGATGTATATATTTACATATCTCTCCCATCTCTATCCATATATATATATACATATATATATATATATATATATATATATATATATATATATATATATATATATATATATATGTGTGTATATTTCGGCAGCAAGTCATTTATTATACATGTGTCGTTGAAGACCACGGAGTGTTCTTTCTTTACTATCTTTCTGGTTAATTTCTCGACGCGGCGACCGATTCGTCGGTTTTCCGGTGTCAATTGGCGGATTATGGCGCCTAATTTCTCGAGCGCTTTCGGTCTCACGACCGTCTTCAGGAGGCTGTGTCTTATTATTAGCAAAGAGCCGTATTTATGGTTTTAGTTTTGGTTATATCTATTAATTTATATATATATATATATATATATATATATATATATATATATATATATATATATATATATATATATATATACGTTAGGCGCCATAATCCACCAATTGACACCGGAAAACCGACGAATCGCTCGCCGCGTCGAGAAATTAACCAGAAAGATAGCAAAGAAAGAAAACTTCGTGGTTTTCAACGATAAATGTATAATATATATATATATATATATATATATATAGATATATATATATGACTTATATTATATATATATATATATATATATATTATAATATAAAATGAAGTAATAAAATAAGGTGTCAATCAAATTTTATTAGAATTCAAAGTTCAAAGTTTTTTATCCGGATGTTTCACTAATTATAAGATATTAGTTGACGCTTATATCTTTTGTTGGATTGCTTCATATATATATATATATATATATATATATATATATATATATATATATATAACATATTATATATATAACATATATATATATATATAATTAGATACCGATCATTATAAATTCTAGACCCCAGCTGCAAGGCGTAAGAGGTCGTAATGCGAGGTATTTTAAGTTTAATTTAGATTTATGCAAAGGCGCAACGCCGGGTTGGAAGCCATTCTATGAAAATTCAGATACCTCCTATTTTTGTGATACTTTAGCAATAATTAATAATAATTTTACTATATTTCAGTTTATTTGGAGTATATGGAACCGCTTTAATGGTCATTATATTGGTACAAAATCTTATTTTCCAGTTTAGATATTTCAGATCTGCATTAAATTTAATATAAGCCACTAATTAAGCAAGATTCCTCTAATTTCAATTTCATTTTAAGACCCCTTAAAGCTTAAGCCTTAAACTTGAGACCTTTGTTTTAATCAAATGATGTAATGAATTATGTTCAAAATTGGAATAAGGATACTAGATATAACGTTTTGTAGCATTGAATCTTCATTTTAATTGTCGTAATGTGACATACATTTCGTTAAAACAGTTATGTTTGCGGAATTAATTTGAAGAGAGAGAGAGAGAGAGAAATGAGAAGTTGCACATCTTTAAGGAAATGTTTTGTTTAGGTTATTAATAGAATTTAGAAAAATCAAAAAGCGTTATTTTTATTGTATTTACTAAATGAATAAAATCATTTTTTTATAAATATATGTCTGAGATTTTCGCTGTAAAACAGTTTTTTCAAAGAGTATTTCCTTTTTCCCTCGTCTTGCTGGTGTTATAAATCGCAAGTGTTCGTCCGGTTTTATTGACGTCCTTCGGAAAAGTGAAATTCTATCTGTGCAAGCGTGGTTCTCGCTAATTCGAATATAAGAGAAGTTGCACATCTATAACAAAACGTTTTGTTAAGGTTATTTATAGAATTTAGAAAAAAACAAGAAACTTTTTTTTTGTATATATAAATTCAATGAGTAAAATCTTTTTATTTTATTAATATATGTCTGTGACTTTCGCTGTAAAACAGTTTTTTCAAAAGATTTTTTCCTCATCCTGCTTATGTTTAAAATCGCCAGAGACTATCTCTTCGTGGTGGATATTGTAAATTGTTCGTCCGGTTTTATTTATGTCTTTCAAGAAAGTGAACTACGATGTGTGTAAGCGGGGTTATCGCTAATTTGCAGATAAGAGAAGTTGCACATCTTTAAGAAAACGTTTTGTTACGGTTAATTATAGAAGTTTAAAAAAACAAGAAATATTTTTTATATATTTATTAAATGAGTAAAATCATTTGTTGATAAATATATGTTTGTGACTTTCGCTGCAAAACAGCCTTTTCAAAGAGTATTTCCTTTTTTTCTCGTCTTGCTGGTGTTAAAATTTTAAAGAGACTGTTTCTTCGTGGTTGATTTAGCTTTTGTGGGCAGGGCAGACTTAAAGTTATACACTTTAAGTCTGCCCTGCCCACAAAAGCTAAAAGCTAAATTAAGTTATGCCCATAATGAAATCACCCGAATACAAAACAAATGCTCTTCTGCTGCTGACAAAATATTACACACTAAAAACTTCCACCAAACCCTCCAAACTGATGGCTCCCACCATATCCCACCTAAATAAGCCCAAAACACGTAGACACCGCACCCTCTCTAACACATGCTTCTTAAAACTCCCTTTCTTCAGCGATAAGATCACCACCTCCATCCGCAAGGCAATACATAAGGAAAACCTTGACATACAACTAACACATACTGGCACCTCCTTACGCCAACATCTCTCTAATAAACGTAATAAGCACACACCCGAACCCTGCTCCCTGGCCAATTGCCCTATCCCCAACACAGGTCTGTGCCATCGCACTAACTGTGTTTACAAACTACAGTGCAATAAATGCAACAAATTTTACATCGGTAACACTACAAAACCGCTACACTTGCGCATAAAGGAGCACTTGAATACCTGTATATCCTCTTTTCACAAACACACAGAGATTTGCTCAAACACTCATCGTGATATTCATGTCTCCATCTTAGCGTCTGTTAGAAACATTGGTGACCTTAGAATCACAGAATCAGTCCTCATCTCCAGATTAAACCCCTCACTCAATCAGCGTCACAAGCTCCACTCACCGTTCATTCTATAATATCTACCGACCAACACTCATATCTAACACTCATCATACTCCGTTTCCACCACTTCACTCATTACTTACCTCCTATATTATATTAAATCCTCACACACCCAAACAATCAAATAGGCCCCTCCCCATATGAACTTCCATCCTAACACACATTCAACAACAAACCAAAAACCATATTCAACATACTCCTCTAACCCACCAAAATAAGTCACCCCATAACCTAGCATTGTTAATTAATGAATCCAAACACATATAAAATGTATATAAATAACATGCAAATATTAAATAAATAAATAATAAAATAAATTTTAAAAATTAATAAATAATTTTTAAAAAAATAATAATAATAATAATTAATGAATAAATAAATGAACAAATAAATAATGAATAAATAAATAAATTAAATATTAATATAAAAAATAAGAAATATATTTAAAAAAAAAAATAATAATAATAAAATATGTAAACAAGATGATAATGAAGAATATATAAATAAACAATTAAACAAACAATAATACATGCATATGTGCACGTATATATATGTGTGTATATGTATGCACATATATGTATATATATATGTGTATATATGCATGTATGTGTATATATGTTTTGTATATATATATATATATATATATATATATATATATATATATATATATATATACTAGTATTCTTATACAGATATAAAGAATCCATAAAATAAATTAATTCGGATAACAGAGTTATTTTCCTTTATCTTATAGTAAATATATCAAGTTAATTCGATAAACTAATTTGACGAAACTCACAATTAATAACACTTCTTAAATAGATGATAATCAATAAATTTAATAAATCTTGAATATTTAAAATGAGAGATTAATTACTTTACTTTATATTAAAATTCTTAAAATACGAAAGAAAGATAAAAAAATAAAAATATGAAGATAAAACACACTGAAATGAAAGTAAATAATCAAATATAAACTTAATTAAAAAGAATATATAAAAAAAATTATTAAAAAAAAAAATATATATATATATGTATTATTAAAACTAACAGTTTATCGAGCACCATACACTTAACCAACATTACACAAATATTTTTTGAACACCAAATCATATATGTAACATAACCTTAAAATAAGTTTAATTTACATTCACTGCGAGACTGTTTTCGCTGCAGTTCTACATCTGGCAGCCATTTTTTTTTGTAAGATTCTCTGCACAGTCGGAGAAAATTTTTCTTCTGGTTTAATTATTTTTGACAAAGGGAATTCTCTTTTCTCGAAATATTAAATAATGATTTTTAATCACCCGGACATCACACAAACAGCTAAAAACACTCTTGATGTTATGTAAGATTTTAGGAAAAATAAATAGTAAGTCATATTTCGTATTCAATCGATTTATTGTTTTTGTTCCTTACAACTTGCATCTTACCCGGAATTTGCATTGCCCACAGCCTTTCAAGAACTTACTACTACTATACCCAGCAATGCTTCAAGCAAACTACCATTCTCTACTATATATATATATATATATATATATATATATATGTGTGTGTGTGTGTGTGTGTGTGTGTGTGTGTGTGTGTGTGAAATAATGAAATAATGAAAAATGTAAAGTTAGATACTTTACAAGTTTATTATAATGATCAGATATTTAAACAAGGAATATAACATGAGAATGACTTTTAATTCATGTATTTTCAAAGAATTACTCCAATCCTTAAAAAGAAAAACACACTAAATTGCTAAGGTAAGTATTAATCTGAAAGGTTCCAACGCAATTTTAAGTAACGCTTAAAATAAAAATAGTCCAAAAATGTTTCAATAATGTTTCATAGTAATCGTGATGTAATCAGTGCAGTTGTTAGAAGATCCGGAACGATTCAAAAGTCAGAAGTCTATGAGAAATTAGTATATATGTAGAAACATCATGCTATTTGTTAAAGTTTCTTAGCATTAAAGTAAAATATGGTGTGGTTAATTCAGCAGATGAGTTGAATACAAGAACAAGAAAGGAAAAGTGAAGAGAATATAGAAAAAACACAGAGAACAAAAATAAAAAACCAAAGAGGAAAAAGAAAGAAAAACAAAACAGGCCAGAGTTAAAAATTAAAAAAAAATAAAAAGCTGGGTAACCTAAGAGGAAAATTTAAAAATATTAGAAAATTTAAGGCATTTTTTTTTACAAGCGCTTTTTAAAAACAAAACAATATTTATATATAGGTTGGGGCATTTAGCGTTATGAAATTAACATTTTAAAATAATTAAAAAAAACATATATAAAAATAATGATAATGATATAAACATGAAAATACGTGAATGTATAAATGAAAATAATAAAGTTAGGGAAGCTTGAAATTCAAAAGTGTACGATTACGGAGAAAAGTATATGAAAAATTATAAAATAAAGATTATTATATGAAAATGTTCAGGAAATTAACTTATATATTAAAGTTATAATTCAAGAAAACTTAAATAGGAAATGTGGAAAAACAATATACTAGAATGGAAATGAAGTGTTCAAGAAATATATGAAACCTTATCTTCAGATTATTATGATTTTAAAAGAAGAAAAAGAAAAAGAAGAAGAAGATGAAGAAGAAGAAAAAGAGTAACAGAAAACGAATAAAGAGAAAGCCTAGATAGATGGCATAAAACAAAAAATATAAGAGAAAGAAAGAGAGAGACTCAATCAGGCGCCAGAAATTAAGGATAAAATAACGCCTTGAATCTTAAAGAAAATGTTGATTTTAAATTACGGGAATAAAAGGGAATGTTAACAGTCGCTTTAAAAACGCTACATACAGGTTGTTTATAATGAATCTAAAAATAAATAAAAGATTAAAAAATAAAAATAATTGAAAGTAGTAACATTAGAGAGATTATGTATGAAATTAATATAAAGTTATAGTTTACATATGTATATTAATATATATATATATATATATATATATATATATATATATATATATATATATATATATATATATATATATATATATAGCGCCGACTGTAAGCTCGACGATTGCGTTTCGATCCCGGCTTGGGGCACTAACTGGTCTAGCCGCACTGATGAGCTGTGAAACAGCGAAACAGTCTGTATGTGGATGACTATATATATATATATATATATATATATATATATATATATATATATATATATATATATGAACTCAATGTAAAGCAATATGATTAAATGTATGATTTAAATGTAAAAGTCCATGAGGGAAATATAGTTTAAGAAAAGTTATGAAAAAGAGGTATTATATCAAGTTAAGGCTAAGATGCTATATGAAAATGTGGAAAATGTATTAGCACTAAATAAATTAGGGGTTATAAATTGGCTATATTTATATATTTTGTTTAAGGGATGAAAGTAATTCGTTCATGTTATTAATTATATTTTTATTGGATCTAATAATCATAACGGCTCGGATATGCATAATTGGGACGTTTTTTTAGCCTGGTTTATAAGAATGTGAATTTTTTTCAAATAGACCAGTGTAGGGGATATTTTTACTGTAACTTCTTGAGTTGTTAGAGAAGGTGTATTTCTTGTATTATTGTTATCTCTATTAAAAGAACGTACGTGCTGTGAGCTGTCATGCTTGACCAGCGTAGAGCTTGCTCTAATGTATGCATGAAATTTAGGAGGAATCTCTATTCGGTTAGGAGTAATATTCTCAATATTAGACTTATTTGAAATGTTACTATTAGAGGTTATACCAATGCTAGATGGGTTATTAGTATGTTGGTTTGAGTGTAGATCTATATCATACAGGGGATTTCTTATTTGAAGCTTGATACTTTGGTTGTAACTGTTATTAAGAGTTACATTATTAAGGAAATGTCAAAGGGGTTATTATTGGGTGTTAGAGAGTGTGTATTATGTTGAGATAAAGATGGAGGAATTAACTGTGTATTAGCATTGGTTATTAATGTCTATAATGGGTGATGGTAATTTTTACTGTACATGCATAAATTAAACCTTTATGTATACAATCATTCTGGAGCGGACATTGTTGTCTATTTTGGCAGTTACAATTAGTGGAGTGGAATTATCTGAGCAGTTCTGATTTTCATATTGTTAGAAGCAATTATTAGTTGGGCTAAATTAGGCATTGTGGAGTATAGGATGTTTATAGAAGCTTTATTTAAGATTCATGTGTGGATACTTAAAATGATTTTCTATTATTTTGAAGAATCCCTTGGAGTATTATCATAGTCCGGGTGTGTTTACCCAGATTTTTTTCGCCTTATGTGTTCATTGAGGGTTTAATTGTTGGGGGTTTACTTGTCTGTCCAGATTACATAAATCACACTATCAGTGTTATCATTATTAGCAGCTATTCTATTCATTTGGCCTTTTTTCTCTTAGTGTCATATTATGTGTGATAATACTCATTCAGCTTTGGGTGGGGTATGAGTTTAATGTTTATATGTTATTTTTGAAGAGTATCTGGAGTTAAATGATGCATTATGGAAAAATGAAGAGTTTATAAGCTAAAACTGTCGAGCTTCTTTTGGAAATTGATGGGACTATAGATTTAATTATCACTATAGGATCTAATCTATTAATAATGGAGATTATGTACCTGTCTGTCTGTCTGAAGCCGAAACTCCATCAGACTACTATGACTATTTATTAAGTCCGCCAGCTTCAATATATACTATTAAAAAAACGACATAAACACTATGCGCATTTCCCAATTTACATAATCAATTGCTTCTGAACTTCTAATAAATTAGTATTCGCAAATATACACTCATGATTGTTCTCTTCTGATTTCAACATGTATTTACGCCATTTTGTTCGCTAATAATCTTACTTATAAATTATAATTATTTCTTTTATTATGTATTTATAAAATGAGTTACGTAGTTATTTCCTCTACGTCCAACTGATTAAACAGCGTACGTCCCTCTGAACAGGTGCGTTAATACTTTACTGATTTATTTTATTAAAACGTTCAGAGTTTGTTTATTTTCTTAATCTTATTAGCCATTATGTTTTAAAACACAAATTTATTGAATCAAATTGTTTAATTAAAATAATAATTGATAAACGCACACACATTATAAAGAATTCAGTTTAGCTAAACTTTTTTGTTTCAAAAGTTATCGCGGGTCCTGCAGTAAAAGAGTACCGATTTTTTTATTGATAATTTTCAGATACACCTTTTTTCCGATTTGAAAATTAGTGTTCGCTGTATTTAGTTTTTTAAATTGTAGATTTTACCAAATTTATTGAATGAAATTGTTTAATTAAAATAATAATTGATTGAAAAATTACTATTTAAAAACACACACACACATTATAATGAATTTAGTTTATTTGTCAACAAAAAGCAACACATTGTACTGGAAAACTACATAACTGATTTTAGAATAGTGTTCGCTGTATTTTTTTATTGTTGATTTTAATTTACGTACACCTTTTTCCCGCTTTGAAAGACATAAAATATTACTTATTATATTCTGACGTGGATTTGGCGCAAAACGATTGAGTGTAAAGAAAAGCGAGCAGACGATAACTTGGGGGGCACCTTTTACTGGGCAAGTAAATAACTGTTTTTAAAATAGTATTCGCTGTATTTTTTTATCGTTAATTTTATTTTAGGTGCACTTTTCTATTTTCTCTTTGAAAAACTAAAACTATTATTATTTATTATTTTGTAAATTCTTACGTGGATTTGGCGCAAAACGATTGGGTGGAAAGAAAAGCGAGCAGACGATAACAATGCAAACTTAATTTTTCTTTTTATGAATGTTGTTATTTATCATGTGCAATATATTATTTAAATTAATTGTAGTGATAAAAAGCTCTACCCAATATTACATACTAGCGTCATTTCTGACGCGGAAGCCTAGCAAAAATATGCGACCAGAGGGAGCATATTTTTGCTAGTATAATATAATGATCTTTATATCATTCAAATAAATATATGTATATATATATATATATTTATAGGTTTTAAAAAATATTTTAAGCGTATATTCCTTATAGTATCCGTAATATTTCCAATTGCAAGCTCAATGAAGTTGAGTTATAATATTCAGAGCATATATATTTTATTGATGCATTCCGATGGCCATTTTAAAATCAATCCAAAACCATAATTTTCATTTGTTCTTTCAATTTCTCTATTTTCTGTATTTCGATGAATATTTATTATTATTCTTTCATTTTCCACACAAAAATATTTCTTCCAAATTTGATATCCATTATCTTTACACGTGTTTCATGGCAACGTAGGAAAATATATAGAGTATCTACTTGGACTGGCTTCGTAAGCATTAAGTTGAAACCATAGTTTGAATAGCTGATTCGAATTTCGAGTGAATTTGTCACTATTCCTCATGTGAGTTTTTGCTTTTACATACTTCAGCCTACCAAACTTTTATCGAGATTCATTATACAATTTCACCGTATGTTTCCTTCTGTGTTTTGATGTAATGTTTTTCAAAACTCCATTGTATGTTCTACTATTCTCTGATGATTAATATAGTTAGACTAAAAACTATATATTTTCCATGAAACACGTGTGAGAAGAATGAATATTAAATTGGGGAACATTCTTTTTGTGTGTAAGATGAAAGAAAACTAAAAAATATTCATCGAAATACGGAAATAGAGGAATTGAAAGAATAAATGAAAATTATGGTTTGGGATAAATTTCCATATGGTCATACAATAAAGTATATATATATATATATATATATATATATATATATATATATATATATATATATATATATATATATATATATATATATGAGAATTGAACCTATAGTGAAATAGTTTAAGCTCAATATACGAGATAGAGCAATTATAAAGATAAATGAAGGAAGAGAGATCAGGATGTACGAATGACAAATCTATTTCATCTTCGATTGTTCAATGAAAAGTGTACTCGATAAAAACATGTTTATTTTTCTTTCCTTATGCCAGGCTTTTCAAAGATTAAAATCTCATTATCAGAGGAAATAGATTGATAAGTTGGCAGTGAAACACCCAAAGTTCAAAATTTGAAAAAATTAAGAAACAATATAAAGTAATGGAAAGTAAGAGTGTGCGTGTAAAAATGTTATCAAAATATGGAGTCTGTCCAGTCGGTGAATGTCTGTTGATAAGACGTCCGCCGAAGAAAGATATAAAGATGGAAAAAGGGATTTCGTGGAGACAGCGTTAAAAATGTTCAAAATGAAGTAAATCTAATAGAAAGATGTTTAGTTCACCAAAACGTACATTTATGTAGGCCATTTTAAATGTGTATATAAGTGTATTTATACAATTCTAACTTGTATTAGGCACTTTTGAAGACATATTAGTTTTAAGTTCATTATATCATTATATTTGAATTCGCTTATTTCATATAGATGTATATATACATATTAGTTTAATTATCCACGGACACGTGTTTCCATGTTTACGACTCATCAGCGTAGTTGAACCTAGAGAGATTCGAGAGCAAGACTCCAAAGTCTGAAGCTCTACCACTGAGCTAACTCAGGCTAATACTGGAATGTGTTGTGATTTTATTGATCTTATTTATCTGTTAATTTTTGTTTGCGATACTTTTGAACGAATCCAATTATTTATACAAAAGAGCATTTTTACCTCAATGCTAGTTAGGAATAATGGGATGCCTCCAAATTAGGAGAGACATGGATATTTTTTTAATTCTTTTAATTAATTATCCACGAACACGTGTATCGTATATATATGCATATATATATATATATAAAGGTATGAAACTAAAAGTAAGATTTTTACTTTTTCTATCGTGAAGTGATTAAAGCTCAATATACGGGATAGAGCAAGTATATAAGATAAGTGAAAGAAGAGAAATAAAAAAAAATGTAATACTGATAAATATATTTCTTTTTCAGTTGTTCAATGCGAGGTGTATTCAATAAAAGCATGCTAATATTTTCTTTCCTTAGGCCGGCTTTCAGAGAATGGTATTTTATCATCAGAGAAATAACATAGATAGATAAGTTGGCGGGGAATAGCCAAACATCATAATTTGAAAAATGTTAGAAAGTTATAAAAAGTAGA
>OY744532.1:43496564-43644064 GCA_963556195.1 Sepiola atlantica | reverse complement strand
CGTACCTTCTCTTCCTCGTCGCGTGGAGGACTGTCGTCTCGATGTCGTCTCGTGGTTTAGTTCTTTCTTCGCTTCTGTACTGCCGTCAACATCGCCGTCCGCTTTGTCTACAACTAAACGATCCCCCACACATACGTCCACTTTAACATGCGTCCGGCCTCACAGGGGCATTATCCAAACATTCTTCCCCTCTCAATACAAAAAAAAATCCTAAGATTTTATTTTTACACACCCCTCTGCAGGGTCTGGTCAGAACCAGAGATTAGCACGGCTGTACACCTCTGTTCCATCCTCTTAATCCGGCGGCCTCCAATCAGCCCTATGACATTTCCTGGGGTGTAAGAAAATTCCCCTTACGATCGATATCGGCTTCACGGCCATCCCTGTTATAATCGATAATAGGACACGCTGGGTGTTCTCCTGTCGCAAGGCTGCTTGACCACTTGACCCCACGGGCATCTGCACACGATACCTAGGCACACAATTCACCACACACATCCATTAATCTCTAACAGAATACAGGGCAAAACAGAAAACACCCATTTAACAATTTTTATATTCCCTTTCTGGCTAGCCATCTAATTTCTCTGTAAGATATGTCTTATCATACCATTCGACCGCGTCTGCTTTTCGACACGGACCCCAGAGCGACCCCTTAGCTCCCTACCCAAGATAATCCGTCCAATTTCCTCTGAGCCGGCTACACTGCACTTTGTCTATCTCTTCCAAGGGGGCTCACCATAACTTCAGGACCGGCGACTCGCCTTTCTTATATACTTCTTCTAAGGAGCCCAATTCATTCCACATTGATTCCACCCAACTTTCCGTACTAATTCAGACATTTTAATCGCTCTGGCGCCATGTTAATCCGCCCCGGGTTAAAAACAAGTTCACTCACACGAACCTAATTTCACAATCATCCAGATCCGTTACACCGCTGCGGTGCTCTCGTGATCCCCATCGACCCACTAAACAACAATGACCAAAAGAAGAATACACCTCGTTAGCTGCAGAGAGCTGCTCCATACTATGGAACATCACGAGAATTCACCAATGCGACCCACCGTCCGGGTCTCCGAAATTAACCTCTGACAACTCCCCTTTCTCCGAGAGAGAAAAAAAACTAAGCACACCCAGCATCGGATCTATCATCCACCTTTTTACTTTCTATTTTTCTGATTTGAATAACCTGGCCGACCATCACATAATTTTTATTAGTTACTGTTTTTTTCTTTATATACTACTATTTTAATACAAGGAGGGGCAAAAAAAACAATATTTTCGGCTAAACCGAAAAACAAGGAAAATTAATCAAATGAGACCCTCTCCTCGATACACAAAATACATTTAAATAAACAATTCTAGACAACAATATTGAGCAAAACATCTCTATCGCCGACAACATAAAACAATACAAGAAATCCTTCACCCCACTCCTCCAACAGAATGCATATTTAAACATGGACAGAAAGTGTGTGTGTGTATGTGTGTATGTGTGAAAATTCGTCACTGTCTTTTCTTTTGTCTTTCTTTTTTTTCTACAAAAGTTAATACATGCGTGTGTGCAATAGTACATTGTTTTTTATTACCTTAATTACTAAGTGTATGTGTGTGTGTCATTGTTTTCCTTTTTTTGTATGTGTTCTAACAAAAAATAATGCTTTTTTATCTCAGTAAACAGTTTTTCAAATAATCATTTTAAAATCGTCCTATTACATCTGTTTTATCTTCACTTAATACATGCGTGTATTTTTTTTTCAAAATTTAATACATGTGTGTGCGATTATGGATGTTCTTTCTTTTGTTTTTCTTCTATTACTGTCTCTTTCTGAAATGTTCTTTCTTTTAGTAATTTAATCTGAATATTACTTTGCTCTGCCTTGGTCATCTATTTCTGTTCGTTTTACTTTTTATTTGTTTTTCCTCTTCTTTGGACCGCACGCTGTTATTTTTATATTATTCTTGTTTATTATTTTCTTCTTTCTTTCTGCACCCGTAGAAACTTCGGTTCGTTTCAAATGTTCATGCTTAAACAACTGGTCATTTTAAACAACTGGTCATTTTTAAACAACTGGTCATTTTTAACACCCAAAAAAATATGTTACATAGTCTTTAATTTCTCGTACCTTCTCTTCTTCGTCGCGTGGAGGTGTGTCGTCTCAATGTCGTCTAGTGGTTGGGTTCTTTCTATCCTTCTGTACTGCCGTCAACATCGCCGTCCGCTGTGTCTACAAAAAAAACTTCATAACCGATTCAGGAGGCAAACAATCTTTTAAACTTTAATTAGTTTATTTCAGGCGTCAGTTTTCTGTCGGCCATGAAGATGTTTCACTAACGTTGAAGGAGAGACCAAATTACTACTTTATCGTAGTTAATTCCTACCTTAAGTCCTTAGCCATTCGAGGAGGGGGGGGCAGAAGGAATCTAATGCCTGTATTCTCTTAAGGAAATAAATTCCCATTTTTCATTTCGGACTACATAGAGAAATAGTCTGTTCGGCTTGCTTCCCAAAACCAGACTGGCAAAACTCCGTTTCCCACACAAAAGCCTGTGACGTCACAGAACCCATATGTGCAGGTGCACATTGACCCTTGACGGAAAGAAGAAAAGAAAAAAACGAATATTTTACATTTTAAAGTATATAAATATTTTCGTTTATAAATTCAATGTAAAATGATCCTCACCCCGGGCCAGGTTTAGATCAGATAACTAAATCCTTTCTTGCTATGGGAGCTAAAGCCGCTGCGTTTTCTTATAGGTGATCTACGTGCGTAGGCGATTACCTGTGTTCTTGTGACCTTGCAACTCGGTCGTAGGATGATTGGTTAAAAAAATTGGTGACTTCTTTAAAAAGATAGAATGGTTTAGATATTAGGGAACATTTTACATTAAATATATATGCAACTGATCCCAGACTCTAAATTCTAAATTATTTGTTTTTCTTTCTTTCCGTTTTCCACTGTGTTCACAGGTAATCGCTCCCAAAAGCAGAATCTCTTTTTTGTGGGGCGGAGATAAACGAAAGATTACTGAAATTTTTCCTATATTTTATTATTTTAAATCTTATACTTTTCTTTAACTGTACGTTCATTTTTTTAAATTTTAATTTCAAGCAATTCATTTTAATTGTGTTTACCGTTTCCGTGAAAATTAAATAACTTAAAAATGATCTATTTAATTGAATACCTATTTCTTACGGTATAAATAAAAATGTTAAAAGTTTGAGTATTATTGTAGACGAACACCCTCATCTACCTCATATAAAATGAAATTCTACATTTTAGGCGATGTGAATAACCTGAAAACGCTGGCGGAGAGAGAAAACGACAACAGAATTATTATTAAAGAATTTAATCACTTTCGCATATAAATTTAACGTAAAGTGATCTTCCATTCCGGGCTATTCTAGGGTTTTATGGCAATTAGCTATTTTTTGCTATTGGAGATGTATTATGTTCGTTATTTAGGGAGGGGGCACTTTTATAGCTGATTATGTGTAGTTTTACAACTTTGCCAGTCGAACTTCGGGTTTGTGTAAAAGAATATATTAGTTAATGCCCTAATATGTTCGAATAGCCCTAACAATAAAATCTCATTTTTAAGAGGGGGTTGTAATTTACCTGAGGGTGTTTATCTACAAATTTACCAACCAAAGTTTGTTGTTAAAAATTTAGAATTCTCTGAGTAAAAACATATACGCCTTTCTCTCTCATTTAATTGCTGCCCGGATGGTGGGTATGGTTTGCTAGTACACACAAACGCACACGCAGATATATATATATATATATATATATATATATATATATATATATATATATATATATATATTAGATACAATCTTACTCATTCAACTTGCGTATGATTGTTGTTTAAATTTACAATGTCAGTTAAATTTTTAGAAATAAAAAGACAAAATCCCGTATTAGGCGTTTTTTTCTTGTTATAGCTCCCGCCCTTCTGTCTCCACCCTCTCTCTCTCTCTCTCTCTCTCTCTCTCTCTCTCTCTCTATCTATCTATCTCTCTTGACTACGAATTATATAGTTTTACTAATGCAGTTTTATTTCTTTTTGTTGAGAGAAAAAAGAGAGAGATGAAGAGGGAAGCTAAATTGATATATAACATTATCAATAAGAGCGGGGGTCCAACAAGATACGATGAGAGAGGAAGAAAGTGATAGAGAGACGCCTAGTAAGATATTGGTAACTTACAATTTACGGTTAATTAGAATGTTCTAAATGGAAATAGTTTTAAAACATAACCTAATCCCCAAATTAAGGAATATTTGAACATGTATTTTTTTCAATTAAAATATTAAGGAAAAAGTCTTGAGAAATCCAACATTGATCAACCTAAGTTTAGTATAATAACATACCGTAGTTTAATATCTTCCTGAGTCGACATTTTTGTCACTGCCCGTACGTGTTAAGATCAATATCTGAATAAAGTTTGAAATTGCTTACATTATTGAAAAGAACAATAAGCCAGACACATTTTACATTATAATTTTAAAATGTGAATGTTTTAAACAGTTACATTGACGTATGTGATTACTAATTTCAGGGATTAACGCGGGTGTTTTTATTTTGTACTAATGAGTAAACTTTTATCAAAGCCGAAATGCCGCGCGGGGGAAAGGGTTAATGGGGTTTGTCAGCTGATTGGTGAGATAACACTTTGAGGATTAGAGACGATAGTTGGAACTGGGCAGAATTTGATTATTTAAGAGGACAGCTTCACAAGAATTTGTTAACATTGGACTTGAAAACGACTAAGTTGTAGTCTGCTGGGAAGCAGACTCGTGGTACTGTGTTCCACAGACGGATCGTTCTTGGAAGGAAGTTTTACTCTTGGCAGAAAAACTTTCATTTGTATAGAAAGAGAGTAAGAACAGTTCATTTCTGTTGTTGTAGGTAGACGAGTTTTTGCTGTAAATATTTCACTGTGATGCCTAGGGATTGGAACTCTGTCGATCACCAACAAAAACACAGAGAAATGCTAGCAACGTCTATTTTGTGAGAAACGGGTTGCAGGGAAGAGAAGAGATCATCCATTACTAGATTTCGAAGTCGGTGTTTAACTCTGTCAAGGCCAGAAAGATTGCTCCGAGCGGCACTTCTCCATATATGACAGCAGTACGACATCTTAAAACGTATCTGGCTCTTATACAGGTAGAAGATGTCGTCAGAAGTGGAGTATTTTTCGGAGAGGTAAAATGATCCGGCCATTTTTCCAGCGAACTTAGCAATAGATGTTATGTGAGTCTTCAATTTTAGGTCTGAAATGCGAGTCAGTCTTAGAAGCTGATCAAAAAGAGGGCTTCCTGAAAGAAAGGATCATTCATTTCAACTGGGGAAAAATGAAGATTCAAACGTTTGTTATGAAAAGGGAGAAGCTTGATTGAAGAGGCGTTAAAAGTAACTAGCCACGTTTTCTCCACTGTACTATGTGTTCCAAGTAAGAAGAGAGAGGAGGGAGAAAGAGAGAGAGAGTCAGAAATATCTTGATTATCAACGTTCTTCGAAATGTTGGCGTTGTAAAACTATCGTGTCCCGGTGTTTGTATATTGGTGTGTGAAGACGTCTTTAGAAGGAATCTTATCGTCCTGATCACGGATCCATTGTAACACTATCGTCTCCCGGAGAGTGTATGTTGATATGTTTGCGCCGTGAGAACGTCTTAAGAGGAAATCTGGTCGTCCTGTGCACAGACCCATCAGCTCCTGAGAGTCACGGGAGTCATATCCCCGGTTAGAACAACGACTGACCATTGTTTCCAACGTTTGAGCCCATGCTGTCAAACATTCTCAAACGCAACGACTTGGTGCTTTCCGAATGGGTAATTGCCTGGACTTATAGGAAACAGGATCATAGCCGCTGAAAGTAAAGCACTTTGTTAAAACATTTTAACATTTAAAGCACTTTGTTAAAACATTTTAACATTTAAAGCACTTTGTTAAAACATTTTAACATTTAAAGCACTCTGTTAAAATATTTTAACATTTAAAGCACTTTGTTAAAATATTTTAAGATTTAAAGCACTCTGTTAAAATATTTTAACATTTGAAGCAGTTTGTTAAAACATTTTAACATTTAAAGCACTCTGTTAAAATATTTTAACAAAAAAGCACTTTTTTAAAACATCTTATAAAACAGTAGTGCTTTTAATTTTGAATTTCGATAAACATTCAACAAAAAGAAAGTGAGCAAAGATACACAACCAAAAATGAAGGAGAAAGAAGAACAGAGTTACTCGTTGTCAAGTTCACCCACACCACTTCGTCGATGTTAGGTTCAGATGTGTTTGGTCATATTATAAACAACTGTCATTTCGAAGTGAGTAGAAGGTTGACTGGCGCTATTCATTAATGAGAACAAAATGAATGCTTCTAGTTACCTGCCTTTTCCCGAGGGCAAAGGTAAGCACATGTGGAAAACCCAGTTCTGCAGAAAGGGGCGCCTATTCTTATGTTATATTCGTCACCCCTCTTCCTTTTTCTGTCATTTGCCTTAATTAGCAAATGGCACCTTTATTTCCTTTGATCTTTGTCATAACTAAAAGTCGGTTTAACTTTCGACTTTATTATTTTTTCATTCCACCTTCTTTATTTTCTTCTGAAACTTATTTCATTTTGTTTTTATAATTAATTATCATTAAATGTCATTGAATCTTAGAGGGTTTTTGTTTTCTTTTCTTTGTCGGACTTGGCCATCGCTAGCCGGTGCATTTTCCTGTGTATTCCAGCACGAATTCATTGGTCTTTTCAATGATTTTTTTCGCATGCTACTAGTAATTTGATAGTGTGTGTGTAAGGGAGTAGGCTAATTTTGAGAACCTTTTAAATTCGGGTTTCTCCAGAGTTTCCATGCGGGTTCGAGAGTAATTAGTCCTTTGTGAGCAGGATTTGGGTCATTTTAAGTTCCTACTCAGCTTTAAAGTCCGGTAGAAAAATGAGCGTATCTGGGGCTCTCATGACCCACAGGTATCTGCAGAGTAGGCAGATGGGGAACATATTAACTGCCTCTCACAGATTTTCCATTTTGGACTTGGCTTCGATATCGATAGGGGTGATTCCTCTTCGGCTGTATGATAGAAACCGATCTGTTTAGAAGAGTACAAAGCGGACCTCGGGCAAACTTTCAGCAGCCTCGTAACTCTTGTGTCACTTATTTTGTCCTTTACTCCTTACATTTCATGAGCAGTGTTACTGAAAAAGGGAGAAGAATTGCCGTTTTCTGGGTCGGAATCTAACCATCTAACACTTACTATTGGTTAATTTTTAGTTTGTGACCTTGAAGTGGTAACTTTGTTTAGCTCCTTACATCAAGTGGCTTCATACCTTGTCTGGAGCGATTTCTATTAAAAAAAAGAAAAAAAGAAGTTGCAGTGAATGTTGGCAATTCCACTTTCTTCTTTGCGAATTTATCGTTTTTACCTGGTATTACTACTAAGTGCTATATTTATCTTTAAGTACCTTTAATTGGTTAGGATGACAAGCTATTTCGGCTCGGTTCTTTTTTAGCCAGTCTGCGCTCACTTTCAACTCCCGATCTAAGTCTAGAGCGACATACAGCCTCGACGAAACTTTTATTGTCCTCACTTTAACGGTTAAATAGACAATGCGATTACACACATGCGTTTGCACGTTTGCTTGGGTCACTTTTAGGTTAGAATTCACTTTTTTTTCGTTTTTGGCTCCTCAAAATATGATATTTTTAGGAGTGAGACCCCTCGAACTAGTGTCGGTCAGAGCCTCTATCAATATATCCCTAATTCTTACTATGTAACCTATTTCAAGGCCATGGTTGGGGAGTTTGTATTCCTGGGCACTTCAATTTTTGAGGCTTTGTTTTTCGGTTTATTTTTGCTTAATGGGCCTGTTTAGGACCACTTCCCTCACCTTCCGCACATACGGGGTTAATATTTCACCGGAGTCCTTCTTTCTTCGTTGACTTGATATGGTAACATATCTGTGTACCAGGCTTCTGATCAAGCCTATAGTAGTGAGTGGTTTTCGAAGGTACCCTAGTCTTCCGTTTTCCTGGGCCGAAGTCATTTACTTCTTTCTCAGGTGACCATTGGAAGTCTCGTTCTAGCTTTTTATGGCTGAAACGCCTCGCTACGGTCTTCGTGATTTTGTCGAAGTGTACCCACAAAACTTACTCACTACAGGTTTTGTCGATTTGCGACGGTTGTAGAAGCCATGCCCCTTCTCCGGCCATTTCCCGCTGTAAGATTCGGTTTTGGGTACCCTTAATTTAGTATAGGCCCACATTGGTCTCTGCTGCCAGTTTACAATGTTTCTTAATCTATTATTTACGATAGCCTGTTCTTTCTTGTGTCCACATCGTAGTCGCTCATAAAGCGTTTCGACTTGTCTTGCTGAAGACAAAGCATCCAATGAAGTTGCCGGCTTTCATCTGGCCACATTCTCTTTAATAAATAGGTTAATTAGTGCATCTATAAAAAATTCAGCTAATTGAACTTACACATCTGAACCATCTCTTATTGCCACCCAGACTAATGTTTAATTGTAATGTTAGTTATTTTGCTAAGATTGAATTTATTAGATTACTTCCCCTTCAAGGGCGTTTCTAATGTCTCGTATGTCACGATCAAATAAAATATGTTTGTTGTCGAATGCAAATGAACAAATTATTATTTATTGCAATTAAATCATACCTTATGTCTTTCACGCTCCACTACAGCGGTCCTCTGTGACTGGGGATAGTACATCGAAGATCGTCTCTCGTTGTTCATTGATTGCTACTTTTTCGTACGGATGCATTCTGCCTCTGGAATCACAACATTAACTCGAATGTGGGGAAGGACAACTTTATTAGGCTGTTTACATTGCCTTCTTCTCTGCTAGCAGCGGTGAAGAAATGTAGGGGCTACAGATTTGTAGGGTCTGGCCCATTCGTTTAGAATCGATTCTTAAGTCATTTCTTATCACGTCTCGTTGCTTCAAACTTCCAACTAATAGTCCCCGCTCTTCGCGCTTATCCTATCTCGTATGAAATCATTTTCTCTAGCTCGTATTGTCACAGGAAACAATGGCCTCAAAGGGCCAGCTACCTGACCTCCGTCTTATTGTTTTCCTGTTTACATGATAACGTTTCCCCTGCTAATGTAAATCGTCAAATAAGTACTACGGACGTACTCTTACTATTTAACAAATGGTCGCATCTTATGTATGTATGTGCTTGTTTTATTTATGAGTAATAATATCGTCTTCTGCTGATTGAATCTAACGAATACAGAATAACAAAAACTGCCCCCCATTGAATCATTAATAAAATCCTCTATCCTTTCAGTAATCCAATTATATTTGGTACATATAAAGTTCTGTGGGTAACGTGTTTCATTTATTAATGTCACACTGTCTTTGTTTTATGGCCGTTCAATGATATGAGGGGACACTTTGATGATCGTCTTATCAGTATGGGATGTGATCTTCAATAGACTTTATGCTCACCGGATCTTAACCTCCATATTTATATATGTAGGCTTATCTCAGACAGAGATATTGTCCATAAAAAACGGGCTATTGCTGAACTGAAGAGAGCGATCACAGTCGAATCAGGATAATGCCAAAAGAGAAGTGTGTCAGTTTTTGACAATTTCGCACGTAATGTCCAGGTTTGCTTATCATTGAACAGCGATAAACCTAGACTGTTAGATATATATGACTGAAACTTGGTGGACAAGTCAGGCATAGAGTGAAGTGTATTTAAATATAGAGAATTTGGGTCAGGAAAAATGGTTTGTTGAAAAGAATAATAAAATCCAATTATAACTGAGAAATGTTTGTGACCTAGATTGATATGGTAAGTTATACGAACACAAAATAGAGATAAAGAATATTGGAAAAGAGAAAATGGGAGTGAGAAAGAGAGAGAAAGAGAGAGTTAATGAAGGTAAGCTAGAATATAAAGATCGCAAGGAAAAAAATGAAAAGTGTCTATCTCATCTGACTGGAAGCACCATATTTCATAAGGAGAGTTTACAACGTTTTTTTTTTCAAACTCGATATCTGTCGGCCATCTTTGATTGATTACTTTTTGTCTACTTTGGTGCCGACAAATAATCCACATCAAACAATTTCCTTCTTTCTCTTTCTTGCTTTCTTTCTGTGTTTTTTTTTTGTTATTTTTCTCATTTTCTCTTCCCCCCCCTCTCTCTCTCTCTCTCTCTATCTCTCTCTCTATATATATATCCTCTCTCTCTCTATCTCTCTCTTTCCCCCCTCTCTCTCTCTCTCTTTCCCCCCTCTCTCTCTCTCTCTCTCTCTTTGTATTCTTTTTCTTCTATTCTGTCTATTTCGTTCATTTTTCTCTTTCTGTGTGTGCTTGTCCCTATTTACTTGCCTTTCTACGAGGGAAGAGTAAGATACAAGGTCGTTTTTAATGTGGGAAATCTCCCCCACCCCCCAAAAAAAGAAGGGGCACTATTGATTGGGACAAAAATAAAGATTGCCTCAATCTAGAAAGATCTCTCATTTATTGATCGAGGACAGAAAAGATGAAGTGTAGTATCAAAACAGATACTACAATCTTCTCTTAGCCAAAATACTGTGTATGCTTGTTTTTTTAATTGTTTCTCTCTGACTCTTACTCTTACTCTCTCTCTCTCTCTCTTTCTCTCTCTCTCTTTAATTCAATCTCTCTCTTTCTCTCTCTCTTGCTCTATATTATCGTACTCTTTCTATCGAACACCCTCAATCCCCCTTTCTCTGTTTCCTTGTTTCTTTTTTCATTTCTGCCATTTTCTTCATATTTTCTCTTTATGTTCATGTTTATCTCTCTGTTCTCCCCCTCTCATTATCAAACTCACTTTTTCTTTCTTTATCTGTTTTGGTGATTCATTTGTCTTCTCTGACAAGTTCTCTCTTTCTGTCTCAATTGGTAGTTCAGTGTCCCTCCCGCTTCTCTCTCTCTCTCTCTCTTTATATTTATCTCTTTCTCTCTCTCTCTCTCTCTCTCTCTCTATATATATATATATATATATATATATATATCTTTATTATTCTTACTCTTTCTATCGATCTCCGTATGTCTCTCTTTCTGTTTCGTTACCTTTATCTTCTCTGCCAATTTCTTGTTTCACTGTTCTCCTCTCACTCTTTCTCTTTCTCCCTCTCTTTGCATTGAACTCCCATTATCTCTCTATCTGTTATATATATTCTCTCTCTCTCAATTGATGCGTCTGTGTCCCTATTTCTCTCTGCCCCTCCCCCTCTCTCTCTCTCCTTCTGAGTTCGATGTCACTTTTATTTACATGTGTGTGACGACATCATATTTGTGTTACTTCGTCAATACAGATGACAAGAGTCGAGAAAGTGTGCGTATTTTATCAAGTTATAATCCAATGATGCTTTTGTCATCAACCCTTGCCCTTGCCCTCAACTCTTTCACTCCAAAGTGTCAACAGACGAAGGAAAGCCAGGTTACACGATGTGTTGGCAATGAAGAAGTAAGGAAAGCACCTGTCATTTCTGGAACGATGCCCAAAAGTCTGCAAGTTGGATCCCTGCCCGAGCAGCTTTGCCGTCATGTGCCAAAATGTTGCGAAAAAAAGAAAAAGGAAAAAAAAGTTAGACACAAAAGTGTGATTCACACCGCCCCCCCCGTTGAAATACACATCAGGAACATGGCCACATAAATGGACACACTTAATCGTACACATATGCGTCCATTAGGAGTCTCTGAAATAGCGAGTGGATCCTCCATCCCCAGCAAAAACATAAAACTAAGAAAATAGGAAAAAAAGTAAACATACTCATGTAAACCAATATATATAATAGTCAGACTTTTGGAATTTAAGCTCAATAGATGTTAATTTTTACATTTCAGAGCGTATTTAAATAAATTATAAAAAGTTAGATTCCAGTAACCATGTCTTTATTATTCTTAAAAAGATCATCACTTGACGGACCGTTTCGTTAACACTAAGACAAACGAAATACAGAGTTGCATATCTTGTGTCTCTATAACTGTAACTAATATAATATTTTTTATCGAAATTGGAATACGTATTCTAGCAATAAGGTTTAGTAGCCTGATGTATTTATGTTAGAAATGCGTAAAAAGACATACAAAGTTTGCAAAACTGTTATATTATGGAAATTATTTTTAGCCGTGTTGGTACCTACATACTTGTAATATATAACGAAGTTTTTCCATCTATTTTAACTATGTTGACATCGAAACCGGTTGTGGTTATCTAATTCTGAAGACAATAGAATGTTTTGAAATATCGTATATATACTCATTTCTAACCTCACTCAAACAAATTTCGATATTGCTCATTTGCCTATTTATTTATTTTAACTTTCTAATAAATTAATATTTATTTTACAGTTTCTAATAAATTAATATTTATTTTACAGTTTCTAATAAATTAATATTCTGTAATATACATTTCTAATTTGTCACATTTTCTTATATATACGCAATCGTTTTATCGATAGTGCTATTCTATGATTATTATTAATAAAAGTATATAAACTGATTTGATATAAAATAGCGTTTTAAAAACTTTTTGTGGTTACATTTTCAAGCGAGATAATTTACTTCCGGGATTAGTAAAACATCAAATGTCGCTGATTGGTAGCCTAAAGACCAACGAACACAAACAAGTAGTTTCTTTGTGACGAGGCATTTTTTAAATGGACGAAAATAAAAATAAATTAAAAACTCGATTTAATCGGAATATCGTTCGATGAGAGTGAGTAGTGTAGTATCGGTTCTGTTGTCATAAGACCGTCATCCCCGGAATTATCTCCTCCTATGTAAGAACTCAGCATTTTTTGCTGAAAAATTATAAACGTACATAGTTTGAAATAACAACATCTGGGTGGGGAGTTGGGCAGAAATATGTTGTCATTTAAATTTATGCATAAGCGTAAGGTAATGAAACATGACCTTTTAAATTTATGCATAAGGGTATGGTCATGAAACATGACCTTTTAAATGTATGCATAAAGGTAAGGTCATGAAACATAGAGAAGATATAGGATTTTAAAGGCAAGCGTTCCGAGGAAATACACGATTAAGGTAGAAAATCTACCGGCATCTAGGGACCTCTATAGCGAAGCAGCGATGTGACAGGAGCTGGAGCTTGGCAAACAATGCGATATCTATTATGGTTAGAAACTCTTGTTTGAACTCTGTCGAAGAGTGAGAGGCCAGTGGTTGGTGCACCAGTCCAGATTTGGCAAAAATACTCAATGAACGATTAAATGATGGATTTATAGGGATAGAGATATAGGATACTGATAGGTGTGAGAAGTTTTCTAGCCTAGTAAAGGGAACCTACCTTCTTTGCAACAGTCTTAGCCGCATATTGTACGACTGTGTTGCCAAAGAAAATATGTTAAGTCGGTCGGTGTCGGTTAACGTCCGAACTGAATGGACGCACATTCAGAATAGATCGCATCGTCAATTCATTACTCAATACGAAAAGAAAACCTGAGACGAACAACTGATTGTACAGTTAGTGTTTCGACGTTTTCTAAAACTGAATCCAATTATTCTTGACAGATGAACTGAAAGAACACACATATATATATATATATATATATATATATATATATATATATATATATATATATATATATATTTATCCACGGACACGTGTTTCGCAGTAACAGTGTGGCTGACTATTGGAGGATTAGAAACCTTTACCATAGTGGCTTTCATCGGGTGCCTTATTACTAACCAAGAGAGTCCCGTCTGAAATACGAAAAGTGTGTTATTGCTTGTAACTGTATTATGCAATTTTTTTTTGTTAGCTATAACAGCCGTGATAGCTAATACTAGTGCATTTCCTCAGTGCTTGAGAGAGTTAACTCCCTTACCCATATTGGGTCGTTCTCTATTTTAAGGGGCATATATATATATATATATATATATATATATATATATATATGTATATATATATATATAGAGAGAGAGAGAGAGAGAGAATATGTATCTACGGGCAGGTGTCTGGTCCTTACTGTGGCTTATCAGCTTGGCTGATAATTGTTTCGAATACTGCAAAAGTCCATGGGTAACCATGCTGATAAGCCGCAGTAACGGTATATATATATATATATATATATATATATATATATATATATATATATATATATATATATATATATATATATATTAAAAGTTTTTTAAAAGGCTGACGGCAATGCGAAGTTCCGGATCGCTGGAAGCTGTGAAGAATAAAAACAAAACAAAACCGAAATAAGTCGGATATAGATCGAAAGGTTTGTTTATTTTTCTAGACAGCAAGGGTGTTAGTTTGTAATATCCGGATTATCAAGAATCAATTTGATATATTTCGAGAGATTTTTTTTTCTTTCTTTTTCCTCTCCTTGTCAAAAAATAAATAAAAGAAAAATCCCGGATTCCGAGAAAATGCCAGGAGCGCTGGGGGGCTAAACCGGGAGTTTTATATATATATATATATATATATATATATATATATATATATATATATATATATATATATATATATATATATATATATATATATAGGTGGTAATCCAAAGAATATCAACCGGGTTTATAAAGAGTGCTCAATATAAAAATAAAGCTTTCTATATGATATTTTTTATTTACACAGACATGTACAAAATCTGCGACACTGGCATGTCGATGTTATCGATCAACAGTTACTATAAACTGAGATCTCATCAGGCAGAGTTAGAATCCGATCTTAACCTCAGATCATATTTGGAGAGAATGAAGTGGGGATAAAAAGAAGAAAAGAAATTTAACATTTCAAAATCTAGGGGGGCACGTGGTTTAGGACCGTTAAAAATCAAAAAAGTTAAAATCTAAAATCAAACAAAACAAATAAATAAATAAAATAAAACAAAGTGGAAAGAGAGACATACAATGAAGAGAGTAGGTTAGAGATGGATAGAAAGATAGATAGGTAGACAGATAAAGAAATGGAAACGTCTGTTGATACAGACCGAGGGAGAGGAGGGGGTACACATGCAAGTATTAGGTGTAAAAAAACGACAGTTATTTTGAACTTAAGCGGACATGCGTAATTTTAAGTTCACTGTAATATTGTGTGTAAGTGTGTATGCGTGCGTGCGAACCTCCAGATCAGCCGTGATTGGCGTTATGGACGTGTAGACGCCTGTGATTGGGGTGGGGTGGTGGTGGTAAGGGTTTGTTAATCAAATGTAGCACTAATTCTAAATTTATACCATCTTTATATTTTGTCTGGAGTTTATCAGCTTAACATATTAGTAAGTTAGTTAGTTCTAACAGAATTATTAGTAATAATGATAATAATAATAAAAATAATAATACTAATAATAATAACAATAATAATAATAATAATAATAATACTACTAATAATAATAATAATAATAATAATAATAATAATAATAATAATAATAATAATAATAATAATAATAATAATAATAAACACCGATAATAATAGAAATGAAAAAATATTAATTTAATTTAATTTAAAGTACTAAAAAAACTAAAAAATTGCGCCATTATTAATTATTAATAATAATAATAATAATAATAATAATAATAATAATAATAATAATAATAATAATAATAATAATAATAATAATAATAATAATAATAATAATAATAATAACGACGACAACAACAATAATAGCGGTCAATAATAATTAAGAATTTTTTTAAAAAAGTAATAGTTGGGGAAATTAAGAAATATTAGAAATACTAGAAGGTAATAATAATCATAATAATAGTAAATAATAATAATAGGATTAGTAATGAAGATAAAGATGTAGGTAGCAAAATAATGTTTTACAATTAATTTTACAATTAATTTTATTTTTATTATTATTATTATTCATAATACTACTATTATTTTTATCATCTTTATCATTATAGTTACAATTATTTAAATTTTCGTAACTACCATTACTATAGCTATCACTATTATTTTTACTATTATTAATATTATTAGTATTATCACAACAGATAATTTCCCTATTATTAAATATTTTATTATTTATTATGTATTATTTTTTATTTTTTACTATCTTTATGACTATTGTTAGGATTATTGGGTCTACTATTGCGATTGTTGCTGTTGGTATAACTACTATTATTACTATTTTACATGATCAGCATTATTGCAACCACTGACTTGTATTACCATGTTGGCAAACATTATTTGCTACCTACATCTTTATATTCATTACTAATCTTATTTTTATTATTTACTATTATTATGATTATTATTACCTTCTAGTATTTCTAATATTTCTTAATTTTGCCTTACTATTACTTTTTTTTATAAATTCTTAATTATTATTGACCGCTATTATTGTTGTTGTCGTTATTATTATTATTATTATTATTATTATTATTATTATTATTATTATTATTATTATTATTATTATTATTATTATTATTATCATTAATAATAATAATAATAATAATAATAATAATAATAATAATTAAGAATGGCGCCATTTTTTAGTTTTATTAGTACTTTAAATTAAATTCAATTATTATTGTTATTATCATTCATTATCATTATACTTTTTCATTTCTATTATTATAGGTGTTTATTATTATTATTATTATTATTATTATTATTATTATTATTATTATTTTTATTACTGCTAATAATTCTGTTAGACTAAACTAACTTACTAATATATTTATTTATTAATTTATTAATGTTAAGCTGATAACCAGACAAAATATAAAGATGGTATAAATTTAGAATTAATGCTACATTTGATTAACAAACCCTTACCACCACCACCCCACCCCAATCACAGGCGTCTACACGTCCATAACGCCAATCACGGCTGATCTGGGGGTTCGCACGCACGCATACACACTTACACACAATATTACAGTGAACTTAAAATTACGCATGTCCGCTCAAGTTCAAAATAACTGTCGTTTTTTTACACCTAATACTTGCATGTGTACCCCCTCCTCTCCCTCGGTCTGTATCAACAGACGTTTCCATTTCTTTATCTGTCTACCTATCTATCTTTCTATCCATCTCTAACCTACTCTCTTCATTGTATGTCTCTCTTTCCACTTTGTTTTATTTTATTTATTTATTTGTTTTGTTTGATTTTAGATTTTAACTTTTTTGATTTTTAACGGTCCTAAACCACGTGACCCCCTAGATTTTGAAATTTTAATTTCTTTTCTTCTTTTTATCCCCACTTCATTCTCTCCAAATCTGATCTGATGGTAAGATCGAATTCTAACTCTACCTGATGAGATCTTAGTTTATAGTAACTGTTGATCGATAACATCGACATGCCAGTGTCGCAGGTTTTGTGCATGTCTGTGTAAATAAAAATTATCATATATATATATATATACATATATATATATATATACGTCCCTTAAATAATGTCGACATAATATATGTAAGAGAGTTAACTCTCTCTAGCACATAAGAAGTACATCACCATTAGCTTTAACACAGCTATTAGCAATACATTCAAGAATAATTTTATTAGCAGTAAAACATCACGTATTTCAGAAGGGACCCTCGTAGCTTATTGGTAAAGCGCCCGACTAAAGTCACTGTGGTTGGGGTTCCGAGTTTTGCTATATTTAGCCACTCTGATAAGCCGCAGTTATGGCGAAACACGTTTCTGTTGATAACTATATTGTCTATAAATAAATATAGTTAGATAACTGTTTATCTAAAAATGTATATATATGTATATATATATATATATATATATATATATATATATATATATATATATATATATATATTTATTATTTATCGTCAGACTTCCAGAGTAAAAGCTCAATAGATATTAATTTCATTAACCCCAGAGCTTGTATAAATAAATAATTGATGATTAGATTCCAGTAACGATGTCTTTATTTATTTCAGAAAATGTCATTTCTGACGGACCGTTTCGTTTACACTTAGATAGGCAACATACAGAGTTATATATCTTGTTTTTTTTCTATGGGTGTAATTCCTGATGTTTTGGGCATAATGTATTTACCTTTTTTCTGATGAGTAACAGTCATAGAAAAACAGGGTATGTAACTCTGTATGTTGGTTGGCTAAGTGTTAATGAAACGGTTCGTCAAGAAATGATCTTTTCAGAAATGAATAAAGAACATGGTTACTAGAATGTAACTTTCTATTATTTATTTATACATGCTCTTGAGTTAAAAAATATGACATCTATTAATACATGGTTATTGGAATCTAACCTCTTAATATATATATATATATATATATATATATATATATATATATATATATATATATATATATATATATATGCAGCATTTTTTTTTCTTTTAAGCATATTAAGTTAAATATGACGGACAATTTATGTCTGCATATTTTTGCTTTGATCTCGATATATATATATATATATATATATATATATATATATATATATATATATATATATAAATATATATATATATATGCATATATATATATAGATATGTATATATATGTACTAAAATAATACATACCCGTCCCTTTTTATAGTGAAAAATATACGATACAAATTGTATTTACTACTAATTTATACCCGCTTTTGAACAGTGTTGGTACAGTACCTGGGTATGTCAATTCCCTTCTTTAGCTAGCTTCTACCGCTTTATAACTAGTACGACGAAAATATTTGTGAAATTTCGTTGTTAAATACGCTAAAATTTGCATGAGAGAGTAAGTAAATACGATTGATATATGTTACGTATGGAGTTGCGTTGTGCCAAGAGCTGGTGGTGTGTTGTACCCAAGACGTAACAGCCCTTCCAAAGACGTCTCCACGGCATACACACACTAAGTCACACTCCTGGACAAACGGTCGAATCACACAGACGCTTACCAATGGTTGCTCGCTAGCAACGACCATTAGTCTTTTCTAGAATTTGGATGGCAATAAGTCTCCTCAAGGTCCCAGTCTTCTCCGCACTTTGCAAGTGGAGGTTTGGTTAGTGTTCTCCCTTTTCGGTCTTTCCATCCACCTAGACCCTTCACGACTATTTTGTGTGGAATCAACGAGACTGGTTCCATTACTGATTTTGTTTGGGTAAGTTTATCAAATTTCTTGCATTTTCTGTTTCTTGGATTCATGTGGTGCTGTTCTTTCTGTATTTTTGTTTTCTTCTTATTGCAACTTCCATGTTACTGGTAAACATTCGCAGCTTATGTTAGTTGGTTTCCGCATTAAAAGATTTTCCTTAAGATTTCAGCTTTTTTATCATTGTCGTCCGTTGTATGGTCTCAGTCTTCCACTTTGATTCCAATTTCTCCCAGTCTTTTTTCAAGTTTTTCGGGAGTTTTCCTACGATTATTGGGATTAAGTTGACTTTCTTAATAGTCCATATCCTTTTTCTCTGGCGAGTGATTATTATTATTATTATTTACTCACTAGGAGTTATCACACTGGTCATCGTCAGTGATCGCCCACTGCCAACAACCTGTGGTATTCCCTGGAGTCTGAGTGACAACAAGTCTCCTCAGACTTCCAGTATGCTCCACCTCTTTTCGTTCATCACCGCTGATGACCTTGCGGTATCGCAACAGCCACCTACCACCGATTTCCTGCTGATAAGGGCCATTGGTCCCCTCTGGGGCCCGAGTGGCAACTAGCCTCACCAAGGTCCCAGAGCTGTCCGCGCTATTCCAGTGTAGGTCTGGTTTGCGCTTTCCCTCCTCGACCCTCTGTCCATAATTTTCGTGGCGTCAGCCTATGCTTGCGCCTCTCTCGTGCGGTGGTATTTTCCCCGGTTCTGTTGTCTTGTGCTTCCATGTGTTTGTTGCTATTCGTTGCTTATGTGGGTTGGTTTCCGCATTCGAGGACATTTCTCAGGATTGTAGCTATTGTTATTATTATTATTATTATTATTATTATTATTATTATTATTATTATTATTATTATTAATAATAATAATAAAAATAATAATAATAATTTTATTATTATTATTATTATTATTATTATTTTTATTATTATTATTATTATCATCATCATCATCATTAATAATAATAATAAAAATAATAATAATAATTTTATTATTATTATTATTATTTTTATTATTTTTATTATTATTATTATTACTATTATTATTATTATTATTATTATTATTCCATGAAAGCAGGCTGAGATTTCGCTTAAACATTGACTGTTTGAAATGAATGAAATTAGACCACGAATGTTTATCACCTTTATAAATATGCCTAAAAGAACAAATAGGATCTATTTCTCATGCCAACCTTGCAAGCCACGCCCTCGCCCTATTTCCTGTTTATTCCATTTGTTTGTCTCGATATTCATCAATTCCATTAAATTCCCCTCTTCCGCCATACACGCCAACGACTTCTTTAACAAATGTGGTTGTTTATTCTCAGAAGTTGTTTTCCATTAGTGAAGCAAACCGGAAGTTGGAATCATCTTTTACCGCGACGATCGGACTTATTGGCCCTATCGATTTGGAAGCATCGCAATTTCGAACTATTCATATTTCCCCACTTATCGACAAAGATCTATCTTATATACTAAAAAGAAAAGCGATAAACTGCATTTTCTATCAATCATAACGTTAACCACATACTTTATTTGTTTTGTTGGCATTCGTTTCTCCGATAGAATCAAGTACTCACAGGAGGGATCACATGAAAGCTGCCAACATGCATAGCTGGGAATAGTACTATGGATCGGCCGGTATCCCCTTCCTCATCATCACAACGTCATTATATACTTCGTTTTCAATTTTCTTATCATTTTGTATTTGCTGGGGATGGGACATCCTACCGGATGCAAGACATTTACCCGCTATTTCAGATAGAGATATTTTTAATATTCTAACTCTTCCTTTAAGCGCAGCTTTTTGGATCTTCCTTGCACTTGGTTCACCGGGTATATTCACCAGGTAGTTTTTTTTTTAATTTTTCATAAGACTGATTGTTCCTATGATTACTGGAATGATGGAGATCTTCCTAAGATTCCTGTTTCTTTTTATGTCGTACATAAGCCCTTGATATGTCGTTGTCTTCTCCCTCTCAGTTCTGTTTTAACCAGCATCATTAGGGGCACTAACTTGCTACTTTTCCCTTCTTGTCCCATATCACTATGTCAGGTTTGAAAGCTCTGTTTTCTAGGTATGTTGCTGTAGGACTTGCATAGTCATAGTGGATGGTGTATGACTTATTTCGAAATGTTTTTATCATATTGCATATTCAACTTGTATGTAACATATCGGGTACAGGACGAATCCCCCTAAACATGGCGCCCCATGAAATCGTTAATAAACTGAAATATATTGTGTATACTTACTTATCGTGGTCGACCTTTAAAAGGATTCATTTAACCAACAGTTTCTTTACATACTAGATATGTATCTGTTTTGGTTTGTATCAACGATTATACACCCGTTGTCGTCGTCAGAAACTCAGTTTCTTTATCGTATGCGGATACAATCACTCGGACACCGATGTTTAGTTTTTATAAGTGGTTTATTAATACACACAAATTAGAACATTCTGAAACAGGGTTAGGGATCTCTGTATTTTAACAAATGTGGAATGCCTTTTGGAGAAAACATCGGCTACTGAGTCAAACATGACTTTCGTATCGGGGTTCGAACCGTGTTACCGGCAGGGATTATCTCTTCCCATACTGACGATTTATTCATAAATAATTGTTTTATTTATATATAGTAAGCTATAAAAATATATGTATGGCAATTAAGCTACACAGAGGCTCCCGCGTTTCATCTCCGGGGAAGAATCTTCAGGCTAAAATGCATGGAGTTATTTTTGCTAGGTGTTTTTTTATATACACAGCTAGCTAGTTAACCAATCAGATTCTTTGTTGTTCACTCAGCCAATCGTATGGTTAGTGTTACTTCCTATATCCTGTTCTATTGCTCTGTTTTCTATAGATTGGCCTTTCTGTGTTGTGTTAATATGATGAGTGAACTTATTTTAACACGTGATTCCTTGTAATTTCTATTTTAGGTTTTAGTTTTTTTTGTTTATTTATTTATGTATTGTTAGCCTAAGGTAAATGTATTTCTGTGTAGGCAGCTGTTTGTCTTCTCACTTCTACAGTTCAATATATTTTGGGGTTCTTTAAAGTTTAGGAATTCAAGTTTTTCATTCAGACATAATCTACACGGGTCGTCTAAATTTCTACATGTACTGGCTTGTCCTATTATTTTCCATTCAATTATTGGTGAGCGTCCATTTTCTTTGAGCTCCCAATAGTGGTTTGCTAGTGCTGTTTTAATTCTACGTTCCCTGTTTTTAAATGTGATTTTGTGGTCATAATATCTGGTTTTAAAATCTAGGGAGGTCATACCTACGTAGTATTTTTTGTTATTTGGTCTTTCCTTGGCAAATATTGTGACTTGGTATACAATACTTTTGGTTAGTCATTTATTTTGTAGTGGACAAAGTGTACGATTTATGCAGTTACATCTTTTCTCTTCATTGCTAACTTTTTCATCTCTATTCGGGTGATTACTATTAGTGTTTTGTTTATTTCCATTTGTAGTGTTTATATTTTTGTTATTAGTGTTATTTTTGCTATATTTGTCACTGCTTTTATGTATTATTTTCCTCCTCTCTGCTGTTCTCGTTTAGTATTTTGTTATTATGTGCCTTAATTATCATTTATAGGTTTTTTGCAGCAGCTGTAGGATAGTGTTAGGTTATTTTCATTGAATATGTTATGCAGTGGATTGATTACGGGGAAGTGTTTTTCAATCAGATTTAGGAATTTTTTGCCCAGTTTAGTTTTTAGCATCTGGTTATAGGGCGGCGTATAGTAGATTATATTTCTTTTTCTTTTATTTTTAATTTTGTTGTAATTATTAGTGTCCTGTTTCTTATATTTAATTTCGGCATTATGGTAACCACTATTTTTAGAGCTGTATTGTAAATGCTGTTTGACTTTTTAAAACACTTTCGTTGCTAGAATTATTGATCAGCATACGTTCGATAGAATTCGGAATATGTTTTATGATTGATGGGGGGTGATTAGACTTTAGGTTTACGTATATTGGGTTGGCGTTATCTTTTAGGTATGGTTCGTAAGTATTTTTATTTAAATTTAACGTGACATCTAGAAAGTGGGTTGTTTTATGTTAGGCAGTACTTCTACTTTTACGCCTAGTTTTTTTCATTTCCATATGCATAATTTTCTTGAAGTTTTCTCCCTTGACTTTGTTGGAATCTGTTATTATCGCTAATCCATCATCCCTATAAAGGCCGATATCTGTATCATCAAATATATTTGTGAGTGTATATAAAATAAATAACCCCACAAGATTTGATGCCTCAGCAGAGGCAAGGGGACCCATGGCCAAATCAAAGGTGTTTATCATATTTGTTTTAATCCATTGGTCCTCGTTGTTGATTAAAACTGATCTCCTACATTTTTTAATGATGTGGATTTCATCCTTGGATATATTAGTATACATCTCGGCAAATTCTAGGGCGATGTTGAAGAGTTCTTCTGATATAGACGGGTAAAAGTCAACTATGTCGAATTGTAGGAAGGTGCATTTGTTCTTATTTTCGATATTGTCAAACCAAGCGATTGTTTCGGTAGTATTCACCCATTGGTTTAATTCTAGGTCTTTTTTTATTTGTTTGTTGATTCTAGATAGAATTGTTTTGCTAATACTTCCTATTTCTGATTTGGTCGGATTAATTAAGCGAATGCTAGGGTTATTGTTAAAGTTATTTTTGATATAGGCTTCTATATTAGTAACAACATTTATATATTAATATCATATATTATATATTAATTTTTTTATTTTGACA
Source organism: Sepiola atlantica (assembly GCA_963556195.1). Classification (NCBI taxonomy): domain Eukaryota; kingdom Metazoa; phylum Mollusca; class Cephalopoda; order Sepiida; family Sepiolidae; genus Sepiola; species Sepiola atlantica. The sequence goes on along the minus strand of OY744532.1, from coordinate 43,620,270 downwards.
CAAAAATGATCGTTAGAAAAAGAGAAATAATAAAACATGTATTATCAAACAGAAAAATACTGTCATGTTTAACAATGTTTGCTTATATATATATGTATATATATATATATATATACATATATACATATATATATATATATATACATATATATATACATATATATACATATATATACATATATATATACATATATATATACATATATATATACATATATATATACATCTATATGTACATATATATATGTATATATATATACATATATATATACATATATATACATATATATATATACATATATATACATATATATATATATACATATATATATACATATATATATATACATATATATATACATATATATACATATATATATACATATATATATATACTTATATATATACATATATATATACTTATATATATACATATATATATATATACATATATATATACATATATATACATATATATATACATATATATATATACTTATATATATACATATATATATATACTTATATATATACATATATATACATATATATATATATATATATATATATATAAAGGAAAATAAAAAGGCAATAAAATGCAGAAGTGTAACGTTACACATCTGCATTGTATTGCATTCTAATTTGCCTTTATATACACATTAAACAATGCTTCAAGCCAACTTAATCACTTTTATATATATATATATATATATACCACACACAAACACACACAAATATATATCTATATATATATATATATATATATATATATATATATAGTTTTCTTGCTTACATAAATATGGCAACGTTCAGATCTATTGTTTAGTTAGATCAAAGCTCCTAGCTAATTTTCACTATCTTAGTGTGCTATAACACTAGTTTCTAAATATACTAAAAGCTTGAAACCTTGCTATTCTCAATGTAAGCTAAACATCTTAGAAACATGTAAACTACTAATAACTATTGTAGTATTAAGCCGAATTCGATCAGAATAAAGGTGGTATACCACCTTTATTACTAAGTACTAACTTTTAATATATCTTATATATTGACCTATATATGAATTCAGTTTATAGTTTTCTTCTCTCGTCCGCTAGAACGTCGTTTCGTATGAAAGACTTTCCATGTTGATATCAACTAATGCAGTATTATGTGAACTAGCACAGTAGTTTTGCCTGCGAAACGGATTCGTAGAATTAATTTCCTGATGAAGAATTTTATGATTCCTGCTTCAATGTCTCGCTATAATTGGATTTGCACGTTAATCCTTGCTGTTTTTCTTCCGAATAAGCTATCCACTTGTTAATATAGTGAGACGGGCTGTTTTTCTTCTTCTTTGATTTTTGGTTTGCAAACGCCAATAGTCAATGCCACTTACGACAAGAGCCGACGAAAAGTGTGTAGTTGCCGAATTATTGAACTGAAACCGGACTTAATTGATGATTCGGCTGTGGTTGAAGTTTTGATCTCTAAAAGCTTTCACATTGCAGTTCGATTCATGTCGGTGCGCGGTGTTTATCGAAGCCGACCGACGACGGACAGCCGCCCTTCGCCGACCACAGAAACAACAAAGTCAAGCAATATAGATAACATACCAACATTTGATTAATTAACCTATTTTCCCTTTCTATTTTCTAATTCTCTCTCTCTCTCTCTCTCTCTCTCTCTCTTTATATATATATAGAGAGAGATTCTAGTGACCATGTATTTATTCATTCTTAAAGGGATCCAATTCTATGCGGTACATTTCGTCATCACTCAGAAAAACAAAATACATAGTTATACATTTTTGATTTTCAATATGATTTATATAATTTCTGTTAGATCGATTACATTTGAACCCACCACTGCATGAATCATCCAACGGTGAATTTTTTTTTTTAATTTCCAATCTTTTTTTCTCTAGACATTTTCTACTTATTTCCATAGATTTATATGACACATTTGCATTTACACTTTTTTCAAATTATTACTTTTGGTATATCCTTTGACAACTGATCTATCTGTACTATTCTGATGATAAGAATACATTCTATGAAAAGCCATGGCATAAGGAAAGAAAAATAAATAGTTTTTAATTGAATATACCTTGTTTTAAATAACTACAGACGTAATAGATTTCTTATTGTCACATATTTTATCTCTTTTCTTTCATCTCTCTCTCTCTCTCTCTCTATATATATATATATATATATATATATATATATATGTATATATAAATAAAGAATAGGATGGAACACCAGCAGCAGAAGAGAGCAGTGAGGAAGAGACGGGTCGTGGCAACTACAGCACATGGATGAAACATGGAACACCTAAGATGTCAAGCGTGCAACTTGGTAACTATGTCACGTGCAGGTTTGTTGAATCACCAACGAGTGTATGTTTTACAAAATCAAGCACAGATAGAAGATGACCTCATTTATGGTATCACTTCAGATCATCACACCTGCCCCATCTGTGGTATGGTCTGTAAAAGTCTGGCATGCTTGAAGAGCCACATCCGAGCCTCTCACTAGGAACCTTCACACTAATATCACATCGATACGCCAAAAGGAGTCGTATTCGAAATCTAATAGCTGAACTGGCCCCTGTCCTCTCCAAACTCTTCAATAAATGCCTAGCTGAATCTTGCTTCCCCGATAGCTAAAAAATTTCTTCTGTGGTACCTGTCTACAAGAGTTCTGAGACTAGAACCGACCCTCAGAACTACCGCCCAATCAGTCTACTGCCGATCTTTGCCAAAATTTTTGAATCCTTAATCAATCTAGCGATAGTACGGCACTTAGTAAATGCTAAACTTCTATCTGACCGCCAGTATGGATTTAGACAAGCACGATCTACTGCAGACATTCTAACAGTCATCTCTGAACGCATGTATCATACACTAGACAAGGCAGGTGAAGCGAGGGCAGTAGCGCTTGATATATTCAAGGCCTTTGACAAGGTTTGGCTTCTGAAAATACGCTCATACGGTATTACTGGGCAACTACTTAATATAATTAAATCCTTCCTAAACAAAACAAAAATCCAGGTTGTCCTCGATGGCCGTTCATCTAAGCAACATGACATAAATGCAGGTGCCCCCAGGGATCTATCCTTGAACCTTTGTTGTTCCTGATCTATATAAACAATCTCCCTGATGACATAAAGTCGGAGATTGGTTTATTTGCTGACGACACCACATATTACTCTCGCCATGTTGGTAAAACAGACGCGATCATATCCGAGGCAATGGCTGAATCTTTAGAAAATGACCTCCAGGCTGTAGTGGATTGGGGTCATAAATGGTTGGTAACTTTTAATGCCGCAAAGACAAAGCTACTTTCCTTCAACAACTACAAGACACCTCTCCAACCACCGATTGCCATGGCAAATAACACCCTACCTGAGAGTTCATCATTCAAACTCCTCGCCCTAACCTTCACAGGTAACATGAATTGGAACAAATACATTTAAGACATTGCCAAGGCCTCAAAGAAGGTTGGCTCCCTCTACCGTGCTAGTAAACTCCTCACACCTGACATTATCCTGTATCTATACAAAGCCACCATCCGCCTATGCATGGAGTATTGTTGCCACATCTGGGCTGGTGCATCATCTACTAGTCTCTCCCTCCTTGACAAGGTCCAAAAAAGAGTCGCCAACCTAATAGGTCCCTCACTGTCAACCAAGCTCCAGTCCCTGTCCCATCGCCGCAATATAGCATCCTTATGTTTGTTTTACAAATACTTCAATGGATTATGCTCCGATGAATTGGCTACTCTGGTGCCCCCTCGATGTAAATTCACTAGACTAACTCGACAATCAACTAAATCTCATTCATTCACTGCGGAGTTCCCAATGCCGGAGAGCCTTCTACTCAAATAGCTTCTTTCCCCTGCTGCTGGCCTCTGGAACTCCCTCCCTACCCCTGTTTCCCCGACAGTACTGACATGCAGAAATTTAAAACTAATGTAAACAGACATCTCGCTGCGCAGATCCCAATTTAGGCTGACCCCCCCCCTCCCCCCCACCTTCTCCCTTTTTATTTTTTCTCAGTAGCCCCTTACGTCTACAGTGGCGGCCTGCCTTGTTTGGGGTGAACCATGTTAAAAAAATTTATTTTAAATAAACAGCCACTATATATATATATATATATATATATATATATATATATATATATATATATATATATATATATTATTCAGACAATAATCCTGAGGAAGACTTATAATAAAGACAAAACGTTGATGAAAATATAAATAATATTTTTTTGTTTTACTTTTTGAATTTCCATTACGTCGGTACATTTTCTTCCTTTCTTTATCATATACATATATATATATATATATATATATTGGATGTACCTACTCGGCGTAATCCGCCCCAGGACGAGTAAAAATAATTTCCGAATAGTTTCGCATCTTTTATGTACCCTGGCGAAAATTATAACAAAGATATATGAAACTTTATGTCTTGAATTCTTGCAAATTTGGATAAAAGTCATTGCATGATTTTGATTCTAGAAAATGTTTAAAAATCTAGACTTAAGCTTTAAAAGAAATTGAAATGCAATTAATCTTGATTAATTTGTGTCTAATAACAATGGCTCAAATTTAATGCAAATCTGAAATATTTTAATTTTCTAAATGACATGATGTGCCCATATTATGTCGTCAAAAATATGTACGCCCCCAAAACTGAAATTTGAGAAATATTTATTAATTGATTTCTAATACTTAGTGTTCAAGTTTCACAAAATCGGACGTATCTTAATTTTTCCAAGATGCTTCCACCTCTTCTGTATTAAACTTAATCAAACTAAATATAACTCACGCTACCACCTATTACGCCTAACAGCTGTATTCTAAACTTCATAATGATCGGTTAATTAGTTTCAAAATGAATCCTGTGCGTACAACTAGGTTAACATATATACATACCTAAGTGTGTATATATAGAGATATAGCAAGCTGATTGAAAGGGAAGAAAAGGAAAGAGAAAAGAAAGAAAAATAAGAAAGACAGAGAGAAACGAAACATTTTAAATTGGGTATTGTTGATTTCTGCTTCTTCTGTGTCACGTGATGCGTATAGTTCGTCTTTTCTCCTCAAAATTTCCGTTGGGATTTGGGATTCTATTTCATGCTCAATTTTAATCATGTTTTTGATTATATTTCCCTGGCGCTATGATTAAATTAATTCTTATCAGTTTCCCTCTCTTGAAGTCTCCACATGTACATTCAATTTACACGAATAGGTGCTCCCTGCCTATGTAGTACATAAAAGCAAATGTATATATGACAGTGAACGCATAGCATATACAACGTGTATATATATATATATGTATAGGACGTATTTTTCGTTAATGTATATATTTTTATTTATTTTATACGTACGTAAAAGCAATACATGGGCACGTGTTTCTAGATCACAGCTGTCATCAGCATGGCTAACTTAGACAAGGATCGAACCCTCGATATTGATGTTTTTAGTTCATCGTTTTACCATCGGACCAATGCGCTCTGTCTAGAAATATGTACGATATATATATATTAGTGAGGGAGCGATTTCAATATTTTTCCCGATTCCGATACAATTACCGATTCCGATTATTTTTAAATCTTAAATATTTAACTATAGATTTTTTTTATTTTTAATTTTCGGATTACCTTTAAACCCATGTAATATGTGCATATATTTTCGCAAACGTAAAAATACACTTGTGGGGGTTGATCTATAGATTTTAGTTTAACTGGTAGTTTAAAATCAATAAATATTTATCATTTAATCATTAGTACCAGCAATGGTAAATTAAGTTTTAAACCAAAACAAAAAAGAAAACAGCGATTAAAAGAACCGTTTTTGTCATCGGAAAATAGGCACAAATTCTTCCGATTACGATAGCGATTTCGATATCCCAAAAAGTTCCGATTTTTCCTATTCGGATTAATCACTAATATATATATATATATATATATATATATAATGTATTTTTATGTAATTATTTTTCTTGCTGATTGCAACGTTCAGTGAATCCTATGATAACTGGAATGATGGAGATCTCTTTGAGGTTCCAGTTTCTTTTCATATGATACATTAGACCTTGATATTTTGTTATGTTCTCCCTTTCAGCTCTGTTTAAGCCCCCATCATTAGGGACACTGACCTCAACCAAAGTTGCCACTCTCTCTCTCTCTCTCTCTCTCTCTCTCTCTCTCTCTCTCTCTTATTCCATATGACAATATCAGGTTTGACAGCTGCGTTTTTCAGATAGGTAACTGTGGGGATACTACAATGGAATGTGCTCTGAGAAACTTGCTGCACTGGTGACCCCTCGAGGTAAAAACGCCCAACAAATCCGACAATCAGTCAAACCCTAACACCGTTCAATGAGAAGGAATCCAGATACGTGATGGCTTTCTATTCTAATAGCTGCTTTCATCGCTAGACTTTTATGACTGCGCCAACATGCGGAAATTTAAATGAAATGCGAACAAACACCTCGCTGCACATCTGCCCACTTAGGGTGCCCCTTTTAATCTGGCCCCTAATTCACAGCATCCCTTTACGTCTCAGTGGCAATGTGCCTTGTTTGGAGTGAATCAAAGTATAAAAAGCGATAAAAGCGACCAACCCAAACCCTAAGCCGAAAATAGAGTCATTATTTTTTTAGATAATTTTTCGGGGTCATTTCACTGTTCAACTGTTGTATTTAATGACATTGCTTTTCGTGGAATAGCATGTTTGTGTACGTATATCGACTGATCTTTATTTGTATAGAGGGGTCATAATTGCTACGTAAGGAAACGAGCGTTTTCATTGTATAGAGATTCAGGTATTTGTAGGTGCTGGAGCGAACTATACTTTTTATGCTGGAGGAGACATACCTTCCTACATAAGGAAACAAACATTTTGTTGTATGGTGGAACATAACATTCTACTACGGAGATGAGCATAGCCTTGTATGGAGGATGGGGCGAACTTTTTTCTTATATTGGAGGGGTCTTATCTACCTAGATAAGGAAACGAACATTTCGTTTGTATGGTGGGCCATGACATTCTACGTAAGGGAACGACCATTATCTCGTATGGGAGTCAATGTGTGTGTACGTGATGAAGCGTACCTGTTTCTTATATTGGATTCGACATATATTGGAAACGAACATTCTCTGTAAAGGAAAGAGCATTTCCTTGTATGTCGATTCATGTGTTTGTACGTGATGGGCGAACGTTTCTTTTATATTGAGGAATTGTTATCTTCTTACTTAAGTAAATGGACATTTCCTTCTCTGGTAAGCACTAACATTCTATGTAAGGTCATATCATTTATAAGTTGGAGGACGGGCATTTGTAATGTTGGCTCTATCTATATAAAGTTAGGTATGTTTATATATTCGCATGTACAAGATTCACTCCTAAACTAAGTAATCGATCATTATGAATTACGAATCACAGCTGCTCGGCGAAAACAGTCCGAATGTGGGCTATATTTTGTTTAATTTAGTTTGATTCAAAAGGAGCGGTTAAAAACGAGGGTGGAAACCCTTTATAAAAATTGAAATACCTCAGATGTTTGTGATATTTGAACAATAGGTATTAGACATCAGTTAATAAATACTCACAAAGTTTCAGTTTCTTTGAAGTATTTAAAGGGATTTAAGGGGCATGATATTAGCACAACCTCCGATTTGAAAATTTAAATATATCAGATGTGTTATTGAATTTGATCCATAGTCCATAGATGTCAATTAAGCAAGATTTCCTGAATTTCAATTTCTTCTTAAGCCTTAAATTTTAAATATTTTTTCGAATCAAAATAAATTAATGGATTTTGATCAAAATAAGAATTAGAATTCTAGACATAAGATTATATCCTTGTTTTAATCTTCGTAAGGAGCATAAAAGTGGTGCAAAACTGTTATGTTCAGGGAATTCAATTTTCTCGTACTGGGACGGGTATTTTTTCGTTCTGTGTGAAACTAAAACGTAATTCGTTGTTAAGTTGGTTGACCAATACAAATAATTCAGTTGAACAGTAAGATAATAGAACCCTAACTTATAAGCTTTCTAGTTTTTTATATTCCTCTTACTCATTCTTACGCCCCTTTTTATTCTCTACTCCTTCATTATTTGTCCTTTTTATTTTCTCATTTTCTTTTTTCTTTACAATTAATAAAGTCTATTTTCCTTCATTTAGGAATTTGATAAGATATGAAATCGATTTCCGTTTTATTGATCTCGTTTCTTGATTTTTTGACTTATGTCTATTTCGTTTAATGTTTGTTGTCCGTTGATCAATTAAGCGTCGCCGATATTAATATGAACTTGAGACAACTGGTTGGGGAGGTGGGAGTGAGGTGGTGACGGTGGTTGGCCAAACGTCTTCACTTGAAAACGAACCGTCCAAATTGTTCAAAAGACGAAAACAAATTACGAATGAGTTGACTCCACATTTCCACTTGATCGAAGTTTTATATTTAAAAGCAAATACGCAAACAAGAAAAATAGAAATGATTAAATTTACAAAAATAAAAAATCAAATTAAAATAACAAAACAAATATGACAAACATTATTAGCCGTCCACTGCGTTGATCAGTTTTTAACAATTGCGGAAACCATACAGATTGATCCTGGTCACGAAACCATTATAAGTTGTTCTTTAGGTTCCTTGTCTAATCGCACCTTATCTACATCTTTCGTGTCACTGTCGTGCCTGAAGATCTGTATCAGCGCGTTGGTTGAAACCATAACCAATTGAGCAGATATAATCACAATATCAATAGCAAAGAGAGAACATATGTCCTGAGGGAATGGAACATAGCGCTACTGGATTCTCGATCCGTAGATCTTCAAATGCTCCCTATCATATAACTGTTTTGCAAGGCATAAGGTACTGCTTAACAAGTTTGAGATTTAGCTTGAACAGGGCTCTGCAAATAATTTTGTTTTGCGCCTGATGATAAAAACAACCAGACGACTTCAACATAAATCGATTATGTTTACGTAGACGAAAGTGTCGTATACGCTGAACATATATCACGTTTCTAATTAGTTAGCAAACTCCGGAGCGACTAAAAGACAGAACAGAAATACTCGGGGTGATTGTGCGGAAGTAACGATGTTCTGAGACGGGAACGATCTCCCGGATATCTCAGTGTGAACGTGCGTTCTCTCGTTGTCTTCGTCTGAATTAATTTCTTTATTTCGACACTGGCCCCAGTGTCAATTATGGCGTCTCGGTCACTGTTGTTCCAAACAAGATCACAATTCAAGTTTAAAACAAGCAACAAGGTGTGATTTTTTGAAGTTACAATGACGCCCGACTTCTCCACCGAAGGACTGACTTGCAAAAATTGACAAATATATCTCCCAACCGAACACAAACAGTCCATCGGCTAAAGGACGAGACTCGAATCTGTCTCTGATACCTAGGAAAGACCAACTATCCCCCTACAGCCATCTTGCGGTAATATATATATATATATATATATATATATATATATATATATATATATATATATATATATTGGTCTCATTTGGGGAAGACCATACAGTCAAGCCTACTCGAAAATGAATGGCTGTTTTATCACTGAACATTAAAAAAACTAGAGACCTAGGGGACACTTATCTGTAGTAGACATTATGGTGTGCAAAGTCTCAAGTAACTCACAATCGAAACTGGTATCTAAGAAAACATTATATTTCAAAGAGCCAGGGGGGGGGTTCTCTTTTCTTAGCTAAATATTTTTGTCATAGCCGACCAATCGTTCGTAGGATACATCGATACACCCCACTAAACATGCAGCATTTGTCATGTTTACACAAGACAATGAGGAACGCGTTTTCTTTTTGCGCTAAGCTCGTTATACATCTACAGATTTGCAGCTGTTTGTGAATAGCTGCCGGTTTCATACAGCGCAGGGCAAGCGCGGTGAGAACAAGACGTATGGCGAAGGAGACCGTCAAGAGACGGAGTCAGGATGACCCATGCTAAACGGAAGTGTTCGTCAATAGCGATAAGGTTCACGCGTGGGTTGATGCAAGTTATCTAAAAACAGGTTTCATGCTTAAACCTCGTGAACCCTTAATCGAAGACGCGTGCTGGCTGCGGTTGGAGTCAGACAAGCGTCATATCAAACTGTGAAACAAGCAACCGGAAGCCGCGGTTAACCTGCAGACGTCATAAAAGTTCAAGTCGGCGCTGGATGCATCGTCGGCTCTTAGATAATTATATATATCCCTGACTACTTCCATGCCTCTCTTTTGCATGATTCTAGCCCTGTGCTAATCTTTTTCTAATCTACTGAATTGAATTGAACATCAACGGAGTTGAGTACATGTTGTGAGAAACTTTAAACAGGATGCTGTTGCTCGTAATCTGATTCTATGGATAATCCCAGTTCTGAAATACAATGGCCGAACGAATAAACAGTTGCATGTCTCAAACAGACACCGCCTCGAACAAACATTTATAATCGCGAAAAACTGTCAGGCAATCAATGACGTGGACACTAGAGACGTTTCAAGTTTTCTCACGAACATGTGAATAATAATATAAAAATTATTTTTTTATGCGAGATGCTTGGGAAGGAAAGAAGAAGAAAAGACATAGCACATGTCTTTTATAGTCACGTGGTATCCTGGAACCGTTCTCCTCATTGTTAAAAGTCGCCAGAGGAGGGGGGGTCAGGATACAGTCTACTTGGCGAATAAGCCGCAACATAGTATTTTTATTTGTTGAAACCCTCAGCTTCCTGTGTCGCCATTTAGAAGTCACAGCATATTGCTAAAATCGCAATAATAATAATACACTATATATAGCGCTCGAAATGATGAATCATGTGTGACATGGGGGTTGACAGTTCGAATCTTCTTCACTGCTTCTAACGTTTAAATAGTTAAAATTACGGTCCATTACAGCATTTGAGGCTTTTATGTACGGCACAGGCGATTCTTTGTCGTTTACTTCCAGGGAGGGCTTTATCTATTTGCAGTCATCAAGAGTGTGAATTTGGCTATACACTGAGAAGCCAGAAACGAACCCCTTGCCACGCACGAACGCCTCAGACGCCACGAGATGCGTGGGTGGGGAAAATTGCGATGGTGTTACACCAACAAACATAAAAGACGTCCGTCATCCGCACCGGCTCAGAATGAAGGAGACGACGAGAGAAAAGAAATTTCGCCCGCGTTTCTGCAAAGTATTTTTTCTTCATGAGTATATCATTTGAAAGCTAAGAAACAGTTTTACTTACATCATCTTTCTTTACTGTTTTTTATATCTTGAATCCATTTCTGTGTCTTCATCTGCTCAGAACAAACTTCATGGATATATATTATTTACCTCCTTGCCAGGAAGTTAGACCGAAGATCACGTGTGGGGTTGAGAAGCCAGGGCACTATGATAAGCGCACTCTAGACTACAAACAATGCCTGAGCAGCACATCATTTCACATTAATTTAAATCCCTACATGGGTGAGATTAATCCATATTTACTTTTCGTAAAAGGTATTATACGTACCCGGGATATGTTTCAGTACAACAGTTAAAAATTAGCTCAGTAACCAGTAAAGTATATCAATCAAACCTTTCATATATTGATAGAATAGAGTCTAAAAATTGAAAATATGTTAATTATAATTTATAATATTTTAATCCGGTTCCGGAAATAAATATTCAACAACGTTCATTTTATATACGAACGTTTCTGAAGATCACTTTTATTAACAAACTTACATTTAAGTAAATTTTTGAAAAAATAAAAGATTTTCTTCGTCAGCATATAAAAAATGATCAATATTTTACACGAAGCCTATGGAGATACCTGAAATCAAGTAATGAAAATATTTCAAAGTCAGCATAATAAAACTAGATTATTTTCTTTGTTCTTTCTCAATAAGATTAATTCGCACAGTAGGTCAAAACGTTGTTGAATATATATATATATATATATATATATATATATATATATATATATATATATATATATATATATATATATATAGGAGAAGAGCGCGTGAGAGAGAAAGAGAGATCCAAGGAGATAGAGTGTAAGAGAGATTATTGTGGATCTAACAAAAGAAAGTTGTATACTTAAAAATATAAAACGTTAACGTTTAAACTTTTGTGTTATGTTTCATATTATATGCGACACGTGTTTAGGATGTCCGACTTCCATACGACGGTGTTGTCTTTCAGCTGGTGAGAGCAGGATTATCGGAGGTTTTATGAAAGATAGTTGTAAAATCATTAGTTTTGTGACTAGTGGCGTCGTGTTCGTGTGTATAAGTGTGTGTTTGTTTTCTGCGTGTGTATTACATTTTTTGTGTGAGTGTTTTTGTGCTTTTTTGTCAATGTAATTTTATAAGTATGTCTATTTGTGTGAGTCTTATCCTGTATTGCGGATGTGCATTCGTGCCTCTTGTATTGTTTGTAAATATGTCCGTGTGTACGTGTAGAAAAATGTAGGTGTGATTTTATTGACATGTTTAATGTGTATGAATGTTTGATCTTGTGTATATGTGTGGCCTGTGGTGTGGTGTCTGATTTTACCAGTAGGTGTATACATACTCGTACCTTATGCTCATATGTTAGGCTCTTATAATGGAATGTGTATTTACCCGATATGTGTGTGCGTGTCTCTGCGGTTTAATCACTATGATTATTTTAGTCAGTGTGTATACATATACTTGTTCTCTTTACATGTATATTGTCTTATTATATCGGAATCTATGTTACATATACACATATATCTCACAGATATATGTATATACAGCAGAACATAAACATAAGTAAACTTATATACATATATAGTATATATAATAATATATATACATAAATATTAAAGTATATTTTTAATAATATTCATGAATAAATATAAACTTATATTTACCTACATATATATATGTACACATATATATATATATATATATATATATAGAGAGAGAGAGAGAGAGAGAGAGAGAGAGGGGGGGGAGAAAGATAGAGAGATGTTACATAGTAGTGCAAAGTTGTAGAGATCAAGGATCAGAGAAGGAACCGTGCGGATGTTATGCAATGTAATTTCAAAGTTATAGCACAATTAATACGAAACGTCGTATGCCTTTTTATTTGTTTAACAGGGTAGAATAAAATCGGATATTGATAGGGTAGAATTAACATTTGCAGTGGCCACCCCCAAAGGCTGGAACGTAACAATTAATCCTAACCCTACGTCCAGCTGGCAACAGACTCGCTCTAAAAACAAAACAAAAAGACGAAAGAATATTTTAAAAATATATATTAAAACAATTTAATGTAGGCCTTCTATTCGATTTGCACTCACCCCCACCACCCCATCTGAAAAAACACAAACAATCAGTAATTTCGCAAGCGGTGGTTCTGTTCTAGCCAATTCCATGAAATACACGATAAAATGTTTGCAAACAAAAGTTTGTTCTGTTGGCCGAGGTACGTAAGTCACAACTCTGAAATCTTTGTAAATACTGAAATTCTTACACACACACACACACGCACACACACACACACACACACACACACACACACAGATATTGCATTGATTTCCGAGCGAGGCCCTCTTTTTTTTCACACACACACACACATGCGCATGCGAAGTTTCTGTTTCTTGTCATTTTGAATCAACCTTTTATAAATTAAACGAGTGTCGGGGTGACTTTATCAAAAGAGAAAAAAAACTGGGCTCATAGCGATGATGATGGCGGCGACAACAGCTACGACGACGCTAACGAGTAGATCAACCCGCGTGCGTAAATAATACACGCATTTGTGCCGGTATATATACATATATATATATATATATATATATATATATATATATATATATATATATATATATATATATATATATATATATATATATTATAATAATACCCATGCATATACACATATACACACTTATAGTAAGTGTGCTACAGAGAAATGTTTGCTCTTCATTCTATAAATACGATTTATCTTGGGCAAAACTATTCATATTCGACCTTACTACTTAAAGCTATTAGTTTGTATTGTCTATTAAAAACGTTTAAACCCATCTCCACCCACTCTTATAGGTCACTTCAGTTTCACTTAAAGCTATTGGTGTCATTGCCGATATTAAACATTCCCGCATTCTTATCGGTTACTTCAATTTATCTGATTCACCCTTATACTTTTACCTCCTATTTGCCAAATAGGTTCAGCAGACTCTGTTAACAATTAGGGTAGGAATTTGTCCCTGTTCTATCCTCAGACAAGGGAAACAGTAATTCTCCTAGACTGAGGCAATTTTAATTTTTCTCCTAGTCCAGTGTAACCATTTTTAGGAATCAGGGGAGTTTACATTAAAAACCTGACCTTAGGTTAGGGGGAAAGACCACCAATATCTAGGTCGATTTCGACTCCCACGAAGAAATCATTCGTTTCAGGTTTTAGACTAAATAAAATAAGCCAGCAAAGTAAATGTTGTTTCTAATTAACTTATGTGTGCAATTAAAGATAGAGTTTTCCTTAAACTTACATATATTTTTTATTAATTCAGAGGTATATTTGAATATGTAATTGAGTAAATATATGCGTGTGCAATATTGGAAATTTTTCCCTTAAATGTGTGTATGTAAACAGTAAATATAAGATAGGATCTGTGTGTGAGAGGTTGGATGTCTATCCATGTTTGATGGTCGGAAAAATAGGTGCATGAATTTAGCTTACTTTTAATTTGAAAGGTCTTGGAAAGCTATGGTAAAAGTAAGGTAGTAATAGCTTTATTTTCTGTATATATGTGTGTTGTTTCGCTGTGTATGAATTGATGCTGTGGCACTTTTAATGTGTATGGGCGGAGGGTAGGGGTTGGTGTCCGTTTATCGGGAAATTGATACGATAGTTACAACCTTGTAAAACAATGAATATTTTTAATATTTATTTTTTTATTGTCTTTGCTGCCAAATTTCATTCTCTCTGTCTACTTTTTAGAACAATTTAATATGTAGTTGATCTTGAAGCCCCGACGATATTTATTAACATTGAAACGCTGGTTACTGTTCTAATGTTTATATATATATATATATATATATATATATATATATATATAAATATATATATATATATATATATATAAGGTTTAAAACATGAAATGAAATTTCAGACAAAATGAGATGGTTAATATATGGAATTAGTGGAAAAGCATGTAACAGGCTTGTTAAAAAAATAATAATAATAATACCGACATATCTCTGAAGCCAACGTGTATTTCGGTCGTTGGACTGACTCTAACGTACAATAGAAAATGCTTTATTTCAATGTTTGCCGAAACGTAAGAACTGTCATCCGAAAACAACACGTTTACAGTAGTAAATTGTTCATCAATGGTTAAGGTGCACGGTCGACTGCGCGATATCTGTGCCATTTCATCACAGCTACATAGGAACAGGGTACTCATCAATAATTTGTAATATGTCCTCGATGATTCCATGTGGGTGCCATAGCTTTTTTGTGCAGCTACTTCATGACTTCTTGAAGTCATAATCCATCTTCTTTATCCATTGTAATATTGCTCTCACATCTCTCACCTTTGCATGTGTCAAACACAACAATTAAAAGAGAAATGTTTCTCTCACATCTCTCACCTTTGCATGTGTCAAACACAACAATTAAAAGAGAAATGTTGAACAGTTTTGTACCACTTTGATGTTCTTTTGCGGGTATTTTGATCAAAATCCATAACATAGTTTTTATTCTAGAAAAGGTCTTAAATGTAAGACATAAGCTTAATAAGTCATACGTAGGAAAAATTGAAATCTAGGAATCTTGCTTAGTTGGTGTTTAATAACTATAATCAAATATATCCAATATCCTCTGTCATCAACTGTATAGTCTTGAAATTGTCTGGTAACGTTAACCGTTCCAGTGTGGGGCTATGTTAAAATATGCGGTGAAAGTATGATACAACGAAACCGATCGAAAGGTAGACCAAATAAAAGATGGATAGACAACGTTTGTGAATGGGCGAACATGAACATAAACCAAGCGAACACCTTGGCCCAAGATCGT
Organism: Sepiola atlantica; assembly: GCA_963556195.1. NCBI lineage: Eukaryota > Metazoa > Mollusca > Cephalopoda > Sepiida > Sepiolidae > Sepiola > Sepiola atlantica. The sequence continues at coordinate 43,604,243 of OY744532.1, read as the reverse complement.
AGGCTTGGAAGACACTCAGTCATGTTAGTGCGTAGTCTGCAGCTTGCGGAGAAAACGTTTAATAATAACTATGAATGCAATATAATAAAAAATTGATACATTTGAATTTTTAAATCGGAGATTGTGCTCATGCTATGCCCCTAAATAAAACTGTTTTAAAATACTCCAAAGAAACTGCAATTTGTGGAATATTTAATAATCGATGACTAGTACCTATTTTTTAAATTCTACAAATTCGAAGGTACCTGAATTTTCATAACAGACTTCCATACTCTCTGTGCCTTCTTTTCATAAAACTAAATTAAACTATATATTTGAACCCCTTTGTGACTAACAGCTGTGTTCCAAAATTCATAATGATGGGTTAATTAGTTCAGGAGTGAATTCTGTGCATACAAATATATAAACATATACGCATACCTAACTTTATATAGATCGAGATTTTCCTTTTGTATTGATCCAACAAGTGTAAGTTTGTAGCCGCAACAAAACGTGGCCCTCTAGGATTTTTCGTTTTGGGAGAAGCTTAGAAAATTATAACGCTCCTCGTAAAATTAGATTGAAGAATATCGACCGTATAAATAGCTCGTTTTTGTTCTCAAACATATGATGAAAAGTTATAAACGTGTTTGATTGAATTTTTATTTAATTATTCAATACATGAGATGGTAATTGAGTTCTTTGAACAGTTTAATATGGTGATTGCTTTAATTCTCGTGTTATTAATTAATATCTGGTTCAGTTTAATAAAACATGTGACGTTTATTATAACATGTTTTTCATTCAAACAAAAACCGATGTAATTTATCAGTCTTCAGACAATATTTGTGAAGGCGATATTGCGATTTAGCGATTATGATCAGTTCCTATAAAGCTTCTTTCCTCCAAGGAGTGGCGACACTTCCACCCCTAAAATTATAAATAAGCGGGTGGGGTGGGGGGTGGGCGATCCCATAGTCGGATTCGCTTGTCCGTCTGTTGTGTCGAATCAAAGCGAGGTTCATAAAAAATGGATGATGCTTCTCTGCGAATGGCGTATGAAATCGATCCCGGAAATCGATTGCTTGAAATCGTCCGCTTTTGTCCGGTCCGAAAAAGATCCACTTGACATTCAAAGAACAGAATAGAATCCACCGATTGAAATGTGATCCTTTAATTCATTGCAGTCAGGGTGCGCGTTCGGATAATTCGATTAAAGGGAGCAATGGAGAAAGATACTTGCTTTTTATTTGGTTTCATGTAATGTCGTGCCGCAGCTTAGTTCCAGTCAGAGTGGTGCCTGTTCCTCTTAGCTTTGATGTTTACTCAAAGCAAATGGCTAATTATAGTGCAATGAAAAACAGTTACAATATAGATCAAACGTTTCATTATATATATATATATATATATATATATATATATATACATATATACATACATACGGGTAGTCATGATGATGACGGCTCATGGTTAGAGACACGGGTCCATGCCTTCCTTTTATGCACGCAAAGATTAATTTATAAAAAAATAATTAATTAATACTGTAGAATAGCCGTCCCTGCACGGATATAAGTAATAAATACAGGCTTAGTTTTAAATTTTAACGTTTTTATTTTATTTTGGTGGGGGAGGGTATGGTACTGTTTCGTTAGAAACCCCTATAAATGACAAAGTTTACAGAAAATAAATAAATAATAAACTCACGTTACCTAGAATACATATTCGATAATTCATAATAAGTTCAACAGTATAGGATTTTACCAAGCACACACTAATTATTGACGCAACTATCCTTTTAAAAATGTATTACTTAACATAACAGAGCAATTCTGTTCTGTATAAAATCTTTTGTATTTAACTTACTTTAAAAGTTTTTGGGGACAAGGTGCGGGCGGCGAATCCAAGGGGGGACCCCTTTGAATTTTAAAGTTTACAAATAAATAATGTGCCCAGGTTACTATTATACATATATTCTAAATTTCGTAATGATCAGTTCATTAGTTTACGAGATTAGATATATAGATAAATATATACACATAACTAACTTATATATATATATATATATATATATATATATATATATAAGGAATTATAAATATTTGTTGTTTTCTACGTACGTATACGTTTTATCCTTACGAGAATTTAGCAATTAATAATTATTCTCTTGATTTAATATGTTGGTGCATATTAAAGGGTTTTAAGGAGCATATTATCGGAACAACCTCCCATGTGAAAATCCATGTATTTCAGAGTTTCATTGCTTTTTATTCATAGTCATATAAGCAAGATTCCATTAATTTTAATTTCTTATTAAGATCTCTTAAGCTTAATCCTAAAAAATTTATATTTTAAAGAATCAAAATCATGTAAGTAATCCTGATTATAATTAGAAGGATTATATATATATATATATATATATATATATATATATATATATATATATATATATATTTACGTAAGGTGTATTGTCATTATATAGTTGAGTCATGAAAATATTTTTCTTACACACATGCGAGGTACAAACATCACTTTTATCTAAAAAAACGAAAGGGGCTTGGATAAAGAGATGTAGCTCCGTTTTCAGGTTCATGTCTGCCGTTCGTCCATGTATTGAATTTGCAGTCTTTGTTCGAGTTAGGCTGGCCCATTTAGCAATGAGATAGGGTGTATATTATGGCCCAGAGGAGAAGACAGTGGGAAAGTAATAAGTAATAATAATTTGTTCAATAGACGGTTTCTCTTGAGCAAAACGGTCATACTTTTTTTTAATATCACATCAAATCTTTTTTCAGGTAAAATTTTATAATTTTCTGGTGTTATTTTTTAATGAAATTTAAATATCAAGTAAAAATAGAATTTTTCTTGATATTTAATATTAATTTTCTTGTAAACCATCAAATAATTCGTGTTTTAAAAAATCGATGAATTCGTAATAGCCGCCATCAAGTAGTTTATTTCTTTTGAACCGATTTAGTTTATTTATGTAAAATATTCCAATATTCCTTTTAGAGAACTAAAAAAATCATTTATTATTAAGTTATTTGAAATTCTAGAATCTGTAGGTGTTAATGTTGTTCTTAAGATTAGACTTATAAGCTCATAAGAGGAAAAGACGACAAATTATGTAAATTGAAGAATAAAATAGAGGTTAATCCATTTTACTTTCTATCCAGATGAAAAATAAAATTGTATCAAATAAAATATTAGAAATTTAATTTAAAATTTCGCGCCAAATAAGATCAGAAAATAGAAATAAAAAATACAAATACAGATTTAACGAATTTGGGAAGAATCTTTTTGAAAAGTGTCCCCAAAATCAAATTCGAAAGGAAATTGTTTATTCATATAGAGTTAGATACATGTATATGTTTATATATTTCTATGTACATGATTCACTCCTAAACTGATCATTACGACTTTTTGAAAAGAATAATAACGTGGCTATATTTAGTTGAAATAAGATTCATGCAAACAGGGTGAAAAAGGGGTAGAGCCTTCATAAAATTTCAGATACTTCTGATCCTTGTGAAATTTAAACAATAGTTAATAAACATAAATTAATAGTTAATAAACATAAATTAATAGTTAATAAACATGACTTAATAAATATTCCCCAAACTTCGTTTATTGAGCATTTAAAGCGGTTTAGGGGGCATAATATGGGCACAACCTCCCATTAGAAAATTCAAACATCTGCTTTGAATTTGATCCATAATTATACACCAATGAGGAAATATTCTCTCAATTTCAATTCTTTCTTAAGATCCCTTAAGGTTAAGTAAACATTTTAGATAGTTTCTAGAATTAAAATCATGTAATGGATTTTGATTTCATTTGGAATAAGGATTCTAGACATAAGTCTTAGTATTATTACATATTGATTTTACTCTTCATAAGGGGGCATAAAAGTGACGCAAAACTGCTCTGTTTGGGTAATTAATTTTCCCCATCCTCGGATGCGTATTCTTCTACATTTAAAATTAATCTATTGCTTGTTTCGGAATTCTTTAGATAAGGATTGATAATTTGTATTATTTGATTATTCAAACTACTGTTTTCATCTTCTATATTATTCTCAAAACGTTTCGGCCGAAGTAACCTTCGACCATTTTCAAGTGCGTCTTATCGAACTCGGGATTCTTTATGTAGAATTTTAGAATCCGTGCGGAATTTCGAACTCATCGCTTTTATCAAATTTGACTGGGTAGAGGTGTTAAGTAATTGTTATTATATTCTTACAATCGCCGATACTGAGGATTGAACCTTCAAACTCCAGAAGACTATCACTTAGAACTGATTATTAGTTAGAAATGTTATCCATTGCGCCACGAGTCCATACAACCAGATTCATGAGTTTAAAGATCCCGAGTTCGACAAGACGCACCTGAAGAAGTTTGGAGGTTACATTGACCGAAACGTTTGGATAAGATGAGACCAGTAGCCTGAATAATTCAAATAATGCATTTTGCTTGTTTCGTTTTATTTCACGAATAAAATCTAAATCTATGAAGTCAAAAGCGAGACAAAAATGGCGTTCGTTTGTTTCGGCCGGCTAATTTTTTTAATTTAATCGCAATTGATCCCATTACAAACAAGAATCTAAGTCAGTCGCGAGACTGCATACCTCCGCCTGGCAACGTAATGATCAGTAAACGTCTGATCTGGGACTTACTTCTCCATATTGCATGAATTATGCCATGGAAACGTTGATTACGTTGATAACTCCAAACTATTTAACGTATCAGGCCGAAATTTGTGATTACTGTTATGAAAGAGCATCAGATTCATGCATAAAATTTGGAAAAATCGCAACCTGAAATTCAATAAAAGTTTCGACTTGTACCGACCTTTTTAAGGTTAAGGGCAATGGCCATGCTCAAGATGCCGGAATGTATTAGTTATAATATGGCCCAAGTAGCGAGTCTCTACGATTAATGGAACTTATTGGCAAAGTGTGACTTTAACCTTTCTGTAACCTCGACCTTGAATCAGTTCTAAGTTAAATCATGACCGATATTTTGACCAAGTTTGCCGATGATTGGTCAAGCGATGTGGACGCTCAGCTTTACACAAAGAAACAAACTCGACCAAAAACATAACCTCTTTGGCGAACCTAATAATTGTATCTATAGTTATTTTTCTGGGTTTTTTTTGGGGGGGGGGTGTTAAGGAAAAACCGAGAATCGACGCTATTAAGCTTAAAAATCAAAATTGTAAAAAATGCAGAAAATATTAAACATTTTATTACAAATCAAATTAGGGTAAACATTTCTGAAATGGAAGACGATGTAAATCAGCGCTAAATTCTTATATATTCGGTTGACAGAATGATCGGTCACTCGGTCAGTAGAATGATCAGCCGGTAGAATGATCAGTCAGTCTGAAGAATCATCGGTCGTTAGCATAATCAGTCATTCAGTAGAATGATCAGTCGGTAGAATAATCGGTAGGTTGGTAGAATGATCAGTTGAATCGTGCAGTCGGTAAAATGATCAGTTGAATCGGTCAGTCGGTAATATGATCTGTTGAACAGGTCAGTCGGTAGAGTGATCAGTTTAATCGGTCAGTCGGTAATATGATCTGTTGAACAGGTCAGTCGGTAGAGTGATCAGTTTAATCGGTCAGTCGGTAATATGATCTGTTGAACAGGTCAGTCGGTAGAGTGATCAGTTTAATCGGTCAGTCGGTAATATGATCTGTTGAACAGGTCAGTCGGTAGAGTGATCAGTTTAATCGGTCAGTCGGTAATATGACCTGTTGAACAGGTCAGTCGGTAGAGTGATCAGTTTAATCGGTCAGTCGGTACAATAATCAGTTGAATCGGTCAGCTTAACGCTGAAATAACATTAATAATGTTATTCGGTCTTTCACGCTTCAAATTAAAGTAGGATTTACATCACTAAACGCGTAGATTGAACGATCTCAGTTTTAAAATATCCGTTGTGTTTTCTTGTCCTAGTTGAGGTTTTGTTTTTGTTTTTGTTGTTTTGTTTTTTGTTCTTCTTTACCGTCTATTATGGTCGACGACGAAATTCTTGTACTTTTAAATCTAATTAGAGAAACATTTCTTGGTACATTTTCGAAAAGAAACAAAAAATGTCGAATTCTTATTCTGATATATTTCTACTTGAATTAGATGCACTGATAAACAGAACGAAAAAGAAAAAAACTACAAGTTTATACAAACGATATCTGCCTTGAATACTGTGACCTCTCTCTTTCTCTCTCGCTCGCTCGCCCTCTCTCTCTCTCTCTCTCTTTGCCTCTCTCTCTCTCTTTCTCTCTTTCTATTGTTATATCGTCAATGTTATCATTTTTTAACACATCTCGTCCATCATTTCTCTCTCGCTTTCTCTCTCTCTTTTTCCCCCCACTCACTTACCTAGCACAGCTGGAGTAAAGTGTTCGTACCAGTCAGAGATACGTCTTGGCAATAAGTCCGACAGTGACTCTGCTGTTGTCGGGCTGAGGTATAGTTATGTTTAGTTCTATTAGGTCCACCTTCTCTTTGAGTTCTCTCTTTAAAACGGGGTTAGTTTACTGCTAATCGCCCCTACCGCGGAATGCCGATCGAGCCGCTCAGACATTTTTTGTTGGCCAGCGTGTGCTTATCCTAGTGCATTGCTTTTTTTCTAAACGATGCCTGACCTTATGTCTAACCTCCTGAACAGGAGGTAAATATACTCTTACACACACAAACTTAACGCTAAAATAAACGCACGCACACACAAATATATACAATTTTCTCTCTCTCTCTCTCTCTCCTTCTCTCTCTCAAACTCACTCTCTCGTTTATTCATACGATCGCCGCTAATTACACCAGAAAAAGAAAAAAAAATGTTCAGATTTTTCAACATTAAAACATATGACTATACTTTATTATTTAATTCCAATCATACACTGAATCTTAATTAGTTGTAATGTTCACATTAAATATGTTTATAAGTCTGATACTAAATACGATCGACAGATAAAAACTATTTTATAACAGGCTTCCATACATCACATTCACTTTCATCGTATAAATTGAACTGAAATTTTGGGACGATGACAACAGCTAACAAATGTAAGTTTAACGTTCATTAAACCCTTCTTTTTTCTGGGAGCGCCGTCATTTCTTTCTTGGCGTTTAGTGACTAATGCTTACATTACAGTTCACAACCCTTTCTTCGTTCCAACGATGGCCTACTTTTCCATTCGTGCTCTCACGTGGCTGATCTTTCGAGAAAGATGACTGTTAATAAAGCCGCGTTATCATAACAAAGTTTGCTTTCTAACTAATCTTAACTTACTAACACCTTAATTTAGTTACGATCTCGCTTTCTTTTTAATTTAGACTTTTACGATCTCGCTTTCTTTTTAATCTCGTTATGATAACAAACTTCATGAGTGAAACTTGGACATGTCAGGCATAAACTCAAGTATATCCATACTAAACTAGTAAAATACCCCCGAGGACGGGTATGAACAATAAATATACCATTAGTTTTAAATTGTATTGGGTTTTTCTTTCTTCGGGTTGTATGGTACGGTAATCAGTAGACGTTTTTAATAAATGTGTTTAGTAAATTTGTGTGGTGGAGATTCTTTCAGCTGCTTTCAAATGTTTTTTTAGCCTTAGTATTAGTAAATGCACACGCCTAGTAGTAAATAATTCATTTATTTAGCAAAACTTTACATCATCTGAGGCATTTATGTGTACATAATATTTAGCCTAGTTGATAAATGTCTTTAAAAATGAATAGATTCTGGTTAATTATAGTCATACTGAATCTGAATTGGTTAAACATGACTGGGTAAAACATTAAAAAAGCTTTAAACTTCTCTAAGACCATTTTAGCATAAAATTCTCTTCGCGAGAAAAACTGTTAGATGAATACTCTAATCGAATAAGTTTTTAAGCTATGGATTCTACTAATTCATTTTAATCAAGCACATATGACTCTTGTTTGTTATTTCTTCCATATATTATTCTTACATACTGTTTGGTAATATTTTTTATAATTTTTTTAAAATTTAATTTGGTTAAGAAATCAATTAAATGAGTTCCACACACAATCTTACTTGCATCAAGGGGGATAACTCAAGATGGCGTAGATCTTAGATTAGAGATTATATTCGTTCATACTGTTTTTTCCCGTTTTTTAAAATCTTTTTCAGCTTAGCTTTTTTACCATAACTTTAATTTTGCATTTAAATTTGATTATATTTATTTATATAACTAATAAATCTTCTTTATTATTACACTTCATTAATTATTAGACGGTCCAACATATCACTAACTAATATTATAAAAAACCAATGAATGTATTAAGTACTAACTTCAAGGATTTATGTAGGCATACTTTCAGTGACTAACTTTCGTACATCTGTGTTTGAAATAGCTTCATGTCTCATTTTAACTTAACAATGATTTTATAATTATTTTTTAAAACAATTTTCTTAATACATTTTTGTAATTATTATTAATCCGACATTACTTGTTATTCCTATGATACGTGCTTTCCACAAGCTGTATTCTAAAAACAAGATGGCCGAATGAAAAATATCTTCGCTTCCTCAACGGAACAGGGGCCAATGTAACTTGCTTGTCTAGTGGTTTTTTGTGTATTTCTGTTTACGTATTTTTTCTGTAAACGATCCCTCGACTCCTGATGAGCTGCATAGATGAAAGATCTTGGAAATACATGTTCATTCCTGGTTGTTTATGTATGTGCGAAACGATCGTAAAGTGCACCGAATGTTTGGAATTTTGGGAAGAAAAATTGAATAAAGACTTAGTTTCTGAGTTTAGCGTATTATTGTTTACTTATGTATGTTCTGTTGTTAAATGTTAACATTCATCAAGCTGTTACCTTTAATAGTTTGGGACAATTTATTATTTTCAATATATATAAATTATATATTTTCACACACACACACACACACATATATATATATATATATATATATATATATATATATATATATATATATATATATATATATATATATATATATATATATAACCGGACTTTAGAAGTTGAAGCTAAATTGCATTTAAGCTGACGAATTTAACTTTGATTCAGACTAGCTCTTCGTTTAAAAAAAAATACTTTTCTTTTTGTCAGAGAGGAATTAAATTCCAATCGAGTTTTTGTTCTTCAGATGACAAACTTCTGGGGCGATTGTGTCGGTCAGCATAAACGATTCAGACTTCAAAACCGTTTCAAAAACATATATACATTTTTATTTTTATTTACTTTTAATAAATATAATATTTTATTTCTAAACTTACACATCGTCTTATTCATGTCCCCCAAAATTTACTCGCTCTTCTTAAATGCAGACTTGCTCATATACGACATCTTGAATAAAAAATATTACCCTAATTAACTTAATTTTATGATCAAAGAATACCGTAATAATTCATTTTTCTGTTAAAATAATATTTGAAAATGTATTCATGAATTGCTAAATAATAATTTTAAAAAATATATCTTATAAACTGGTTACCAAAAATGTAAGTAAAAGTAGCAACATATTATTTATTCTTCTGATTTGACACACTCTAGAGAGAGAGGCACACACATATATGTCAGTAAGCTGTTTTAAGCATTCGTTTTTTATTTTTTATTTTTTATTAACATCGTGACAGTAAAATTCCTAGCAAATATGCTGTAATGACAAACAGCTTGTGGCTACTCCTCGTTCGTGAAGAAGCTGTTTTAGTTGTTCAGATATAAAAGAGGCTCCACGATCTGAATGGATGTAGGCTAGAACACCAAAACTGCCAAATAAAGAGCACAAGCACCGTATCACTGATTTCGCTGATATGTCCGGACAAGGAAATGCGAATGGGAATCGTAAATATTCGTCGATGACGATTAGAATGTAACGATTCCCATTATTAGATGGTAGTGGACCCTTAAAATCGATGTTTATCTTCTCAAATGGTTGAGTCGCTTTTATCAGTGTCCCGGTTTTAGGCCTGAAGAATTGTGCGTTATGTTCTGCACATATTGTACACGATTTTATCATTTTCTTTACGTCATCCGATGAATATGGTAGATTTCTGGTTCGTACCACGTGTGTCATTCGTGTTATTCCTGGGTGGCACAGTTCATTGTGTAAGGTACGAAGCTCATCCGTGTTGGGTATCGAGCTACATACCCTCGATAGTGGGTCAACCGCAGCATTCTTTTTACCAGGTCGATAGATTGCATCAAAAGAAAAACAGGAGAGTTCTATTTTCCACCTCGCTATTTTAGCATTTTTGATTTTGCTTGTTGTCCTGGTGTTGAACATAAATCCGACGGATTTTTGGTGAGTAACTAGTCGAAAATGTCGTCCGATCAAATAATGTCTCCACTTTCTGAGTGCCTCCACTATAGCATAAGCCTCTTTTTCAATTGCCGAGTGTCGCTGTTCTGAACGCGACAAGGTCCTTGAAAAAAAAGCGACAGGGCGTCCGAATTGCCTTAAAGAGGCAGCAATTACATAATCAGATGCATCTGTCTCCACCACCAGAGGAATAGCGGGGTATATAGTAGTAATTGCTGCGTTGACTATATCATTTTAATATTCTTAAAAGCCTCCAATGCTGTGTGCGAGAGAGGAAAACTGTCCGTTTGTACCAATGGATGAATTTTGCTTGAAAAGGAAGCAGTCTACTGTGAATGATGTGCAAACATACCAAGGGCTCGTTTTAGGGCCCACATATTATTAGGTATTGGCAGTTTTAGCAGCGGCTTCAATCGTTCTGGGTCTGATGACATAGATCCTTTGCTTACGGTGTACCCTAGTAAATTATGGTATTTATGGTTATTTAGTGCGAGATTGTATTTTTCAATCGTCGTCATAAATCGTTTCAGATTACGATTATGGTCTGCATAGTTGTGTCCACATATTGTTACATTATCAATGTAGGCAAAGGTACCCTCCAATATTTCATCACTAATTATTTTATCCATAATTCGCTGAAAACTGGCAACACCATTCGTTACTCCGAATGGTATCCTTTTAAACTGGTAGAGGCGGCCATTCGCCTCAAAAGCCGTGTAGGATCGATCGACTGGTTTGATAGCCACTTGGTGATAGGCGCTTCTCATGTCTAGTGTGCTATACAATTTATATTTGGCAATTTCGCTTATAATTTCATCTATCCGTGGTAGAGGGTAAGCATCCAGTAGAGTAAACCTATTCATGGTTTGAGAGTAATCGATTACTAGTCTTTATTTTTTTTGGGGGGAGGGGGTTCGGAAGATGTTATTACAACTTGGGCCCTCCATGGAGACTCACTCATTTCAATGATTCCTTCACCAAGCATTCTCGTAATCTCAGTTTTTATGAACTTTTTATCCTCAAGTTAGTAGCATCTAGATTTCATCGCTATTGGTTTTCAGTCTTGAGATAAATTATTAAAGAAAGATGGGTACTGAACATTGACTGCTGTTAAACCACAAATGCTAAGGGCTGGTTTGGGTCCTCCAAAAGGAATCTCAATATGAGAATGATGCTGAAGAAAATCGTGCCCCAGTATCACATCACTGCAAAGGTTTTTCATTATCAAAAGTTTGATGCTTTTGTATGAAATATTTTTTTAAGTAAATTGACCAGACAATATCCAACTACCTGTGATGATAAAGAAGCATTCGCCATAGACACACGAGTAGAACAAGAAAATATTTTCCAGTTATTAGCTGTTACATAATTAAAATTAATATAATTACTAGAGCTGCCGGTGTCAATTAATGCATCAGTAGAAACGCCATTAATTTAAACCCGCATTCTACTTTTCGAGAGGGAGTCTGGAGACGCAGCTGTTATAGTAAGTACCATGAGAGAGGCCGCAGAATTTTTAGAAACATTATTTTTGGTAGACCTACACACCTTAGAAAAATTCCCAACTTCCCACACTTGTGACAGCTAGTATCTCTGGCCGGACAAGACAAACGAGGGTGTGGACTTAACCCACAAAAGTGGCATTTACGACCTGTGGAAGCAGCGGTGATAGGCAACTCTGAAAGGTTTGCAGTGACCGGAAATTCCTGGTTAGAGAAAGAAGTCACAGAGGAGGGGTCCGGAGAAGAATGCGACTGTATCCGACTGCAGGTAGAGCACCGACTATTTTTGAGCAATTTCGAACGTATACGCTCGTTCGTAAGCTGTTCTGAGGTCGAGACATTTGTTTTCGAGCAGTCTTTGTCTTACCTGCACATTTTGGAGTCCGTTAATAAAAGCATCTACAATATGCTCGTCTCGAATTTCTTCGGCAGACATTGCCCGCAAGTTACAGTCCTTGCTAAGAGTTCGTAATTCCTTTAAAAACTGCCGCCAAGATTCGTCATTTTGTTGTCGCCGTGTAGCAAGTAAATCTCGCGAAAATATTTCATTTTTTGGCTTTCGGTAAGTGGTTTGTAATGTTTCCATAGCCTCTTCATAAGAACTGCAATCCATAATAACTTCGTGTATCGTGTCAGATACATAGTTGGTTAGTAGTCCGAGTTTGTTTAGCTGTCGTAGTGGATTTTCTGCATGCAATGCTTGCAAAAAGTGTTCAAATGTCACTCGCCAGTGAGTCCAACGTTTTTCAGAGCTAGAAGTGTCAGGTTCCACGTTGAACCGTTGTGGGCGCATTAATTGTTCCATGTTGAGTTTATACCGAATAAATTGTAATGACAAGCGAGAACAATCATAACTTAAGAAAGCTTTATTCGGCATAAACTGTCAGTACAATATTAGTGCTTCTATTTATATTGTTATGACGAGCAGTAGAGTTCTGCAAAGGGGAGATAGTTTAGAATAAGGAAATTATTCGTAATTGTTCATTACATACACTAATATTTATTCTGTGCTAAACAATTTATGTTTTTAAACAGTATTCGTGGAAAGAGAGAGAGAGAGAGAGAGAGAGAGAGAGAGAGAGAGAGAGAGAGAGATTTCAGTAAGACGTTTTTATTCCACGGGTGGACGGCGCTTCGTAATTTTTTATCTTCGTTAATTTTACATTTCACAGCAAAACAACAAAGTAACAAATAATCATAACTCGATCGCTGGACAAAACAAATATGGCGTCTACTTTTTTGCGCGATCGAACTTGTGTTCACTTCTTTTTAAAAAATAAACTTAGAAATCACGTTATTCTTTGCGCTTATTAGAATCATCGTTTTATATTGTATTACAATTTAACATGTAAGAAATGTTCGTAAATATTTTATTACATATCGATTCATTTCTAGGGGAATTAGTATTGTGTTTTATCTTTAAAATAACAGACAAGGAAAATAACTCTGTATGGATTACTATTTTCAAAGTATTATGTGAATTGCTTCTGATTACATACATGCCATAGGATAAATTATACGACAATTTTATAATATGAAATGGTTGTTTTGTTCATGATACGTGCTTTTGTTTTGCCTCTTTAAAATTAAGAATATCGTTTAAAATATTTCGATAGTCTTTATTCGTTTTGACGGTTCTTATTTTCTTAAAGAAAGTTTATAAGTCCTACTTAACAACTAAAAAAATGTTTGGTAACCAAGTAAGCCAGATATATCCCAGAAACGCCGGACGATGAAAAAAAAGAAGAAAAGAAAAACACTCTTTGACAAGGAGAAGTATATTCTCGAAATTTAAGATTAAAATAAATTTTATTTATTTTACACCACCATTGTTATGTTTTTTTTTTTTTAAATATAATACTATTACGAAACAATGGTTTAAAAAATATGTCTAAATACCCTTTCTTATATATATATATATATATATATATATATATATAGATAGATAGAGAGGGAGAGAGAGTGAGTATTTAATTTGAAAGCTTTTCAAGATAAAGCCCATAAACAGCGTAATGATGAGACAAACGTTTCCCTCGATGTTTTGCAACCTTACAAACGACCAATTTCGGGAGGGGGGCAGGTGGTCTTATAGTCGTCCTTGGCAGGGAGAAAGAAACGCGCGACAATATTGAACATAAATATTTATGGGGAAAAAACATTTACAGAAAGATGTTGCGGTAGTAAAGAAGGTAGAAAATAACTTGCTGTTCGTGACGAGGCAGTGGCGAGTGTTCAGTGGCAAACAGCCAACCGGTTGAATCTCCGGTTTGAAAAGCGGAAGTGCATTAATATAGCGGTGAAAGGGGAGGGCGGTTTGGTGCTTTTGAAAACTTGACAAAGGAGCGTTTGTTTGTCATTGTGAATTGAAGAGACGATGATTTTCATTTAGTCAGTTGGGTTCAGATGGGGGTGAGACAATGAAGGAATACAATGATAGAATAAAAAGGGTAATGAGGAAGTTATAGAGAAGAATAAGGAAAAGATGAATCAGGCAAAGAAGAATAAGGAAAAGAAGAATAAGGAAAAAAAGAATAAGGAAAAGAAGAATCAGGCAAAGAAGAATCAGGTAAAGAAGAATAAACAAAGAAGAAGCGGTATCAGAAGGAGTAGAAGAAGAAGACAGAGAAAAAGAAAAGAAGAGATGGGGAAGAAGAATAAAACCGAAATTTAATACTTGAATGATTTTAAAATTTACGAACACAAGGTGAAATTTCGTAAAGAAGTGCATATATATATATATTTTTTTTCTGTGTGTGTGTGTGTTTGTCTGTGTGATAATATAAAAACAATATCTTCATATAGTTAAAATTAATTATTATGAGAATCAATTTCCAAAGCTAAATGAAGTTTAATATTCACACCTTTAAATTACAGATTAGAGTAATATCATACTGTGATTTAATGTAAACTTTGGAGCAAAGAAAACTTACACGTGTTTCTGGGAAAATTGAGGGCATACTCGAACAAAACGAAGTAGCTACACGAAAATCCTATCTTCAGAGTCTGTTATCGTCAAGTAAAAACTCTATTACAATATCAAGACGTAAATTCATTCCAATAAACATTCAGAAAATGTTCAGGAAAGCACCAAGAACGTGAATGTCGAAGCTAGGGGTTATACGGACCAAACATTATTTTCAGAAAATTCAGAAGGCGAATGTTCAGAAACAACATCCGATGAACATCAAAAGGCACACTGAAAAAGCTTCCCAAAATTCAAGGCAAACTCAAACAAAATATAAAAAAGAAGTTCTTATATCTGATATGTATAACTGATATTTCTTCTATTCAGTAGATCTTTTTTCTAGCCACTTGAATTTGTTCAAGCATGCTCAGAATTTTCGCAGACACGCGTGTAAGTTTTCTTTAAAATCGCAGCATAATATAATTTTTATTTGTCTTGTTATTTATTTATTTCATTAATTCATATATATATATATATATATATATATATATATATATATATATATATATATATATATATATATATATGAGAGAGAGAGAGATTTAAATAAACTTTAATAATATTGGCGATATGGCCATAATTACTGAGGATAACGGAAGCTTTTATCATCAAAATAAAATAAAAACTCGAGTAGACGGAATCAAGATTCTTTCTTTTTACTTTAATAAAAGAAGAAAACATAACGAATGGAATAGAAAAAAAATGTTAATGCTACCTTCATGTTTTTCGGTCGACAATGTAATGGGGATTAAATTACGGATGGAAGTGTCGTCAAAAGAACAAAAAAAGGAATTGGCGAATGACGGTTAAAATATATATATGAGGTAGGTATTTCAACGTACCCCCATCAGATCTGAACTGTGGGTGTACTCCTTCTGCTTGCTCAGAGACGTTTTTCGCAAATTAATAGCAACCGCTTCGAGAATCTTGAGATGATTTCTCGAACGAGTCTTGTGCAAAACAGAAAACGCCTCATCAGAATACCATCTACTGCACAATTTGCACTCTTATAAATGGTTGTTAATGGCCGACTCATGGGCTTGTAAACGCCCGGATATCGGCCACCGTCTGTGTCTACGCATCGAGATGGGGATGTGTTAGGAAATTCAGACCTCTAATCGCTGTATGGTACGCTTCACGTAGTCAACCTCGAACTTGCCATGAAAATGGTAATCAACTAGATTGTATTAAATGGTGGGGATAACATCTTTACGAAAAGAGGGAAAAGCACTTCGAGTCCTAAACACCGTTCGTATGTTGATCGCAAAATAGCAGCGAGAAATTCTTGACTTGTGGTGTCAATCCATTGCAATTTCACATAAACGGGACATTTGTGGGGGCCAAAATAGTTTCCCCCTTTAAATGCGGCGATTTTTTCTTTACTACATCTGTCAATGGTGTTTAAAGGGCAACAACCATTGGAAGAGAGGATTTCTGTTATTCTTTTAAGTTGTGCATCTATTTTCGAATTAGAACAGATAAACAATGCTCGATTCACTAATGTTTTTATCAGATTGATTTTTCCGATTTGGGGAGAGAAGGAATCCCAGCTTATATGCTGGCCTGTAAATGTGGGCTTTCTGTATACGATCCGACAGATGCTTTTTAAAGCATCTGTCGGATCTTTCGGCCAAAACGTCTAAGAATGTTAAAAGGTTATTAACCCCCCTCCATTGTAAACTTCAGTGCAGGGTGAAGGAGATTCAACTGCTGAAGAAAATAATTAGCCTCTATGCAATATATTAAAAAATAAATATTTAATATATCCCCCTTTTTCCTAATATATATATTACCCTAAATTAAAAACTGACTTTGTGACGAAAAAACATACAACTCAGAATAGTTCTAATTTTTTTTAAAAGATGTATTATCCGTTTGTTTGCAGGTTCCACAGGCGTGCGCGAAGGTCAACCGGAATTCAAAAGAACCGGTGTAGACTCGAATTCGTCCTTTTCATATTTGCTTATTCTGGTTGCATGAAATCAAATTGGTCCAAAAAACATCCGACCTAAAATATAATGGAGAACTGTTTTTCCTATAAACACCAGTTGCTAATTTCCAATTTCAAAACTGAAAGCCATCGTCAAGTTGACTATCTTACCAAACATAATTACTAAGATTACTTCAGTTTTTTAACCAACAACAATAACTGAAATATCATTCGAGCGTTTTCCGAAACCAACGCTAGCCATACGATTTATACAAAGGCATTTCTTTTTTAGCAGGTTTTCAATCTACGCCAGTTCTCTCATTCTGCGGAGCAGTTCAGTTGGCTTGCGGTTGCCCAAATTCTCGTCGTGAACCAGCGTTTGAAAACGTTTTTTTCCGTTGAGATGTTCGGCGCAGAACCTCCCGCTTGATGCTGTCATAAGTAGAGCCAGGCGGGGTATCAGTTATCAAGTCCTTGACAACTGGTATTAATGACGCAGGGAATGCACGAATTAAATGTGCAATTGCCGTTGCTCTGCGATATTCTTTGCCACATAATACGATCCTAGTTAGGCAAACCAAACGCGAACGTCGCCGGTGAATGCAGGTAAAATGCTGCTATTTTACTAGAGCAACAGTTTCGTGTTCGGCTTTTTCTTTGAATGTGGTCTGTTTTTTTTTCTTTTGATCGCAGATGTGTGCTGTGTTATGAACTCTTTCGTTGCTGAAATAACTTTACGAAGGTTTTTTTTTATTTATTATTATTTAATTTCGTGTGTTTCGAGTCACCATGGCAGGAAAGAGGATATGTGATCCCCTATCTTATATTCAACTCACGAAATGAATTAACGAAACCTTTTACAGCAACAACGAAAGGGGTTTATTCAGATAAAAGGTTACCAATACCGTTTGGTATAAATGGAAGAAATTTGGATAGTGTCCGAGAGAAGAAGACGAAAATAATTCTTAGGGCTGTGAGTGTCCAGTGGGCAAAGAGGCAGGAGAGATAACGTGTTTCCTCATTGTTTGCCAGCGTACCGTCTGCTCATCGTCTGCAATATCCTAAAGGAGCTCAAGTAGTCCCTTAGGGAACTAATGATATCTATTCGCCCTGCGAGCTGATTGGCCAAACCAGCTCACGGGGACACTGATACGCATTACAAAGTAAATCTAATGTATGACTGTTATAGATGCTCTCTCGATGGCCAACATGGGAAACCGGTATGCATTCTGCGAATGTTAGCTCCTTTAATTTCAGGAACAAGATCACAGAAAAAACAAGTTTGTAACCTCTCTAATTCCAGGTATGAAAAGAGCACGGACCAAACACAAGAAAGCAGGAATGAAAAGAACAAACCAAAAAGTTATAGAAAGAAATTGACAACAAAAGAGAATAGACTAGTAATGGAATGCTACTACAAAAACCGCCACCCCACATATAGAGGCTACCGGAAACGAATGAAAGATCTATGCGACATTTCTACTGACTACCATACAATGGATCAAAGGATAGCAGATCAAACAAGACAGATCCTTAAGAGAGGGTGATTCTCGGAGATGGAATTAACGGAAATCTAACAAAATGTAAATAGCATGGCAGATCAAGAAACACTACTTGACGAAAACTCCCACGAAGAAAACGGGCAAAACATGAACACTGGAACTGAAGAGGTCGAAGACCGCGAAACCACAGAACTCACTGATGAAGAAGCAAGAGAAGTGGAATACAACAAACGGTTAATGTCCGAGGACAAAACAAAACTCCTATCTTTAAAGAACGAAGATTGGAAAAAGTTAAAAGTAGAAATATGAAAAGCAAACAAACTCCTCGCGTACATCCTAACTGACAGTATCATAAACTTGATATATGCGGGATCAAAATCAATAAGTATGAAACTAAAAAGAGAAAAAAAGACTGACCGAACGAATGAACCGGCAAAGCCTGGATGGGAAATAAGACTGATACCATTGATTACGAAACTTCTAAAAGAAGCTAAAACCGTAAACAGGGTGAAAGAGAATAGGAAACGATGGAAGAGCAGAAATCTGAATCACAAGGAAAGACTAAATAAGAAACATAAGGAACTAAAACAAAAGATAGCAGCAATAGAAGATAGACTGAGACGATACAGATAAAAATCGGAACAGCACAAACAGAACAGGACCTTTGAAAACAATGAAAGCCAGTTTTACAAAGACGTAAACGGAGAACTAACAACAACAGAACAAATGGGCCCGACAGAGACAACACACTTCTGGAGCAAGATATGGGAAAAGCCTAAAAAAAATTCCAAGTTGCTGAAAAACAAGAAAGATGAACTACAGCAAATTGCAGAAAGAACAGAAACGGAAAGTAATGAAGAAGCGATGAAGACAACCCTAAGGATAATGTCAAACTGGAAAGCACCAGGCCACAATGGAATACATGCGAACTGGTTTTAAACAATTCACGACCTAACATGAAAAAGATTGCGCAGAAAATTAGAGGACGTATCAACATAAACAGTGGATGACCAAAGGAAGGAAAACGCTAATGCAAAAAAGATGCCAAAAAGAAAACGATTCGAAACAACTACAGACCAATGAGCTGTTTACCAACAATGTTGAAAATTCTAACAACACATCTGAGAAAACAAATCTACCAATCTCTGAACAATCGTAAACTGCTCCCCGAGGAACAAAAAGGATGCCGGAAAGGAAAAAGGAGGGGCGTATGATCTGCTATAGATAGATCAAAAGATCCTGACGGAGGTAAAAAGCAGGAAAAATAACATATCCATGACCGGCAATTATTAAAAGAAATAATTGAATGTTTAAAAGTATACAAGATACCCGACAAGATTATTAATCTTAGTAAGAAAGCAATGTAAACATGGAGATTAGAACTGACAGCTGAAGGGCAACAACTGACTGAGATAAACATACAGAGAGATATTTTCCAAGATAAATCTCTATCACAACTACATTTTCTGAGCATGTAGTTGCGTTCCATCGTGGCTATTATAAACCACCATGGAACGCAACTACATGCTCAGAAGATTTTATGCCGGATACAAGTTTACAGACACAGAACAAAGAATACACGACTTGATGTGCATAGACGACCTGAAACTATTCTCAAAAAGCAAAAACGGAACTAGAAAAGCTGATAAATACGACAAGAATTTTCAACCAGAACATTCAAATGGAATTCTGAATGAAAAGTGTGCACTGCTAGAGATTAAAAGATGAAAACTGGAGACAACAGAGTGTATGGAACTGCCCAACCAAGAGGAGATGAGGGCGGTAGGCGAACAGGAGAGCTATAAATATTTGGGAGTTCTGAAAGAAGGCACCATCATATCTACAGAAATGAAAGTGCAGATTGGAAAAGAATATTTGCGAAGAACAAGAAAACTCTTAGAAACGAAATTATATAGCAGAAATCTAGTAAAAAGAATAAACACCTACATGGACATTCATAAGACTAACAAGCGAAGAACCCAACCAAAATAGCTGGGCATAGCTAAGAAGAGGGCATCTGAACAGAGAAACGGTATCTTTACTGACGGCTGCGCACAAAACAATGCGATTAAGACAAACTACATTAAAACGAAAATAGATAAAACCAAGGAAAACAGTAAATGCAAACTGTGTGGATAAAGAGACGAAACAGTAAATCATATAGTAAGTGAATGCAGCAAACTAGCCCAAAAAGAATACCCGAACAGGTACGACTGCGTGGGGAAAGCAGTACACTGGGAATTGTGTAAATGATTGAATTTCTAACACGCAGATAAATGGTAGAACAATAAACCAGATACATACTGGAAAACGACAAACACAAAAATAATAAACTCATACAAGCAAGTAGACCGGATGTCAATAATCTACAAGAAGGACAAATCCTGCAAAATCGTAGACTTCGCCGTTCCAGCAGGCCACAGAGTGAAGATCAAAGTGACGGAAAAACGGAGCAAATACACGGAACTTGCCAGAGAACTGAAATGAATATGGAGCATGAAGAAGGTAAATAGAATACCAATAATTGTAGGAGCACTAGGAACAGTTTTAAAAACCTGGAGAGAAAGACTGGGAGAAATTGGAATCAAAGAAATCACTGAGACCCTACAAAGGACAGCAAAAATCAAAACAGCTGCAATCTTAAATAAATATCCTCGAATGCAGAAACCAACCCGTATTAGCTACGAATGGTAACTAGTCACGTGGAAGTTACAACAGGAAGAAAACAAAACCATAAGAAGAACACCACGTCACGAACCAGGGAATAGAAACTGCAAGAAACATCATAAACTGCCTCCCCCACCCCCCAAAAAACGACAGCGGTCTCGGCTGACACCACACAAAATAGACAAAATAGTCATAGAGGGTGAAGAAGTGTGGGAAGACCGAAGAGGGACAGCACTAACCAGACGTCCACTGGAAGATTGCGGAGAGTGCTGGGGTGTTACGGAGGGTTATTGCCAAATCCTAAGCAAGAAATCAATGATAGGCGGCTGTTGCGACACCGAAGGTCATTTGCGGTGGTGATCGAAAAGAGTGGAGAGTACTGGGGAGGCTTGTTGTCACTCAGACTCCAAGGAACACCATTGGTTGTTGTTGGTAAGCAATCACTGACGATGACTTGTGTGAAAATTCCTAGTGAGTACAAATAATAATAATAGTCAGACTTTTAAGGTTAAAGCTCAATGGATGATTATTTTTTTAATCCGAGCATGTATTAATAAACGGTTCTTTTTTACGTTAGGACTCGGAATAACTTTGACCCCGTCGTTAGGATTAGTGTTAGGGTTAGGGGTAAAGTGAGGGTTAGGATTAGCGTTAGATTTACGGTTAGGGTTACGGTTACGGTTACGGTTACGGTTTAGGGTCAGGGTTAGGGTTAGGGTTAGGGTTTAGGGCTAGGGTCAGGGTTAGGGTTAGGGTCATAGTCAAAGTTAGCGCGGGACCAGATGTAAAAAAATACCTAATAAACAATAGAAAGTTAGATTCCAGTGTTTTTATTCATCTTACAAAAATCCAAATATTTGACTGACCGTTTCGTCGACACATGTACAATCATAATATAGAGAAAATATACATATATGCATATTATTTTTAACTTTACATCTGAAGAGTCGCACTTATCGAAAAATTAGGATATGTATATCGATATTATGGTTGTTCATACGAAACGCTCCGTCAAGTATTTGGATTTTTGAAAAGTAGAATAAAGTTGTTACTGTAATTTAACTTTATATTGTTTATATATATATATATATATATATATATATATATATATATATATATGTGCATAATTAAAGGGAGTAAGACTGCTTAAAAATTCAAGGTGTCTCTGTGAACCGGTTTCGCGCTCCGTGACCATCTGAGATTGTTATTTCCCTACACTGAGGAGAGCCGAAAGCTCGAAACGACATCGTATGTAGGTAAAATGTTAAAATATAATTTCATATTATAAGAAGTCCCTTTAAGTAAAATTAAGTCGAGCACTGTAGAGAGATTAAAAAGTAGACATTCACCTAATGCTTCAGTGGGACGTTCTGTCTCTGTAGATGAGCCCTATCTGGATGTCTTGATGTTTACGCTCGCCGCTCTCAGCGAAAATATAACATAATTTCTCCGTTATCACGTGCAAACCGCTCATGGCGAAAGGAATTAGGCGACTGCTTACAGATTAAAGGCGTCTCTGTGAACCGGGTGTGCGCCTCATGACTATCTAAGATTGTTGTTTCCTTACACGAAACGACGTCGGATGTAGGTAAAATATTAAAATATAATTTAATATTATATATATATTCCATCGTTTGATTTCTGTTGGTTTGATAGACAGAGATGGGCCGTTGTTCCCTAAGCTGAAGGACTGTCTGTGTTCGGTTGGACTCTGGGTACAGCCAGGAATTCAAGCAAACAAATCTGAATGTGTTGTGTTCGGTTAGAAGTGACTGCCATTCTGACTGCCATTCTGACTGCCATTCTGACTGACATTCTGACTGACATTCTGACTGACATTCTGACTGCCATTCTGACTGACATTCTGACTGCTATTCTGACTGCCATTCTGACTGACATTCTGACTGACATTCTGACTGACATTCTGACTGCCAGCATGTCGCTCGAACAAGAAACCAAATATCATTTTCAATTCAGAAAATAAAATATTGTTACTTGTTTTAAAACTTTTTATTTCATTTTACTTCAGTCGAAGTTCTCAGAAATCAAGAAACCCCTTCCTGGGGCTAACACTTGATCTCTATATGAGATACATAGATATTCGAATATTCCATTAAAGTTCTCCTTTAGCTGTAAAATATTGAGTTAGTAAAAAAGTTTAGAACATTAATTTTCTTCTCCCCAATTGACCCGTAAATTATGTTATAGTATATCATTTTGTCGTCTCTTGGTCTTACCGGATTCCAGGACAAGAATTCATCTAGTCTGGTGGAGTATCAAACTATGTGCTGTTACTTGAGGTAACATCATTAGGGGAAGGTGCACCATTCCTTGTATAAGCTAGTGTACGTATAGCCGTGCTGAAGAGGTCTTATTTGGGCTTCGAATACTACGTTATTTTGAATATTTGGTCAGGATTTACATGTGAGATTGTCCTGACAACCCCATTGTACAGAGAGATCGAAGGCACTCGAGGATCGTGTCTAGTAGATGATTCTAATTCTCCTTATTTTACACTCAGAGTTGTAATTTCATGGGAAAAGGAAACCCCTTTGGTACAACACTGACAAAGACAACATGGTCGATAGTAAGGTCAGTGTGTAAATCAAGCATCGAATTCGGACGAAGACAAAAAACAGACGATTACGACCTGTGCAGTGAATGCCGCACACAAACACAAGTTCACGCGTTTGGTTATTCACACTGCTATATTTGTTTCATGTATAAATGTTATTGAATTTTGTTGAAGTATTGCATTCAGATTATATCATTTCTTGAACCAGAATCTAAGTAGTCCGCCATGTTCTTTCCAGTTTGTCATTTCTCTTAAGGTCATCTAAATATCTTTTTTATGTTCATTTCAGTTTCTCTTCCTTCCTCAATTTCCTGAAGGTCTCTCTTTATAATTATTATCAATTCTGTTTTCCTGCTGTTTTGTTGTCATTATTTTCATATTTTGCTCCAGGCGTGCCTAGTTTTTCCGGTTGCTTTTTGTTTTACATCGTTTAAATGGTAATAATTGCTTTAATTGTTATCAAATGTAACATAATGCTTTGAAAGATGACATCCTAAGACAACATGGAACCATGCCAGCTTCCGGCAAAACAATATGCCAAGACAAGACCGTGTCTAGGTTGCCAAAATGATACCAAGAAAAAAATCCAAAATCCAAAAGTAGTCTCTCTCTCTCTCTCTCTCTCTCTCTCTCTCTCTCTCTCTCTCTCTCTCTTTCTCACTCACTCAGTCAGTCATACACTCACACACACTATGTATCTTTATCTCTCATATTTTCTCCAGCTAAGGGTTGAATACTATTAATCCCCTTTGTGATATTCCTTATTATTTTTATAATGAAGTATTCCAATCCTCCGTTTCATTACCTTTGACTGTTAAGAGAAAGAGGGGGAGAGAGAGGGGGTGGGAGAGGGAGAGAGGTGGGGGAGAGGGAGAGAGAGAACTAGAAACTGCATAACATATATAACGGAGTCACACAACATACAGTGAGAGAGTGTGAGAGTAGTAGAGAGAAACTTAATAAGAGATTGGCGACTTGGTGAGTTCATTGCAAATTGCAGCTAATTTTAACAATCAAAATGGAGTTTTAAGAAAGATAACTCAATCCCCAAACCACAGAATGTATTTGATGTGATTAAAATGTATAGAAAAAAAGCCCTATGAAATTAAACGTTCATTAATTCAGCTTAATATAATAATAATAGATATATTGCCATAAAAAAAGGTAAACATATCAGCATGTAAATGACGAAAGAGAGAAATTAAAAGAGTAAGTATTGTCAGACATTATTTTTCTCTTTCATCGTATGTCACACGATTATTAGCATGGTCGGTGATATTTTATACGCCCCCTCTCCTCGTTTTTTCTTCTTCTTCTTCTTCTTCTTCTTCTACCCTTCCTTCACTTGCTTCTTACTTTCTATTTTCTTCTACGTTTTTGCTTCTTCTTTTTCTTTATTTCTGCCTTCTTGTTTTCTTCTTCTTCTGCTTCTTCTTTTCCTCCATCTGATTCTTCCCTCCCAATTATGTCTTCTTCTTTTTCTTCTTCTGTGCTTCATTTTCTTTTCTTCTTTTTTCCGTCTTCATCTCCTTTTTCTTTCCCGTCTTCTTCGTCTTTTGTTTCCACTTCTTCTTCGTCTATTTTTCTTCTTCTTTTTCTACTTCTTTTTTCTTTTCCCTGTCTTCTTCACTTTCTTTTTCTCTGTCTTTATCTTCTTCTTTTTTCTTCTTTTTCCCGTCTTCTCTTTCTGCACTGTTTTCTCTTCTACATCTATATATTCTCTTCTTCTTCTTCTTCTTTTTCTTCTTCTTCTTCTTGTCACGTTAGTTTGTTTTTACTTTTCGTGCACTTGATGAATTGTTTCGATCTGCTCGATGTTAATGAAAGCCCCGTGAACGCCGAGCGGATGTCAGAAGAATCGCCCGTTATCAATGTCTAAATAATTATGATCCATCCTTTTCAATCACTACCTCTCTCCCTCTCTCTCTCTCTCTCTCTCTCTCTCTCTCTCTCTCTCTCTCTCTCACACACACACACACATACGCACATACACACATACACACTCATTCCCTCGTGCAAGAATTGACGTTTTACGCTGAAAACAAAATTCTATATTCTTTTTTCACACGGTCTTCCATGATGACTCGACCAAGTTGCGAATATCGCGTATTTTTTGTTTCCGTCTTCTTCTTCCCTTTTTTCTTCTTTTTTCCTTCTTTCCCCTCATGTGTTTTAGCGTCATTAAATTGAAACGGACAACTAACAAGCAATTTTTATATTCGGCAAATAATCTCATCACTTTCAATAATAACAAAAATAAGCCTAAACGTTAGAACATGCATTATTAAGATGCGCCCATTCTATCAGCACCGTTTCAAACTTAAGTATGACATAGAAACGAAAATACTGTTTAAAACTTAAGGATTATCTGGTCCGATGTTACAATGATTATGTGCGTTCCGACTGATTTATCTGGAAATTGTTTTGCGCGAACTCTGTATTTTAAAGATTCGCAAAACTTTGGTGCTGGTGCAGACTCAGGTAAATGGTTCGTTTTGTCGGCAACACAAAAACAAGAAAAACTCACCGTAGACATTGACAAATATTTATTGTGACACAAGTTTTTAACAATAATCAAAAAGAAAAAGATGCTCCTGTTGTGGAGACAATATAAGTTGTGGAATTTTACTTTGAAATAAATCGAATTGGAGAAAATTATTTTTAGTATTTCTTTATTTCAGTCTCTCTCTCTCTCTCTCTCTCTCTCTCTCTCTCTCTCTCTCTCTCTCTCTCTCTCTCTCTCTTTCTCTTTCTCTCGTTATATATATATATATATATCGCTATCTTTCTATCTCTATCTCTATCTCTGCCTCTCTCCCTCTCTCTCTCTCTCTCTCTCTCATTATATATATTTTTTGGGGGGTACAGAAAAATTAGTACAACATTAGTACCGTCGGTTTCAAGCTCAGAAAGACTTAACATATATATATATATATATATATATATATATATATATATATATATATATATATATAATTAACTTGTTACAAATATCCAGGGGGTATAAATCCGAAGGAAGTTGAAACCGGGTTTATGAGAGTGCTCAATGAAAATTCAGAGCAAAATATATATTTTTTGTTGGTGATTTTATTCCATTAATTGCGACAATTATATATGTTGTTTCGTTAGCATTCATAATGAAAGCCAACTCTTAAAGCTTTAAACGGAATCACTGCCTAGAATCTTAAGTTCAACCTCAACCGGAAATTGAAGATGCATAAAAGGGAGGGGGAACAAAGATGGAGCTTAGCCTATAGCTAGGACAGGAAAGGGGAGGGGGAGACCCCAACAGGTGATATTTTAGAAAGTTGGGTGGGGTGATATCTAGTGTCTGGGCCATCGTGACCTCAATTTCAACCGGGGCAGAGGGCCGGGTGGGTTTAATTTAATAATGAGAATAAAATTATAAAATTATAACTGTCATTTCTGTTGTAATAGGTGATTATCGTGTAGATAAAAATATTTTTGATAATTTTAATTTAGGGTATTAATTGCTACTTTTGCATTCTATTTCAATGTAATTATTTATGGATTTTACAATGAGTTCAGTACCGGTAGTGAATTTTGTTGTGATAATATTTGTTAATTGTAATTATATTATACTAAAATTAATACTAGTGGAATTACTATATAAAAGAAGTTTGATGTTGTTACTATCTTTAGTATTAATAAAAACAATTATAATAACAATAATAATAATAAAGCCAATAGTACCTACGATAGTCGCAGTGACAATAGTATCAATAATAATAATAATAATAATAGTAGTAATAATAATGGTAATTATTATAATCTTGTTATTTGTGAAGTCATTAGGCGAAATAAGTCTGCAAGTGATGGTAAGCTTTTATAGTTTCACTACCAATAACCAATGTTTTCTATTTAGAAGTTTATTTCTGTCTTTAAAACGGATAATTTCTAGTTTTTCATTCAAACATAATCTACATGGTGAGTTCATTGATTTGCAGGTGCTGATTTTTTTAGGATTTTCCGCTTTATTATGGGAGTTTCTTTTTTGTTTTTATTTTGTGGTAGTGTAGTGATAGTCCAGTTTGGCCAGGATGGGCAGGGTTGTTGAAAGAGAGTTTATGGTTGTAGAATCTTTCCTTGAAATTGTTACCTGCCAGACCAATATAATAGTTAGTCTGGGATGGGTTTTCGGTTGAGGAGATAGATGCCTCATACCCCACTTGGGTTGATGGGCACTTTTGGTTTAGAGGGCAGTTTGATTTGTTAGTACAGTTACATGTTCTTCTAGGATTTGAGGTTATTGAGGTGTTTAGTATTTTACTGTTGTGCTTTTTTATGATTTTTTCCAGGTTGTCACCACAACAATAGCTTAGTTTCAGTGTGTTCTTATTAAAGATTTTATGGATTATGTTGTTATTGGGGAAACGAGTATTTATTAAGTTTAGTACATTTTTTTATATTATTGATTACATATTTGCATACATTTTTCGGTTGTACCCTTCATAGAGAGTCAACCTATTCAGACCAAAACAAGGATTTGAAATTCAGACTAAACGAGGAATTGAATTTGAATTCCTTGTTTTGGTTTAAAGAGGTTGAATCTCTATGAAGGGTACAACCGAAACATGTATGAACATATTTAACCAATAATGTTTGTATGGATTACAAATTTATACTAAAGAATAGCTCTACTTGTTATTGATCACTTTTTATAAACACTGGAGTTTCAACGGATTAACATATACAGAAACTAATATAATACATGTACCATATCTATCTATCTATCTATCTCTCTCTCTCTCTCTCTATATATATATATATATATATATATATATATATATATATATATATATATAGTGCGTTTAGAGATTGTATGCAAGTACGAGTTAGGCATTTATTTAATTTTATAAAGTTTAATATATAATATCTAATGGTGTGGGGAAAACAGACGTGCACATGGCCAAAACAACGACTGAATCCTTTGAAAATGATCTCCAGTCTATAGTTAAATGGTAACATAAATAGATTGTAACAGTTAATGCCGGTAAGACAAAGCCCCTTTCCTTTAACAACTACAAGACACTTTTTCAACCACCGACTACCATAAATAATAACACCCTATCCGAGAGTCAAACGTTCACTCTTCTCGGTCTAGCATTTACGGGTAACATGAGTTGGAACAAATACATAGAAGACATTGCCAAGTCTGCTGCAAAGAAAGTTGGCTCCCTCTACCGTGCTAGAAACTTCTCATACCTTCCAGTATCCTATATCTCTACAAGGCCACCATCGACCCATGCATGGGGTATTGTTGGCACAACTGGGCTGGTGCACCATCATTAGTTTCTCCCTCTTAGACAAGGTCCAAAACAGAGTCGCTAATCTACTAGGTTCCTCATTATCCACCAAGTTCCAGCCGCTGTCCCATCGCCGCAATGCTGCATCTCTGTGCTTATTTTAGAAGTACTTCAATGGAATGTGCTCCGATTAAGTTGCTGGTCTGGCCCCCCTCGACGTAAATACACCCGACAAACTTGACAATCAGTTGAATCTCATCCATTCACTGTGGAGGTCCCGATATACAGAAAAGCTTTCTACTCCTATAGCTTCTTTCTTTGAACTGCCAGCCATTAGAACTCCCTCCCTGCTCCGCATTTCCCTGACAGTACCGACATGCAAACATTTAAATGTAACGTAAACAAACATCTCGATGCACAACTCCTCACTTAGGGTGTTCTCCTTTAATTTTTGGCTCCTAATCCACAGTAGCCCCTTAAGTCTCAGTAGCAGTATGCCTTGTCTGGGGTGAACTCAAGTTTTAAAGAAAAGATGTAATTATTTTTTAGTATGCATTTTGTTGTAGCTGTAAAAAGTAACCCTTAATTTTTCATTTCCAACAATTAATGCATTTTTCGGTGTCTGGGGATGATTTGCAAGTGCTGCAAAAAAGAACCAGCAAGTGATAAAAAGAACTACATAATAAAGGAAATTAGTAAAGGAAAATGTTTGCTTTAAATTTCACACAATCTAAAAAGGGATCATTGAACAATCAAGAAAGTATGTAAGAATAGAAGGATTCAATCGAGAAAAAAGAAGTCGCAAGCTGAATCCAGGACTCTGATCCGTGACATATTTGAAGAGAAATCATTAGAAATCCGCCTGCCAGTTGTCCATTTATATTTTTGACCGATGGGATCTTTTGATTTTAAGAGAAACAAGATGTAAAACATTAACAAAGTTTGTTGATGCAAAATTCAAATCACGAAACACATATTAACTAAAGAACATGAAGAAAATCCAGTACAGTGAGCAAAAGAATATATGAAAACTGATTTCAGGAATGTTTTCTTTATAGACGAGTACAGATTAACCCCTGATGAATTTACTTTTAAAAAACGTCTGTGAATATATAGTAAAAGACGTTTCAATTATTATTTGAACAAATTCTGTATAAATATATATACAGAAAGTGGTAGAACAGAATATTATAAAAAAGTGTTTTCTTATTGGGTGAGTATCAACTATTTCCTAGAAAAGGCTGTTGTTTTAGTAACCTACAAAAAGTTCTCCCTCTGAAAATGAGTATAGTTTTTACTTTGAAATTTCCGTATATAAGGATATCAAACTCTTCTATTGAACATCTCAAGTAAACAAATCTAGATCTTCAAACTTGGATATTATGTTGTTTATATATATATATATATATATATATATATATATATATATATATATTATATCAGGAACCCTTTATGACTCAGTTATTTTATTGATAACATTCATTTGAGAAGACTAATATGATTGGCTAATTAATCACAGACTGTTTCGCTTTTTCTATTATTCTACGCTTGTTTAGTAAGTAAAAGCTTTCGTTTCACACATGTAGGAAGAAAATTTAGTCACGTCACAATATTGATCTTATTACGGGAATAGCACGCATTCCTAATTGTTTACATGTACATATATTATCAGATATGGCAGGATACTCTGTAAACTTTCTAAATCGAAAACACAATTAGATTACCGACTGAATATTTTAACCCTTTCAAATTATAACTGCAATCTATCCTTCTAAAACTATTATTGGGTAATGCAACCTGCAAATCAAGTATGGGCGAGTGCATAACGTAAGCGTTTTAAATTGCAAACACAATTTAGACAAATGCGTTAATTGAAAAAAATTATTTTGACTAATTTATCTGAACATTTTAAATTGTAAGTAAAATTGATTTTTCCAAAACCATTGTTTTGATATTCAGAATCAAAACAAGTGTTTTCACTGGCTGTCATTCAAACACGAGAAATATGACCTTTTAATCTTAAAAATAAAAGTGTTCGTTCCGAATGAAAATAATAATTGCCGATACCCGTCACCTAAATGTTTGTTGACTCCCCTTTCTTTTAATTAATGATTCTATAAGTAATATAACGTAATTAATATCGCACAAATAAAATACCTCATAATGTCACCCTTTTCTACCTAGCCTCATCTGTAAATAGCTAAATTGTTTTATGCATAACGAATACATTGAATAATAATTTCGTTTTGTTTTTCTGAAAATAAAAAAAAACATTGCACATTTTCTTAAAACAGTATTTGTAAAGTATGTTTTTCTTCTTTTTAACATAACGCAGTTTGGTTGAAACTATCAGTTGTTGTCTCAAAGTTCATTCGATAGGGAATTTTACTCCTGTTTAGCTGGTCAGTGTTGTGCTGGTTTCTCGACAACCGTCACAATCTCAACTCTCTGGTTAGTGTCATTATCTCCTCTTTCAGCAACACACTTTCGAATATAAGGATAATATAGAGGTAAAAATACCTCTAAAATATTTTGCCATCTAATTTACATACGTGTCTACGGTGTGTACAAAAACATTATGTAAATTAGCTGAACATCGAGTGTCCCTCTTTCTCTAAATATTCACAGAGACATTGAAAGCTATAAGAACGTGATCGAATCAACATAAACCGAGAGAAAAATACGTGAGTAGCTGCATGAGAGATAGCTGACTTGTTCAGCTAGTTACAAATTATAATTAGAAGAACTAAAATGGAGTTTCTTTCAAATATAACTCAATCCCAGAACTAAAACATATTTTAGCGTTTGTTGTGCCGTTAAGGCATTTAGGAAAACGCCTTAGAGAAACAAACGTTGATTAACTCAGCTTATTATTATATAAACAATAGAGTTTGCAGATACTTAATCTTACACACAATCTCCAATGACAAAAATATCTACGGTTGCCGAAGAAAGCAACCAGCCGCCCTCTGGGGGCAGGGGAGGGTTATTTCATACCAAGATCAGACACGCAGAGCTTTGGACATGCTAGTGTGGCTTTTCTCTCTGTCGGTCTGAAATACGGTCCTGTGCAGTTCTAAAATGTCCACCCTCCTAGGTTTTACCTTTTCGCCCTTTGAGAAGGGGTTAGTTCCTACCGTGGAATACCGACGGGCTGCCCAGACATTTATCTAGTCGGCTAGAGTGCTGTTCCTCTAGATCGCTGGCTTTTCAAATCCCACTTTCCGACCTTGTGTCACATCTTCTCGCCGTGGGTGTCAGATAAATAACTTCAACTGGAGCTGAATAGATCCAGCAACTGTGGCCACTTGTCATATTCTGCGATGCAGATACTTTAACAGTTTTTTTCTCTAATTTTATCTGACGATTGAAAAGCCTGAAATGAAAATCCCCCCCCCCCCCCACCTTTATTTCGCAAGTATCTCTTCTCAATTAAATAGGGAAGGAAATGGAAATCAATTTATTTGTCTCTGGCACTAAAACAAGACAAAAATTGCAAACTCCAAATTTCACTCTCCGCCATCCTTCCTACGTGAAAAGCAACAATAAGACGCCATGTTGGAATTCGTTAGTCACAAGTGAATTGAATTCCCGCTTCTTTATTCTTTCATTCTTGCTAGTTGAGACATTCAATTAACAAAGTTCTTACAAAGGAAATAAGATTCTTCATCTATATTCTAATCTTGATCTGCTCTAGCCATTTGTACATTGTACACACACACACACACACACACACATATATATATACACATATATATATATATATATATATATGTATATTATATATATATATGTACATTATATATATATATATATATATATATATATATATATATATATATATATATATATATATATATGGGAAAATGAAAAAGGAAAAACCAAAAAATGGATGTTTTTATGTGTACATCAACATTTCGTCTTTATTTATAAGACTTCATCGGGATGATAATATAGAGAAAAATGTCATGCAAGTACCCACACATGTAGGGTTGACATTTGGGAAAAAGGAAGAAAATAATGTCCACTACTAGGTGGACGTCCGTACTTGGTGAGGAGTGAAAAATGAATGTTTATGAAAATCAGTGGGGAAAACATTAATTTTTCACTCCTCACCAAGTACGGACGTCCACCCAGTAGTGGCCATTATTTTCTTCTTTTTTCCCAATATGTCAACCCTACATGTGTTTCTACTTGCATGACATTTTGCTCTATATTATCATCCTGGCGAAGTCTTATAAATAAAGACGAAACGTTGATGTACACATAAAAACATCCATTTTTTGGTTTTTCCTTTTTCATTTTTCCCATCACGTCGGATTACCTTCATCCTTCTCTTCCTATATATGTATATGTATATATATATATATATATGTATATTATATATATATGTATATTATATATATATATGTATATTATATATATATATATATATATGTATATATATATATGTATATATATATATGTATATTATATATATATGTATATTATATATATATGTATATTATATATATATATATATGTATATTATATATA
The DNA here is from genome assembly GCA_963556195.1 of Sepiola atlantica. Classification (NCBI taxonomy): domain Eukaryota; kingdom Metazoa; phylum Mollusca; class Cephalopoda; order Sepiida; family Sepiolidae; genus Sepiola; species Sepiola atlantica. Next base: position 43,570,997 of record OY744532.1, on the reverse strand, counting down.
TATATGTATATTATATATATATATATGTATATTATATATATATATGTATATTATATATATATATATATGTATATTATATATATATATGTATATTATATATATATGTACATTATATATATATTATATATATATGTATATTATATATATATTATATATATATATATGTATATCATATATATATTATATATATATATATGTATATTATATATATATTATATATATATATGTATATTATATATATATGTATATTATATATATATATGTATATTATATATGTATATGTATATTATATATATATATGTATATTATATATATATATATATGTATATATATATGTATATATATATATATGTATATTATATATATATGTATATTATATATATATGTATATTATATATACATATGTATATTATATATATAGATTTAGATTTTTCACTTATAAAATAGATCATTCAGTGAAGACCGGGGTTGTTCCAATAAAAAACAAGCTCGATGATACTCGATTACAGAGTACAGAGCATTTATATGTGATTTTATGAAGGCTTACCAAAGCATTCCTTTCAAGACACCAATGATCACCATTAAAGATATTTTTTTCTTACAAATACTATTTATTCAAATTAAATGTTTTTTCCTACACGTGTTTCACTACCAAGCAGTTGCTTGCTTGGCAGATCATCAGGGAAATTAAATGTCTGGAATACTGGTTTCAACTGCCGACAAAACACAATGTGGCGTTGTAATAGTTGAGGTCACTTTAGAAGAGAAGAGGAAAAAAAAATAAAAATAAAAATAAAAGTCAAACTTAAAAAGCAAGGAAGAACAACGATAAAAAAATAAAGTCCTAGAAAAGTCTTAGAAAAGTAGCTTGTGCATTATTTCTTCCACCAGGCCAACAAGCAAATGATCGGTCCTAAATACATTCAATAAAACCACAAAACCGGAACAATGTGCGATAATACACTTTCACGTCGGCCGGTACAATGATGAATAAATCCCCCCCCCCCACAAGAAAACAAAAGAACTAAATCATTCAAGATACCGCTCACAAGTTACCATTCCAATCCAATGATAGTATGGGAATTCTAAATCCAATTTCTCACAAAGAAAAGTCAACACAAATGTTCGTCCGAGTTCAAAGAGTCTTATTTCAATTGTTGATTTATTACCCTTCGAAATAAACACACGACGAGTTGAATGTCAATCCCGCAGAAAACTCCCTTCCATCAAGAAAAAAATCTTAATATAGAAACTATTTATTCAAAATACTGTTTCTAAAAATATTTATTATTAAACCTATTCCTTATAGAAATTAATTATCTAGTGTCTGGGACGTCATTTTACATTTTGGGAAAATATCCTTCATTTAATTAACTGCCGAATTATTATCGTTTTGTTGTTTAACGAAGCGAAAAAAGCCCATCCCGCAGAATTTGTTTTTAAAAAATTATTCATATATCAAAAATAAACTGTTATTATAAAAAGGCCTTCTACAAAAATCTAGTTATTATTTTAAATCATTTAAAATATTTCCTTAACGGCTGACACAGCCGTTTGCAACTCTCTGTGGAGAATATTATTCTATATTCCATAAATAAATGTTACTACGGAATATCGTTATCAGAAATCTATTTTCTATTTTGAAAAAAAAACAAACTTTTTTTTAATGGACCGGTTTATTTTTTTGTCAACTTTACGGGAAAATATCACTCTTACTCGTTAAATGACAGGAGACTTTATTATTACTAATTTAAAATTCCGTAGAAAATACTTTTTATAAAAATCCAATTGTTTCTATTTTTAGAAATTAAGTCCGTGTCGGCATGCATGTTTTTAAAATTATTTTTTCCTCTTCTCTTCTTAAGTGACCTCAACTATTACAACGCCACATTGTGTTTTGTCGGCAGTTGAAACCAGTATTCCAGACATTTAATTTCCCTGATGATCTGCCAAGCAAGCAACTGCTTGGTAGTGAAACACGTGTAGGAAAAAACATTTAATTTGAATAAATAGTATTTCTAAGAAAAAAATATCTTTAATGGTGATCATTGGTGTCTTGAAAGGAATGCTTTGGTAAGCCTTCATAAAATCACATATATTATATATATATGAATATTATATATATATATATGTATATTATATATATATATGTATATTATATATATATATATGTACATTATATATATATTATATATACATATATATATGTATATTATATATACATTATATATACTAGCAAATATATGCTCTCTCCGGTCGCATATTTTTGCTACGCTGCCGCATCAGAAATGAAGGCTCACGCGTAAGCCAATGGAGCCCCAGTCATATTTCTGTGGTGGTTAGACATTGATTTTCTGTGTTTATGACCAAGAATATTTTTAGTTGAAAATAAAGAAAAAAAAAATTCGACCCTACCCCGATTTTTGTTGTACCCTCGCCCATAAATAGAAAGACCTGTAGTTTAAAAAGAAAGAAAACTTTTTTTGTACCCCCCTCAATTTTTTTATATTACCAGTCATTGAAATATTTTTTAGTTAAGAAAAAAAACAAGACATTTTTTTGACCGCCTTCCCCCAATTTTTTTATCTCCCCCCCCCCCATACATGTAAATATTTTTAATTAAAAAGGAAAAAAAACAAACCTAACCCTAACTGTAACGACGGGGTCAAAGTTAGCGTGGGTCCTAAAATGAAAAAGCAACAAAAAATCAAATACAGTGAACACAGTGTGTGTGTGTGTGTGTGTGTGTGGGTGTGTGTGTTTAATGACCCTTTTTTAATTAAACAATTTGATTCTACAATCAGTTGTATAGTTTTCCAGTACAATGTGTTAGTTTATTGTGTTGACATTAAAGAAAAAAATCACATCTTTTTTTTAATAAATAAAACATGGAATCATAAATTCTGTTGAGGTCGTGAAAAAATGATAATATTGGATATGAAAGTATTAAGAAATCAAATACAGTAAACACGAAAAGTTTTTTAATTCTCGGAAAGAAAAAGTTTACCTGAACTGTGTGTGTGTGGGTGTGTGCGTGCGCACGCGCGTTTTTATATAGTAATTTTTAAATCAATTATTATTTTAATTAAACAATTTGATTTAATAAATTCGTGTTTTAAAACATAATGGCTAAGAATAAACAAACTTAGGACGGTTTTAAAAATGGAAAACTGAGCACGGTGGATACCAGCGTTGTTGTTTACATATTTAGCGTGCCATATTAACATCGGCTGCTTAATCAGATCGCCATATTTAATTACCGGAGGGAAAGAGGACACCACTGATTAAACAGCCAATCGGCTGCTTAATCAGATCGCCATATTTAATTACCGGAGGGAGGGAGGACACTACTGATTAAACAGCCAATCGGCTGCTTAATCAGATCGCCATATTAAATTACCGGAGGGAGGGAGGACACCACTGATTAAACAGCCAATGACTTTGCAGCCAATGACTATTTAACAGTACTCGCGTTGAAATGGTTTAGAAAACACGCCGGTTATGATGAAAATGGCTTTAATTAATTGTATGAATAATGTTTATTAATATAACCTTATCGAAAAATATTGTAAATACATATGTAAATTTAATAATAGCAGTTATATGTGTATATTTGTAAATATGAATTTAATTGAAGGTTTAAAGGAATGACTTATGTTAATGGTAACACCCATTTGGGGTCTGAACGACTTTTGATGACAGTATATAAAGAATTTCAAAAAGATTAGTTTCAGTAAAATAGTCATACTGGAGTTTCGGCTTCAGACAGACAGACAGACAGACAGACAGATACATAAACTCCATTATTAATAGATATATATATATGTATATTATATATATATTATATATATATAATATACATATATATATATATATATATGTATATTATATATATATGTATATTATATATATATATGTATATTATATATATATATATTATATACATATATATATATATATATGTATATTATATATATATATTATATATATGTATATTATATATATATATTATATATATATTATATATATATGTATATTATATATATATATGTATATTATATATATATATATATATGTATATTATATATATATGTATATTATATATATATATGTATATTATATATATATATATATATGTAAAAATAAAAATGGAAAAAGAATAAGCAATTCAACAACTAACAAAATAACTCAAAAACTCATCTTGTAAAGTTCCACCGAGATATTTCGGTCGTGGATACGGCCATTTTCGATCAGTTAATAAACTTTATTTCAAAACGGAAAAGTTTTCAAATTCATACAGAGAATGCGATTGGAAGAAATTGTCACGTGCAGAGAACAACAAAACGGGGAGAAAAAGGAATGCGAGGAATGTTATAAAAAGAGAAAGAAAAAGAAGATGAAGAAGAAGAAGAAGAAGAAGAAGAAGAAGAAGAAGAAGAAAGAGATACCAATCAACCGGAAAGTTGGGAACGTCTTCTTTTTACCAATACCACAGTTTGAGCATCTATGGTGTATTTTATGTTTAAAAAACAGCGGATTTCAAGAGAGAATGATGCTCGAACGCTTTTCTGTTACCTGTACTTTGTACAGCATTCACCCTGGTCGGGTTGGCCCAGCTTCCTCCGAAGGAGGAAGTTTCATGGGAGTATCAAATTAACAAGTAGTCCTCAGTCGCAAGTATATCCTGGTTAGGGGAGATGACAACGTTAGGTTTTTGCAGTTCTTACCGGGAGATGTCGGCGTCTTCTTACATACAGCTCTTGGTATTCCCAAATAGTTACCCATCTGGTACTGACCAGTATCAACGTCGCTTAACTTCGGTAATCTCACCAGAACCAGTGAATCAATGTGATTATGCCGTATATGTGGTCGATACGAAAACCACTTTACACAGAATTTCAAAGAAAGTATTAGTACAGCTTCCCAGTAACTTACTTTTTAGTATTTTTTACACGTATGAAACTTCTGTTGTAATATAATATGTTACAAATTAGAACAACATTATAATTGCATTTGAAGTTTCACTATAATTAATTTGCGTGATTGAATTATGATCCTCCAATCCATAGTTACCGAATTCGGAATTATCTACCTTGTTAAAATTTTCCGGACACTACAAATGTTCACATTATAAAAATATTGAAAGATTTTACCTGTTTAATATTTAAGTGAGGAGGAGAAGTGAGTTCGCTATTTAAGTTTGACGTAAACTGACCTCCAGTTGGTATGAGGTGACATTATCTCGTATTGATAGCAAATATACGTTAAACTAACATAGCGAACTGTACCCATCTCGTGAACCCTCTTAAAATCAAACAGGTAAGTTTTTCCCAAAAGTTTTTTATAATCTTAATAGTTTTTGCTGAATCGAGTGTACCCTAGAAAAAACATGTAGGGTGCGCTCCTGTATAATGCGCGTATATGCGTTTCATTAACCAAGTAAATGTAACAGTTCTATTTAATTTTGTGAGACAAAAATTTCAATATTTTCTCAGAGGGTACTGTCACATAGTGAGAATTCTGAGAAAATAGAATTTCTATAGCTCAATTCTATGATTAAATTTCCCCTTTAAAGAATAGAAACCCCACTAATTATCTGCCCCTTTTAGGAAAAAGAAATCAGCATCCTTGACAAAGTATCAAATTATCAATAACGTACTGACCTGTCCTTAACAAGCTATTAAATTACCTATCCCCCAGTTTAAAAGTTATTAACCTCGATGAGCTCGCCCTTGACCACTTTAGATTCCAGGTTTGTTTTAGCCAAGATTGGGAAGAAAGAAATTGATGACCTTTGGTGACGCAAATCCAACGATAACTTAACGACTGGATTAATAGCTTCTCAAAATAGGGTAAACCTTGACCGTACCCATTGACCTCCACATGATCACCTCGTGATTAACCCGTAACAAAAAAAAATCAGAATACCCCCGTCATTGCCTATATATTTGAGTTTTGAAGAAAAAATCAGGAGTTAAGGAATTTCGTTCGACAGACACGATTTTACTACAAAGAATAATATTTTCAAAACCCGGACAACTTTCATCAATCACCCGAACATCGTCATATCAAGTCAACTGTGGATGTTCAACTAAGACTGAAACCAACATTCAAGAAAACACATTTGCGAAAGGCCTTTATTCTCCCTCGGTACATCTACTAAAAGCTAAATAATCTTGAATCGTTCCATTTTATGTAACCTTCGCCCTATTCTTTTAAAGAACATTTTGTTTTTCATACCCGTATTACATTGATTAATTCCTTCTGCTCCCCTAAAAATTATTTTACTCCGCCTGTCTGTATTACATACATGAATTCTTTCTACTCCCCAAAGTCATCATTTCCCAAAACAAGAACATTGTCTCTTTCATACACATACGTTGATATTGTGTTTGCATCTCTGTCATTCCCCAAGAAAATATATTCCAAAACAAGTTGTATTTCCTTTCCTAACATTTCTTATTTGTTCTCCATTGGTTTTATTGTGTTCACATCCTATTTTTATATAATATTTCGTGTTATTGTTGTTCCTTCGGTGTGTTGTGTTTATTGTTAACTTCTGTGAACTCCTACGCGGAGTTTAGGACGGATTATATAACAATTTTATCTTGATTTTACTCCCGTTTGAACTCCGGAAAAATATGTCATTTGCGCCCGGCTATATCGCGTTCCTTACATTACAGTCCGTAACAGTATGGCAATAGATGTGAGAGTCAGATTCCACGTCATCTCCGCAAGTTGTGCGTTAGAAGTGAACATCAAAGCAAAATTTAAATAAAGGAAAAGAAGACAGTTTTATGTCCCTTTTTTCTTCAGTTTTTCTTTGTGGTATTTCGCTGTTTTTAATAAGTTACTTACTAGTCTACGAGGCCTGTCTAAAAAGTACCCGACCTTTATTTTTTTTCCGTACGAAATAGAGACGATAGGGCGGCGCTACTCTACACAACGAAGGAAGACACCTTCATGCGCATGTGTGAATTTTATCACCGCCTTCCTGCGCATTAGTCGCTGTCTGTCGGTCGCTGAGTGAGGTGCTACACAACGTGTCTGTCGGATTACCGATTCTTTCAAGATGGCTAAACGTGTTGAGCAAAGGTACTGCATCAAATTTTGTCAAAAGCTTGGCGATTCTCAAAACAATTCGTAAGATTCAGCATGTGTTTGAAGATGCGATGTGTGTAACACAAATTAAGGAGTGGTTTAACCGATTTAAAAATGGCCGCACATCAGCAGCGAGTGACCAGCGTTCTGGCAGGCCCCACACTGCTCGGAGTGCAACTGTTATTGAGAGGGCGCGAAATTTGGTGATGAAAGATCGTCGTACAACCGTGCGGGAGATCGCCCAAGAGGTCGGGGTGAGTAAAGAATCAGCACATGCAATTTTGCATGATGATTTGAACATGCACAAAATGGCTGCGAAATTTGTACCCAAGCTGTTGTCGCAGGAACAAAAAGACCTCTGTTTTCACGTTGAACAGGACCTCCTGGAAACCGCCAACACTGATCCTGGGTTTCTGAACACCGTGATAACTAGAGATGAGTTATGGGTGTACGTGTACGACCCAGAAACAAAAAGACAGTCGTTGCAATGGAAGCATCCCGAGTCTCCAAGGCCAAAAAAAGCACGACAGTTGCGAAGCAAAATCAAGGTGATGCTGACTGTCTTCTTTGACATCCGTGGAATTGTGTATCACGAATACGCACCGGATGGAGCAACAGTGACAAAGAGGTACTATCAAGATGTTTTCCGGCGTCTTCCTGACGCAGTTCAACGCAAACGATCAGACATGTGGACGGCGAAAAACTGGCAACTGCTCACGACAACGCCCCCGCACATTCATCCCAATTTATCCAACATTTTTTGGGAAAACATGGAATTCCAGTTATTCGCCAACCTCTCTAGTCTCCGGATATGGCTTCTTGCGACTTCTGGTTGTTTCGAAATTGAAGACGCCATTGAAAGGTTCCCGTTTTGAGACTAGAGAATAGATAATGCGGAACGTGACGGCGGAGATCAACAGCATTCCAAAACCAGATTCCAGAGGTGTTTCCGGCAGTGGATGGATCGGTACGCTAAGTGTGTGCAAGCATAAGTGGCCTACTTTGAAAGAGTTTAGGGTCCTAATCCGTCACGTATTTGAAATATTTTGTCTGACCTAATTGCGGATACTTTTTAGACAGGTTTCGTATTTAAAAAAATACTAAAAAAAGTGTCTTGTCGACGATGTTCTATAGTTTATAAAAAAATTCAAATAACATTTGTCAACTTACGAGAAATTACTCAAAATCAGCTTTGTTTTCAAAGAGACATGAATACTTAGCTGCCTCACTATTTTCAATCTATTACTGGAAAACATTTTAGAAAAAATAATTATAAAGATTTACTCGTGTACTGTACTGCCATCCACACACACACGCACGCAGACAGGAGTAGGTTTACTTTTGCGAAAATATATTCCCATATTACACGCATTTTTATGGTAATCAAAAATTTTTAAAAAAACTATATCTGAATATATCGAAATTTCAAAAGAATCTGAATTGGTAGTTGTTACGGAATAAGGAAGGTAGAACAGAATCGGTAAGTGTATCGGAATCGGGAGTTTACAACAGAATCGGTAATTGTATCCGAATCGGATATTTACAACAGAATCGGTAAGTCAATCGTAATCGGCAGTTTAGATCAAAGTGTACAAGAATCAGGAGTTTAAAACAGAATCGGTTAATGTATCGAAATCTGGAATTAAGACAAGAATCGGTTAGTGTATCTTAATCGGGATTATGAAAAGAATCGGTAAGTGCGTCAGAATCGGGAATTAAGAACACAATCTGTAATTGTATTGAAATCGGGAATTTATAACAGAATTGGTAAGTGTATTGGAATTTGAAATTTCGAAAAGAATTGGTAAGTGTATTCGAATCGGGAATTTATAACAGAATCAGTAATTGTATCGGAATCGGGAATTGAAAAGAAGATCGGTAATTGTATCGGAGTCAGGTATTTAGAAAACAATCGGTTATTGTATCGGAATCGAGAGTTTGCAACAGAATCGGTATGTGTACCGGAATCGGGAGTTTTGAAAATAATTGGTAAGTCAGTCGTAATAAGGAATTTGGATCAAAACCGGTAAGTATACCAGAAAAGGGAGTTTTGAATAGAATCGGTAATTCGATCGGAATCAAGAATTTAGAACAGAATCAGTAATTGTATCGGAATCAGGAATTTCGAATAGAATCGATTATTGTATCGGAATTGGGAGTTTAGAACAGAATCGGTAAGTGTATCGGAATCGGGAATTTTGAACTCAATCAGTAATTTTTTTCGGAATCGGAAATTTAGAACAGAATCGGTAAGTGTATCGGAAACGGAAATTTCGAATAATGTCGGTAAGTATATCGAAATCGGGAATGTAGCACAAAATCGGTAAATGTATCGGAAAAAAGAGTTTATAACAGAATTGGTAATTGTATCGGAATCGGGAATTTAGAACAGAATCGGTAATTGTATTGGAATCGGGAATTTAAAAGAAGATCGGAAATTGTATCGGAATCGGGAATTGTTTACAGAATCGATTATTGTATCGGAATCGCGAATTTAGAACAGAATCGCTTATTCTATGGGAATCAGTAATTATAAATGCGAATCGTTTATTATATAGGAATCGGGAAATTAGAACAGACTCAGTAATTGTATTGGAATAAAGAATTTAGAAGAAAATCGATTGTTGTGTCAGACTTGGGAATATAGAACAGAATCGGTAATCGTATCGTAATCAGGAATTGAGAACATAATTGGTAAGTAAATCGGAATCACGAATTTAAACAAAACTGGTAATTGTAGTGGAATCGGGAATTTAGAACAGAATCGGTAATTGTATACGAATCTGGAATTTAAAACAGAATCGGTTAATATATCGGATCGGGAATTTAGAACAAAATCGATGAGTGTATCGGAATCGGTAATTTAAAAGAGAGTCGGTAATTGTTTTGGAATCGGGAATTTAGAAGACAGTCGGCTAATCTATCGTAATCGAAAATTTAGAACAGAATCGGTAATTGTATCGGAATCGAGAATGTAGAACAGAATCGGTTAGTGTATCGGAATCGAGAATTTAAAACGACGCTAATACAGGACCTGGAACTTGGGAGACAATATGAGACCTATTAGATTAAAAGCTTTTTTGGGCTCTGTCCAAGAGGTAGAGATTAGTACTTGATACACCACCCCAGATGTGGTAACAATGCTTCATGCATTGGCGAGTAGTGCGTGTTTAGTTATATGCAAATTAAATAAAAGTTGGAAAATTTAGGGATCTTTTGAAGAACCTGAAAGTTTCGAGAAACGTCAGTTGTGAAACGCTTCTCTACACTGACAAGTTTTTCTAAACATTTAGCCCTGCCTGTTTTGCTAAACATTTAGCCTTGCCTGTTTTGCTAAACATTTAACCCTGCCTATTTTGCTGAACATTTAGCCCTGCCTGTTTTGCTAAACATTTAGCCTTGCCTGTTTTGCTAAACATTTAACCCTGCCTGTTTTGCTTAACATTAAACCCTGCCTGTTTTGCTAAACATTTAATCATGCCTGTTTTGCTGAACATTTAGCCCTGCCTGTTTTGCTAAACATTTAGCTTTGCCTGTTTTGCTAAACATTCAATCCTGCCTGTTTTGCTAAACATTTAATCCTGCCTGTTTTGCTGAACATTTAGCCCTGCCTGTTTTGCTAAACATTTAACCCTGCCTGTTTTGCTTAACATTTAATCCTGCCTGTTTTGCTAAACATTTAGCCTTGCCTGTTTTGCTAAACATTTAACCCTGCCTGTTTTGCTTAACATTTAATCCTGCCTGTTTTGCTAAACATTTAGCCTTGCCTGTTTTGCTAAACATTTAACCCTGCCTGTTTTGCTAAACATTTAACCCTGCCTGTTTTTCTTAACATTTAATCCTGCCTGTTTTGCTAAACATTTAATCCTGCCTGTTTTGCTAAACATTTAATCCTGCCTGTTTTGCTGAACATTTAGCCCTGCCTGTTTTGCTAAACATTTAGCCTTGCCTGTTTTGCTAAACATTTAACCCTGCCTGTTTTGCTAAACATTTAACCCTGCCTGTTTTGCTTAACATTTAATCCTGCCTGTTTTGCTAAACATTTAGCCTTGCCTGTTTTGCTAAACATTTAATCCTGACTGTTTTGCTAAACATTTAATCCTGCCTGTTTTGCTGAACATTTAGCCCTGCCTGTTTTGCTAAACATTTAGCCTTGCCTGTTTTGCTAAACATTTAACCCTGCCTGTTTTGCTTAACATTTAATCCTGCCTGTTTTGCTAAACATTTAACCCTGCCTATTTTGCTGAACATTTAGCCTTGCCTGTTTTGCTAAACATTTAACCCTGCCTGTTTTGCTAAACATTTAACCCTGCCTGTTTTTCTTAACATTTAATCCTGCCTGTTTTGCTAAACATTTAACCCTGCCTGTTTTGCTAAACATTTAGCCTTGCCTGTTTTGCTGAACATTTAGCCCTGCCTGTTTTGCTAAACATTCAATCCTGCCTGTTTTGCTAAACATTTAATCCTGCCTGTTTTCCTGAACATTTAGCCCTGCCTGTTTTGCTAAACATTTAATCCTGCCTGTTTTGCTAAACATTTAATCCTGCCTGTTTTGCTAAACATTTAATCCTGCCTGTTTTGCTTAACATTTAATCCTGCCTGTTTTGCTAAACATTTAGCCTTGCCTGTTTTGCTAAACATTTAACCCTGCCTGTTTTGCTAAACATTTAACCCTGCCCGTTTTGCTTAACATTTAATCCTGCCTGTTTTGCTAAACATTTAATCCTGCCTGTTTTGCTAAACATTTAATCCTGCCTGTTTTGCTGAACATTTAGCCCTGCCTGTTTTGCTAAACATTTAGCCTTGCCTGTTTTGCTAAACATTTAACCCTGCCTGTTTTGCTAAACATTTAACCCTGCCTGTTTTGCTTAACATTTAATCCTGCCTGTTTTGCTAAACATTTAGCCTTGCCTGTTTTGCTAAATATTTAACCCTGCCTGTTTTGCTTAACATTTAATCCTGCCTTTTTTGCTAAACATTTAGCCTTGCCTGTTTTGCTAAACATTTAATCCTGACTGTTTTGCTAAACATTTAATCCTGCCTGTTTTACTGAACATTTAGCCCTGCCTGTTTTGCTAAACATTTAGCCTTGCCTGTTTTGCTAAACATTTAACCCTGCCTGTTTTGCTTAACATTTAATCCTGCCTGTTTTGCTAAACATTTAGCCTTGCCTGTTTTGCTAAATATTTAACCCTGCCTGTTTTGCTAAACATTTAGCCCTGCCTGTTTTGCTAAACATTTACCCCTGCCTGTTTTGCTTAACATTTAATCCTGCCTGTTTTGCTAAACATTTAACCCTGCCTGTTTTGCTTAACATTTAACCCTGCCTGTTTTGCTAAACATTTAGCCTTGCCTGTTTTGCTAAATATTTAACCCTGCCTGTTTTGCTTAACATTTAATCCTGCCTGTTTTGCTAAACATTTAGCCTTGCCTGTTTTGCTAAACATTTAACCCTGCCTGTTTTGCTAAACATTTAATCCTGCCTGTTTTGCTAAACATTTAATCCTGCCTGTTTTGCTGAACATTTAGCCCTGCCTGTTTTGCTAAACATTTAGCCTTGCCTGTTTTGCTAAACATTTAACCCTGCCTGTTTTGCTTAACATTTAATCCTGCCTGTTTTGCTAAACATTTAGCCTTGCCTGTTTTGCTAAACATTTAATCCTGCCTGTTTTGCTTAACATTTAATCCTGCCTGTTTTGCTAAACATTTAGCCTTGCCTGTTTTGCTAAACATTTAACCCTGCCTGTTTTGCTTAACATTTAATCCTGCCTGTTTTGCTAAACATTTAGCCTTGCCTGTTTTGCTAAACATTTAACCCTGCCTGTTTTGCTTAACATTTTATCCTGCCTGTTTTGCTAAACATTTAGCCTTGCCTGTTTTGCTTAACATTTAACCCTGCCTGTTTTGCTAAACATTTAACCCTGCCTGTTTTGCTTAACAGTTAATCCTCCCTGTTTTGCTAAACATTTAGCCTTGCCTGTTTTGCTAAACATTTAGCCTTGCCTGTTTTGCTAAACATTTAACCCTGCCTGTTTTCCAGTTCATTTCAAGGTGGTGGGGTCAATGGTCATTACTAATCAGAAACTATCTATATGCAAACATTTTTTTTAGTTAGTACTGCTTGATGACTTTTAACGTTCCATCACTATTTATAAAACTTTATTTTCCTTTGTTTCTGTCTGTTTTCTCATACAATTTTCAACTTCTCTTCGTCTGTTAAGCAATAAACATTGTCATTTGGTTTATTTGTTTTATTTTATTCACTTGTTCCCAGAGTACAACATCATTTGAACTTTAAATGACTATTAAATAATAAATTAATTTTACCGTAATTAAATATAGAATATGTCGCCGTTGCTCAATACTATTATTAAATGAATTTCCAGCAAAATTGAAACGAGATCTTGTAACATAGTGTAGATGTTCGTCGTTCCCAGATCGCCACAGAATATCTCTAGCAGCTATCTTGTCTTAAGTATTGTTCTGTTGACCTGCCGTAGGTTGTTTCTGTGGATATTTACGTCTCTCAGCTAATTCTTGACATACGATGGGGATTTGTCTGTGGGTGGGGTGATTATATATTTTCCTGGTAGCTATAATAATGGGATAGATTTTAAAAAACAACAACAAATTACGCCAGTACTTGCTTCTGCGGTTTAATATATGTTTTCAGTAATTTCTAGTAATGTACACCTAGATGAGCTGCAATTTCTCGACCCACACCTATAGAAGGGACATTTAAAAAGACCTCTGGTCACTTTGACGTCGTAAGTCCAAACAGGCAGAATCGATCTCGCTTCTTTGCCACTTACTTCCTCCCATAACGTCATATCCTGCAACATTGTCTATTAACTTCTAAGAGAGTGCTCCACTACTCTAACCCTATGCCTACTCTAGCCTTACGTGGAAAAATACCATTTAACATTAGTTTTACATGCCTGCTTCTAATTTTGCTACATTAGAGGAATAGTCTTATCTTTATCTTTTCTATGGACTCGTGCAAAATTTGAGCCTATGGGTATGTCCAACTGAATGAAATATGGAAACAGCAAACAGTCTTTTTTTCTTTTCTCGCCGTTGATCTTGCATTTCAGAAAACTATTAAAGGATGTGCACATTCTTATTTGTTTAATTTTTGATGTTGTTGTTGTTGATACGTCCTAGCGTTTGTAAGTGGAGCTCTGTCTGTCGCTAAAATAATCAGGTTTGTGACATTTGCGTTCTGAATAACATTTGTGTCACTAAGCAGATCGATTGAATGAACGCATCTTATTGTCTGTCAGTTGTTCAGTTCTATTTAGTTTTAAAATAGCATTTTGTCGGTCTGTCACGCTTACGTCTTACGTAATATTTTTGCTGGTCTGTTATATTGAGGTTATTAACAGCATTATAGAATTTGAGGTGATAAGCTGCTTGTTGGAGATAGCCATTTTTAGTAGCGTCTGTGCTGGCTTGTTTTAGATGAAGAAAAAAAGGGTCACCAGAGCCCAGTAAAAAAAACTTCCCTACAATTATATCAACTTTATTTAACAGTTTCGTCAACAGAGAATAGAAACCAAGAGTTAGTAACACAAAATATAAGACAAGCTGGTTAGGTCGGCGTGTATTACTATAAGAATGTAATTGAGTTCAGGTCTTTAGTCTCGGTCTTTCGTCTTTCGTCTCGACTCTCGTTAAAGCCATGGTGAGAGGCGAGCAAAGGATCTGGCGTCTTGTCAGGTTGACGTCTCCTCTTGAACTGTTCATATTAGGCGCCAAATAGAGTTGGGTGGAAAAGAGAAAAAGCACAGATTCGCAGAAGTGTTCAAATCGCCTGAGGCATTTCTACGCGAGTTTGGAATGCCTGTTTTAGCCAACAAAATAACCACATACAAATCACTACGCAAGTGATTACATGCAAATACAAAAGAAAATAGATCTCAATCATGTAACTGCTGCAGCATCTTTGTTGGTACGCCATGCTTAAGTTTGAAATAGTATTTTCCTTTGTCTGTAAAAATTACGTTGGTGACGCAAGATTTATTAATAGCTTTTTCGTCCGCATGTCTTGTTTAAGTTTGAAATAGCATTTCGTCGGTCTGTCTCACATGCGTTTCAAAAATAATTTTTGTTTGTCTGTAACGCTTAAATTATTAATAGATTTTTTGTACGTCTGTCACGCCTACGTTTAAAACAACATGTTCGTGTGTCTGTGATGCTAAAGATATAAATATAATTTTCGTCGGCCTCATACTTAAATTTGAAATAGTATTCTTGTTTTTCGTAACGCTTAAGGTATTAATATAAGTTTCGTCACACTTGTGACATCACACTTAAGTTTCAAATAACATTTTCGTGTGTCTGTGATACTTAAGATAAATATAATGTTCGTCGGCCTCATACTTAAATTTAGAAATAGCATTCTTGTTTTTCGTAACGCTTAAGGTATTAATATAATTTTCGTTACACTTACGACATCACACTTAAGTTTCAAATAACATTTTCGTTGGTCTGTAACGCTGAACATTGAATGGGCGCATCTTCAGAATATTTCTTCGTATTCTTTCTCTCTGATTTCATCAGCGAAATTTAAATAGATTTGTTGCCACAAAGGTTTTCAGCCTCTCGACTTCACAGAAAATATTATTTGTTTTTCTTCTTACAAATAATCCGTTCTGATTTACCTTGAAATGTGAAAGATTTAAATGTTGAGGTTTTCTTGAATTATTCATTGCTTTTATCAAACGTGGGGAAACAATTTCATCCAAACGTTTTTTGGAAAACGAGATCGTTTTTACAATTTGCTTCGTGATTTGCTAGAATCATTATCGAAAGGAAAAGCAAAAAGAAATGGTCCTTCAAATTTAATGGATTTCTTTTCGTTTTTTAAACAAACAGAGAAAGCTTTGCATTTTATCATGATTAAATATTGCAAATCGGAAAAATGGCGCCAAAAAATCCATGCCATCTGAAATCGGTTGAATTGTTTTCCGTTTACTTCTGTTGTTTTTCTTTTTTGCTTGTTTTTTTTGTAAGTTTCATAAAATCCTTTCTGATATTTGAGTGAAAAATGTTCCTAGATTTAATAATCTTAGTCGCTTAGATTCCTTACAATTTCAGTTCGGTTTGGAAATGAGAAATTAAATGTTTACCTTTTCGACAAAAACGAAAAAGTTAACGACTTCAATATTTTCTTGCGTTTACGATTTGCGAATATTGAAGAGTAAATAAACGATTTTGATTTTTTCTTTCGCAAAATCCAGAAAACGTTTATTACATCAACGTTTACCAATCAGGAAATGAGGTTGGATCATATAAATTTAACCATAGAATCGGCTATGGTGGGTTCAAATCCTACTGGATTTATTTGATAATTTACGAACTAATACCGTTGAAAAGATATAAATTCACAATGGTAAAATGTGTTTTGAAAATAAATTCGCAGTGCGCACATACGCCCTTGACCTATTTTATAAGTCCTGTTTAGACAGACACAATATTAGGGTCAGGGTTAATTAGGCTAGGGTTGGGTCTTTTTTCGCTGCAAAAGAAATGCTGGAAGAGTCTTTGCCGAACAGTGAATATTTAGCGGTATTTACATTTCAGAAGTGTGGACAAATATGTCTGTGAGTTAATGTATATGCAAAAATATAAAGTGAAAGGTGTTTTTGTACGACTGATAAATATGCAGGCCATGTGTACTGACATGTCATTTAACAGAAATAGGTGCATCGACACGTACCTGGCTGGAAGAAAAAATATAACATGATCGATTGTCAAAAGGGAAATAATCATTGGTTGAAGCACAACCACTTGGGAGAAGAAAAACAAATATGTTGGATCGTCAAAAATAAAATAATTATTCATTGGAACCACTCCCATCGCTGAATAAAACGTAGCCGAATAAAACACCCTGGGGGCGTAGCGACATTGTCAGCGCAGTCCCACGTGAGGGTTGCAGATGGTCACAAATTGTTGTATAATAACAACTCGAAATTGATATCGTAAGGTGGTTGGCGATTTGGGCCCGAGAAGCATCACTCGTCGAATTTCTGTTCGCGTAACTCCCTTCCTTACTCACTCGCACTCCTTCACCGCCACCGACAATAAAGATATATCATTATAGTTTTATACATCAATGTGTCGTAATACAGCACAAATACTCAATGATATGAATGGATTGCACACTCCTTAGTAAGTAATTTTCTTTTTACAAATAAATTTAATATAGATTAAAGAAGATGAATGTCACCAACTTCCGCAACATATTATGACTCTGTGTCTAATAATGTTTGTTTACAAAATGATCGCGACAAATTTGACAATTATTTATATTTTTTAATTTCAGAATCATGTGAAGTGTTTATAAGAACGTTAATGTACAACGAATACATGTTTCTAAGTACTATTGGTGGGTTTAAGGGCTGGAAAGTATCAGAATATCTGAAGAGGGTTACCTGCATCATGATGATTCGCACCACATAAAAAATCGGAAATCGTAGCTATAGCTCAGTGCTCCCTGAATACTTTGGAAGCTGTGAGATGTAATCTGGAGAATTCCGACGGACATATGGAAGCAGTTGCTAGCAAAAAGGATCATTGCAGGCATTTTGACGGTGTCCACACAGCGAAATTCGTTGAGACGCTCTAAAAAAAGGTGCGGCAAGATCCAGGCAAAGAAAATGCGGATATTGGCGAGAGAGATAGACGTCGGCATAAGGACTATAAAGAACACACTGAACAAGGATCTTTGCTACTCCCCATACGAGGGTCGCAAGGGCCAACTACTCACCACCAAAGTTCAAGAAAACCATTACGAAAGCCAAGAAATTTCTCAACAAGAGTCTTTTCATGCGAAGTTGCACAACGCGCAGTACAACAGATTTCCAGTAATCTTCACCTCTTTTCGACAACCATTGCAAATGGCTTTGCGGTATCGTAGCAGCTGCTTACCATTGATTTCTCGTTGGTAACGACCATTGGTCTCCTCTGGAATCCGGGTGGCAAGAACCCTCCCCAAGGTCCCAGCACTTTCCACACTCTTTCAAGTAGAGGTCTGCTTTGTGCTAGATCTTGTCGGTCTTCCCATCCTCCTTGACTCTACATGACTATTTTGTGAAGTATCAGCTAGGGCGAGTTCCATCACCTTTTGGGGTGGATGGGGGGAGGGGCCAGTCAGTTTATGAAGTTTCTTGCAGATGCTATTCCTTGGGTTCATGTGGTAGTGTTCTTCCTGTTGTTTTGTTTTCTTCCTGTTGTAACATCCATGTGACGGGTTGGTTTCCGCATTTGATGATTTTCCTTAAGATTGCAGCTGTTTTTATCAGTGTCGGCCTTTGTATGGTCTCAGTGATCCCTTTGATTCCAATTTCTCACAGTCTTATTTTTCATTTTTTGGGGGCGACTGTTCCTAGTACTCCTACGATCATAGGTACTATATTGACTTTGTTCATGCTCCATATCCTTTTCAATTCTCTGGCAAGTTCCGTGTATTTGCTTCGTTTTTCCGTCTTCTTCATCTTCACTCTGTGAACGACAAAATCTACGACTTGGCATGAATTTTCCTTCTTGTCGACTATTATGACATCCGGTCTCTTTGTTTGTATGCGTTTATCTGTTTACACCTCCATATCCCAGAGGATTTTTTCATTTTTGTTTTCCAGTACTCTCTCTGGATTATGTTTGTATCAGTTGTCCGCTTGTTCGGAATGCAGTCGTTTGCATAGTTTCCAGTGTACTGTTTTCCCCACGCAGTCGTGTCTGTTCTTGTATTATTATTATTATTATTATTATTATTATTATTATTATTATTATTATTATTATTATTATTATTATTATTTACTCACTAGGAGTTATCACACTGGTCATCGTCAGTGATCGCCCACTGCCAACAACCTGTGGTATTCCCTGGAGTCTGAGTGACAACAAGTCTCCTCAGACTTCCAGTATGCTCCACCTCTTTTCGTTCATCACCGCTGATGACCTTGCGGTATCGCAACAGCCACCTACCACCGATTTCCCGCTGATAAGGGCCATTGGTTCCCTCTGGGGCCCGAGTGGCAACAAGCCTCCCCAATTTTTATTATTATTATTATTATTATCATCATCATCATCATCATCATCATCATCATCATGCGAAGTTATTTAACGAAATAAACTGCTGATTTTATCTTGAATTTAAGTGTATTCTATAATGTTATTTCGATACTTCTACACAATATGAACCGAACAGGTTTTTGTTTACCCTAACTCTAAACTTAACCCTAAACTAACCCTAACTAACCCTAAGCTAACCCTTTTAGTAAAAGTAAATGAAAAGGTATCCACAAATTTCTAATTGATTTTTCTAATTGATTGAAAAATAGTGGTCTGTTAACTAACAGCGTTTTTCTTTTATTTGCATATTTCGATAAAAGTCGGAACTTTATTCGTCTTTCTTCGCTGTAGTCGGAACTCCTTACTTCACGACTGCAAATCTATGGATACCTATTCCTAAAAAAGCGCCAGATATTGGATTAATTAAACATAATTTCTTGAAGAATATCACTTCTTACAAATTGAAAATCTATTTCCATTCTTGTTTCCATCGTTATTTCATTTCGTCTAATTCGACTCTGGCACCATTTCTTCGCTTTTCACCATTTCTCTAATCAAAGACAATATACAACGAAATTCGTGAAGCTTTTCCAAATAATCTACTTTTACTGCCGATTTCCTATTACAACAAAAACATTCGGCGATATCTTCTTTCTCTTTTCTCTTGTCTCGAAGAATCGGCGTAGAATGGAAAGCAAATTGAGTCAAAATAAAGTCGGAAATGAATATATTTTCAGTGGCAGAAATGATGTTTTCTTTTTCTTTAAAAGTGGAATAATTTCATTAACGTTCTTTTGTGGGTGGCGCGCCAAAATGGTTTCTGCCGAGTTAGTGTTAATCGATTTTTCCTGCCAAAATATTTTGCATTTATAAAAATATTAATCTTTTGCTTTTCTTAAGATAAACGGAAAGTCAATAATAAGAATTATGACCATCTCATCCCAAAGGCTAGGGTTTTTTTTCATGGAGACACGTCATGCAAGTCGGTGGAGAGTCCCGACTAATTGAATTAAGCCCATTTTATATGGCTCTTCAAAAAAATCGAAAGGATTAAATTTCTTCTCGAGATAAATTTAATACCAGTTGGCTGTCAATTTTTAACGAATGCACATCTCTGAATGCTTTACACAATAGATATATCCGATTCAACCTCTCTTCTTCGGCTAGTAAATAATAGTGTAAGTAAGTACATTATTCTATTCTTCAAAGTCTGCTGCAAAGAAAATAGACTCCCACTGCCGGGCTAGAAACCACCTAACACCAGCCAGCATCCTCTATCTTTGTAAAGCCACCATTCGCCCATGTGCATCAACCACTATTTTCTCTTTCTTGGACAGGGTGCAAAAAATAGACTCTAATCTAATAAGTTCCGCACTGTCTGTCAAGCTTCAAACCATGCCACATCGCCACAGTTGCATCTCTGTACTTGTTTTACAAGTACTTCCACGGAATGTGCTCCGATAAACTTAGGGCACTTGTACCTCTAACTCACTTGATTAGCAGCAAAATCCCACTCCTTCATTGTAGATGTCCATTGATACCGGAAGATTTTCTGCTCTAATAACTTCTTTTCTCACCGCTTTGGAATCCCCTCCTGTTCCCTGTTTCTTTGAACTTAGTAACATACAAACATTTAAATGTAATGTGAACAAACAAATCTTTTTGCCCAACTCCTCACTTAGCTTGCCCCTGTATAAGGCTGCCTATTACTTTGCAACTAAAGACGTGGCAGGCGCGGAACCCAAAATCAATGGATTGAGAGTAAAAACGTTGCTTCTTCGCCTTCGTTTGTGTGTTATGGACCACACCTTCCCCGACTTCGCATGCAAATCTTGAGTCTTGTAGTTCTTGTTGTATTCATTAATTCAACTTCCAGGCAAGCTCTGTGGTGTTACTGATTCCGCAGTTCACGCATGTATAAAATCCAATTCAGTTGAATAAAGTCGCTTTTCTCGCCCTCACACACATCGGCTACATACATGTATTCACTAACCCCTCCCTTCATGCCTTCTCACCAAGTAAAATTCGGAGATTATCACGGCTATTTCTACCAACGTTGCTGATCAATTCATGTTAGTCTCACAATTATCATTCCAGGTCGAGCCTGTCGTTTCTATTATATCCAATGCATCTTTTTACCCTCTTCTCTATCTCTCTCCTTCTATCTCTCTATCTCTCTATCTCTCTCTCTCTCTCTCTCTATATATATATATATATATATATATATATATATGTATATATATATATCGCCAGCCCTCCCTACTATTTCACATTAATTTTATTAAAATATTCACTTCACTTGAATGTGTTTCAAATTGACTTTTATTTGTATTAATTCCTCATACTTTGTTTTTATTTTTTACTTTACATAGACATATTTTTAATACAGACTTACATTAATTTTTAAAAATACATACTAAAGAATTACCGGATGTTACTAACTTTGTAGTGAGTCAAGTAAATAAGGGTTCAGCTCGTCCGACTCTCGCAGTTGTACCCACTCAACCCTGCAACCATGTCCTGACTTTTAAAAGACACTTGTCGTCACCCGACCCTACACACCTACTCGAAACTCTACGAACAATTAAGTATTTTATTTACCTCCTCTCTAAAAGGTTAGACACAAGGTGAGGTGTGGTTTTGAAAAGCCATCGCACTAGGATTAGCGCACTCTGGCCTACAAAAAACGCCTTAGCAGACCCGTTGGCATTCCCCGGTAGGGACTCTCAGGTTATTAGCAAATAACTAACCCCGTCTCTATGGCTGCTCGTCGAGCTCATGCATCAGGGGAAGACGATCAATGGCATCCAGGGCAGACTGATGTACCACGTTTCCCTGGATTAAAGCTCGGAGTAGTGTTCTACTTATCTGTCCAGCTGTTTGACTTTGTCTAGTATGGGTTCACCCGACTTGGACTTCAGTGGTGCTGTTTTGTTGATTATGGGTTCAGTAGCTCTCCTGATCTCGTCATACATGTTTTTCATGTTGCCTGTGTCGAACCACGTGCTGCCCCATCCGACGACCGTCAACCCCAACGTTGTGTTTCCGTAGTCTTCTTATTTGTCTTCATCGTCCAGCCGAGTCGTCTATCTACTGACGAATCGTCGAGGGCACAGCACTGGTCCACAAGTTAAACAAAAGAAACACCACTCACGATAAAGAACGCAAACACATATACGTTGTGTATAATTTAGTTTGAACTATGAGTGTGTGTGACACCGTCGCGGACTGTCGAGACCCCCCATTGTCGTTGCTCAAGTCGTCAGCTCATCTCATCGTTTTCCCGGTCCGATCTGCTCTCTCGGGAAGTTCGATCCTAACTGCTCGTCTTCTCTCTGAAAGCTAAACTCGTCAACTTTTGCCATAAACTTTACTGTCCTCAACTGTTGTAAAACTAACTTACCTTACTGTAGTCAGGTGTCGTAAAACACTGTCACTCCTAAAAGTGTCCAGTATTGATGACCTGTCCTGAACAATGGAAATTGACCACTCCCAAATAGTCTTTTGTCTCTTTCGATGAGTCATTTCCTATCCCGTATTTTCTTTTGCCTTTGTCGATTAGTCACTTCCTATTACTGACCGGGCCCCGACCTTTGCAGCAGCCATAGTCTCACACACCTCCCATGCCCAACTTGTCATTTATTACATAAATTACAAAACAAAAATCATATTACATAATTTAAAAACAAAGTCATACATTCATATTACATAGGTTAAGAAACGGCAGAAACAGGACAGACAATCAAAAACCGACTGGGTGATCTCCGAACTGGAATCACAAGGATGCATTTAACCCTCTCTCCAGCCCAAGGGTATTTGAGTACCCTTAATAAAACAACAGCAAAGCAATTCCTTTTTGGACAGGCTCCTGCCCACTGGTACATGCTTCCCATACCAGAGAGAGAAAATCAACCTCGCCTCTCCATCGAGGTAGAAAAAAAACTGGAGGAATTTTAACTCACCTCCCACAGAAGGACTTTTGACACACCTTCTACCAAGAGGATTTTCCAATCACCTCTCATATTAACAGGCATTCCGCCATTTTGCTTTCTCCCCTCCCCCTAAAAAAATAAATCAGGAGGATTTTTTTCACCTCCTTCCAAGAGGATTTCATGTGCACCTCTCATATCAACAGGCATTCCGCCATTTTGCTTTCTCCCCTACCCCTAAAAAAATAAATCAGGAAGATTTTTTTTTCATCTCCTACCAAGAGAACTTCCGCCATCATTATTTTTTTTGAACACTAAAAACAACGTCTTTGTACAATTTTGCACGGACAAACATGAAACTGTCTCTTTGCAACAACAAATTACATTTTTTTTACATAAAAATACAATATCTCTACCGTTTCTATTTCCTTTTTTTTTTACATAAAAAACATTAATCAAAATAATAAAACCCACAACCTAAAGAAAATATTACTAAAATATATAACACACATGGGTCCTTTTTTTTTTTTTGATTGTCGCTTTTACTTTTTTTTCAACACATGAAGAATGTTAAGACAATCAGACCCATATCCCAAAGCAAATCCAATTGTAACATATAATACATATAAGTCTCTATTCTTTTTTTTTCATTGTCCCCCACTTTTTTTTTTAAGTCAGGGGGTCTCTCTCCACTCTCCGCACAAATCATCGGCTTACCTCCCTTATTTTTACGTTTTCCATCATACGTATTATGGACCATCTTTGATCAGAAAATCACAACATTACACTCTCAGATTCCTGACTTATACCAGCTAACATCTATCAAAATCACCAACTAAGTTAACTTCATACTAACCAATTACACAATCTCTAACCAATATTCCCCCATTCTGCTAAGCATTCATCCACTTTCCGGGTACTGTCTCATAAATGCTTCTCTGCTTTCTATTCCTTAACACATGGTTCTCGGTCGTTCTCCGTCTGCTGTTAGGTCGCAGAATCGATTACGCCTCCCGTGCGAGGTGGGGGCACAGTTCCCATCCACAGGGTTTCACTGCGTCATATCCCTATCTAATGTTTGAATTCCCGGATGCCTCTTTCCCCAGCATCCAACTGCTTGTGTTCCACCAAATCCTCTGACCAAGTCAATCACCATGACTTCAATGCCAATATCCACTTCATT
This sequence comes from Sepiola atlantica, assembly GCA_963556195.1. NCBI lineage: Eukaryota > Metazoa > Mollusca > Cephalopoda > Sepiida > Sepiolidae > Sepiola > Sepiola atlantica. The sequence continues at coordinate 43,546,709 of OY744532.1, read as the reverse complement.
GTTCATCTCTTTCCGTTAAATGTATCTTAACTACAACCCTTCCACCTACACAGGACGCACAATGAGCCCGCCCAACAGTCAGAGACCTCGTCAGATTTCTTAACAAATCACGCAATAAGACCTGCTATTATCCTAGCAAATTAACGTGGTGCCCTTTTTTCTTTTATCACCCTTACTTTCCCAAACTCCGAGGCCAACCATACCTTCCAAGCGTTAATACTGTCTGTACCCTCTGATGTAAACAGGCATTCATTAAACCATCTAATTTCAATGCTGCTTATGGATAAAAAAAACATTTCATTCACTAACTATTATTTGTTATAGCTTTCTTTTCCTTCTCAATTCAATGGTTGTTTTATTTCTTGACAAACATTTAGCATTTTGTGTTCAAATGATTTTCCTTTAGAGAGACCGACTTGATGTTCAGCAAGTTGCGATCTTATTTTTGAACTGAAAGTAATAGACGACTTGATTCTCGTTTCTATCTAAACCAAATATCTGCAATTTAATTTAAAACATTCAGGAAAAAAACTGTAATAAACTTTTATCATATTAAGAAAAAAAACATATCTTTTTTTTTTTTTGGATGCCCTCCCCTACTACTGCCGTTGTCGGCTATCTCTCTTTCTTAATCTCTCTTTCTCATCTTGGCCAATCCTTCTTTCTCTCTTTCCTGCCCCTCCTCTTTAATCGCGCCTACTTTTTCAAACCCCGAAGCTAGTAATACCTTCAAAGGACCACGCTGTCTGAAATTAACATCCCCACACATTCGACTACTAATATTGTATTGCCAATTTAGCGGGTTTCCCGCTAGATCTGGAGATTTGAATCTAGCTAGTAAAAATTGCATCTAGCGAATAGTGTTTTTTGTCAAATTTAATCTTTTCTAAATTCAATTCTTTTAAAATATCTTCTAAATTTTAATTAAATACAAATAACGTTAAAGTGAACACTACCAATTTAAGTAACATAAAAATAAAAAATATCTATAGAAAGCATGAAATATTAAGTATAATCGTAACACTTTTTATACAGGCTACGAACAGGTTACGATCTAGCGGGTTTTGAAAACATATGTACACACTCTCTCTCTCTCTCGCGCGCTCTCTCTCTCTCTCTCTCTCTCTCTCTCTCTCTCTCTCTCTCTCTCTCTCTCTCTCTCTTTGTCGCAACTTAATCGCTACCGGTAAGAAAAAATGTTTCAATTAGAATTATAAGAAATAAAGAGCCGATTTCTTTTTTTTTTGCGTGCGGAGTCAAAAGCAGATAACCCTCCTCACTTACCTGCTTTTTTTATCAATTTCTTTTTTGTGGGAGTCCGTGTGTGTTCCTTTTTTGTTTCTTTCTTCCTTTCTTTTTATCTCGTTTTGTTTTCGCCTGCGTTCGGAATCTTTTACTTTGTTTTGCTTTGATTGTTCGTTCTGTTTGTTTGTTTTTCCTTCGTTTTTTTTTCTTGATCAATTTCTTTTTTTTTCTTTCGCTTCAACAGAAGTTTGCTCTCTTCTACGCCTCTTTCTGTTTTTCTTTTCTGGTAAGGGTCGATCCTGGTCACGGCACCAATTGTCGAACCACGTGCTGCCCCATCCGACGACCGTCAACCCCAACGTTGTGTTTCCGTAGTCTTCTTATTTGTCTTCATCGTTCAGCCGAGTCGTCTATCTACTGACGAATCGTCGAGGGCACAGCACTGGTCCACAAGTTAAACAAAAGAAACACCACTCACGATAAAGAACGCAAACACATATACGTTGTGTATAATTTAGTTTGAACTATTCCTTTTCATCTTCACAATAGTCCGAAGAGAAATGGCGTTAAAATATTATACAAACATATCACTACAGTAGCTCTATCTAGGATATTGAGCACTTTTCTCCCGGACAACGCCGAGTATTAAGAACATCAAGAAGGCCTCCAGAGCCCTACTAAAATAACTCTTACTGATTCCTCCTCCTTTTTATCTGCACAATATTTCGAAAAGAAGCGTAAATTGCGTTAAAATATTATACAAATCTATCACTACAGCAGCTCTATCTAGGATATTGAGCACCTTTCTCCCGGACAACGCCGAGTATTTAGAAAATCACGGAGGCCTCTAGAGCACTACTAAAATCACTCTTACTGATCTCCTTTCTTTTTACAATGACGTCACTTCGGGAAGGATGAGTCAGCAATTTATTTTTCCAAAATGGTCACCCATTTAGTAATGGCCGGGATATGTATTGCTTAACGTAGGTGGAGAGATGGAAATGTGAAAAAATAAAAATAATAAAATAAAAACATGGTTATTGGAATATAATATGAACCTTATATATATATATATATATATATATATATAATACGGGCTCAAATTCGATTATATATTAAATTAATGTTAACACTAATACGTAGTTAAAGCAAAACAAATTGTTTTAGACTATTGAAAGAATTTCGAAGGCTGTTGATAATGTTTAACCATTTATTTATTTTTTTAAATTTTTTTATTATTGCTTATGTTTGAATTTATGTTTTTAAACATGATGTAAATCATAAACTTATGACGTTACGTCAAAGCTATAATTATTTTGATGAGGTAATGTTTTAAGATTTATTTATAGAACATCAGATTGAAGATCTGAAGGTTTCAGTTTCGATTTCCGGTTATGGAATCCGCTTCATTTGTTGGGGATTTATTATTTTGTATTAATGCAATATCTTAAAAGAAGTATGGTTCTGCGCAGTCTCAGGGGGTCCACCCTCATAGGCTTAACTTTTTCTTTGAGAAGGGGTTTGTATTGGTATCCGTCAGTCGCACCGACTATGGATCAGCGCCGTATTGGGATGTTGTTTGTGTGCATCTTTTTGTGTGACTGTAGAGATCAATTCTTGATTTGCATTGTCTACTACAGCCTTAACATACGAAAGCTGTTGTGCAATGTGTCACCTCGGCTTGTTGGTCTACCTGTAGGTTCGCTCTTCTCCTAGCTCTCTTCGCAGCGTTTTCATCGTGGAGGGTCTTCTCACTGATGATCATTCCTTGGCGTATGTTTCCTCCAAGCAGGTCTGTCAGCTGCAGAGACTTCCCATGTATTAATGTCAATTGAGCAAGCATTCATATCTTGCTTGAAGACATCCTTGAAGCGGAGATGGGGACGACCCCTTTTTCTTGAACATAAGGCAAGCTCGCCATAGAGACGATCTTTAGGGATGCGCCCATTATCCATCCTGCACACATGGCCCAGCCAGCAAAGACGTCGCTCACGCAGTAGGGAGTAGATGGATGGAATGCCCGCTCTTTGCAGAACATCATTGTTATTCACTTTGTCCTGCCATGTGATACCAAGTATCCTATGTAGGCACCTCATATGGAAGACCTGGAGTTTCCTATCCTGTGTTGAGTACGTGGTCCAGGACTCACTCCCATACAGTACGATACTGAGAACGCACGCTCTGTAGACGGCCATCTTGGTAGAAGTGGTAAGGTTGCGTTTTTCCCAGACTCTTTTAGTTAGTTTAGAGGGAGTTATGGATTTCTTACCAATCCTTTTGTTGAGCTCTACGTCCAATGAGAGGATGTCTGACCTCCAGTGGTGTACCTTGGATTGAAATGCTGGGTGGGCAGGCGGTTGCTTGTCCCATAACTTGGGTTTTCTTCTGGCTGATGGTGAGGCCGAACAGGCTGCAAGCATCAGCAAACCTGTCAATCAGTCTTTGGAGACCATCTTCCTGATGCGATGCTATGGCTGCATCATCGGCAAACAGCATGCCCCTTATCTGGACTAATCTGATCTTAGCCTTGGAACGGAGCCTGGCGATGTTGAAGAGACTACCATCAAATCTGGAGTGAAGGTAGATACCATCCGCTGTGTTTTTGAAAGCATGCTTCAGGAGTATGGCGAAGAAGATGCCGAAGAGTGTCGGGGCCAACACACTGCCTTGTTTGACTCCGCTCTTCACTCCGAACCCAGCAGACATGTCGCCGTTAAACTGTACAGTGCTCACCATGCCATCGTGAAAGGATTTTATGATGCTGAGGAGTTTTGGTGGGCATCCGATTAGTGGGGGGATCTTGAATAGACGGTCTCTGCTCACAATATGGAACGTCTTGGTCAGATCTATGAAGGCGAGATACACAGGCTGGTTTTGCTCTCTGCACTACGCTTGCAGCTGGCGTAGGGCAAAGATCATATCGATGGTTGATCTCTCTGAACGAAAGCCGCATTGAGATTCCGGGTAATACGAATAGCTTGCCAACTAAGCTCAACAATGAGATACTGCGGCAGTTGTCGCAGTCACTGCGGTCCCCTTTGTGTTTGTAGAGTGTGATTATGTTTACGTCTCTCATGTCGTGAGGCACTGAACCTTCTCTCCAGCACTGTATCAAAAGGCTATGAAGGGGTTGAAGCAGGCTAGCTTTCCCACCTTTTAAGACCTCTGCTGGAATATAGTCCTTTCCTGGGGCTTTTCTACATGGCAGTTTGACTATTACCTTAGATAGTTCTTCTATGGAAGGTTGCTCGTCGACTGCGAACAACTACTGGACGGACCTCTACAAGACTATTCAGCGGGCAGCTGATACAGGTGTGACACTATGGCTGCCGTAAAGGTCGGGGCCCGGTAAGTAATAGGAAGTGACTAATCGACAAAGTATATAGTATGCGCACTGGGGCGGCGATAAGTATATATATAGTATGTGCACCGGGGTGGCAATAAGTACATATATAGTAGTGGATAGGGGTAGCGATAGGTACGTATATAGCATGTGCACATGGGCGGCAATAAGTACGTATATAGCATGTGCACCGGGGCGGTGATAGGTACGTATTTAGCATTCGCACCGAGGCGGCGATAGGTAGATATTTAGCATTCAGGGGTGGCGATAGTTACGTATATAGCATGTGCACATGGGCGGCAATAAGTACGTATATAGCATGCACATCGGGGCGGTGATAGATATGTATTTAGCATGCGTTCCGGGGCGGCGATCGGTACGTATATAGCACGCGCACCGGGGCGGCGATAGGTACGTATATAGCACGCGCACCGGGGCCGCGATAGGTACGTATTTAGAATTCGCACCGGAACGGTGATAGGTACATATTTACATGGACGGCGGCACCGGAGTGGGGGGCAGGGGGCTCAAGCCCCCCTACTTTTTGACTTGGCCCCCCCACTTTACGGTCATCAATAATGAAGTTATATATGCATGTGTTTAACCGGCCCCCCCCACTTTTTAGGAGAGCCCCCCCCACTTTTATAACTGTCCCGCCAGTCCTGATTTAGCATTCGCATCAGGGCGGCGATATGTACATATTTAGTATTCGCACTAGGGTGGCAATAGGTATGTATTTAGCATTCGAACGGGGTGGCGATAGGTATGTATATAGTATCTGCACCCAGGAGGCGATAGGTACTTATATAGTATCTGCACTGGGGCGGCGATAGGTACATATACAGTATGCGCACCGGGGTGGCGATAGATACGTATATAGTATGAACACCAGGGATAAGTACTTATATCGAAGGCGCAGACAAAGGTGATACTTTTTATAGAAATATGTCATATTATTACCCTGGGCAACGTAGGAGGAATGGTTGGGACGAAACAGCTTTCGCAAAAGGCAAAATTAGAAAGTAGCGGTGAAATGGGGCGACCAGGGAAGAGAAAGGTAGAAAGATAAAGAGACGGCTATAGAGAGAGCGAGAGAAATAGAAGTTTGTATATAAAGATGTTACACGCGCGATTTTTCTTCAATTATATGTTTTTATGACCCTGAGCAACACCGGGTAGCCCCGCTAGTTGGAATATAATATGAACCTGACTTATATTTATTCTGTTGTCACTAATTGACAATCATCGAGCCAAATCAAATAAGGAAACTGCAAAGTAAAAGCGCACTGATAGTATATGCTAATACATATCTCGTCATTAATAATTATATATATATATATATATATATATATATATATATATATATATAAATATTTGTTATTGTTTATTATCTATGTACGTATACGTTTCGTCCATTTTAATCTGGACTCATCAGCATAGAGATATGACTATTCACTACCGGTCATGCGATTCGAAACCCTGGACTACAAGTATTTTTCAACTTAAATCCAACGTCGCTAACTGCTCGGCCAATTTTAAATAGCTAATAAACAATGATAATTTTAACACTTTTAACGCGGCTTGACGTCCAGGCATTTTACTTCTATTAGGGAAGGAATTATGCATTATACAGCAAGTGACGTCATGCTGTGTTAGTACTGCCATCACAGTGCTCTACTTTTTTTTACGAGGAGCGACAAATATAAATATTTGTTATTGTTTATTATCTATGTACGTATACGTTTCGTATATATATATATATATATATATATATATATATATATATATATACGGCCCCAAATTCTAGTATGTATTACCATTGTCGACATTTTCCCGATAGGAGTGCCTCAGTCGATCTGCAATAAACTACACCCTTTCTCAAAAAGAAAACATAATGCCTGGGAGGGTGTCTTTATTAGTATTGAACAGAACCCTTTCTCAATCCAAAAGAGAAGGACCATCTGATGCCACAGCGTCCCACCCTCTACTGGACTGATTGTCGAGGGCGTATCGTCGACTGGTATGAAGTGAAAAACGTGCCCAATCCTCTGATAGGGGTAGGATTACTCAAATACTCCCCTGTTGTTATGTGTATCTTTTTTGTTATGAAGCGACTGACTTTTCTCTTGACTTCAGCATTTACTTTTTTTGAATTTGAATGGTATGGTCTGCCACATTAGAATTGCGAATTTCTGATTCGTTTAGAATTAGAACTTTGTTGTTTCATAAAAAAAAAACAAATTTTATTTTGATCTGATGAAATAAATAACAAAACATCCCAGAAAGTAGATGGAGTAGAGGAGGTAAGGGATAGAAATAGGAGTAATTGAAAAGAACATATCTAATAAAAAAGGGGAGCGGTGGGAGGGTTCTGCCGTCGCCATCGTCGTGGTGAAAGGATGTTTAAATATTGATAAGCATTCTTTTTTTTTTGTTACCAGGAGCCAAAACGAGGCTGGCCATTGTAACGAAAAAGAATCTGATTTTGTCCAATGGCCAAACGTTATTCTTCTGAAATACGCCGCCATGGAGGTCTCGGCCCGCCACCCTCGTCGATACGAGGGCGTGTCTATCTAGGGGAGTCGGGGATGAAGGACATGCAAAATAGACGAAAAATGTTACTGCATCGGCTGGGTTGTTTTACACGGCTGTTAGGACGCTTCAACAGAACCAAAGGATTATTGATTACCGCAAATTCGATGATGATGATGATGATGATGATGATGATGATGATGATGATGATGATGATGATGATGATGATGATGGTGGTGGTGGTGGTGGTGGTGGTGGTGGTGGTGGTGGTGGTGGCAAGGGTAACAAAAGATATATATGCTTTATTTAAGTCATAAGTAAAATAGAACAAAGATGGGTCCATTCGTAAGATTCGTCCATTCAATATGCGCATTAAAAAAATTAACATTCATTGAGACAATCAATAATATATATAATATTATGATAAATATTATTAAATTGTTATCCACATACATATGTGTTTCATCCTTTTCCGAGAATCATCAGTATGGAGGAGGATTGCTCTGCCGTTCACACGATTCGAAACTCTCAGACCCAAGTCAACATTTTAACCTTTGTCTGACCGCTTAAGACGATCGGGCCAACAAACTAACGACATTCAAGGAAGGGAATTGAGATCTATTAATGTCTACACAAGCGGGCACAGCTAGAAGGCTGTCATCAACAGTGTTAAGCGACACATTAAGCCGGAACTTCGCATTACGCATATTTCAAATAAAATGGAATGTTCAGTATATTGAATAGTGGATAAGCGTGGCAACAGACTAGTAGAAATTAGAACACAAACATATCATTAAAGCAGATCCGATATTTCGGTCCATTTAAACGACCTTTCATATTGGTGAAAAGGTCAATGTTTTCCCTCCTTAACATTTAGGTAATTCTTCTCTGTAAAATGATATTTGAATAGGTTCAATATTCAATATCGCAAATAAACAACAACCAACGCCAACAACAAAATGACAACATTTATATGCGATATATCTGAACTCTGCAACTAACAAGCTTTCGTAGTCCAGTGGTTCGGATGTCAGAATTCAGTCACTGCAGTCCCGGTTTCAAATCCTGTTAAATTCATCATGCTGATGAGACGTAAAACGTGTATAATTACATTTTACAAATATATACGCAATTGTCATATCGCAACAAACAAATTACTTTATAAGTCTCATATGTCTCATCTCTACCAACGAGACTTCTTGTCATTTGGACTCCAGAGAACTCTACCGGTTATTGTCACTGAGCGATAACTGGTGATGATCTGTGTGGGAACTCCTAGTGAGTAATTAATAAAAATACATAGTATATAGTAATTGAAATACAGAATACATAAAGTAGAATAAAATATAATAGAAAATAATATATATATATATATATATATATATATATATATATATATATATATATATATATATATAATAATGGTAATAATCCAGGTGAAAAATATCCACAGGGTGGTAATCCAGAGAATTTTAACCGGGTTTATAAAAAGTGCTCAATATCAAAATAGAGCTTTATATGTGATAATTTTATTTACACAGACATGTACAAAATCTGCGACACTGGCATGTCGATGTTATCGATCAACAGTTACTATAAACTGAGATCTCATCAGGCAGAGTTAGAATCCGATCTTAACCTCAGATCATATTTGGTTCTCTCCAAATATGATCTGAGGTTAAGATCGGATTCTAACTCTGCCTGATGAGATCTCAGTTTATAGTAACTGTTGATCGATAACATCGACATGCCAGTGTCGCAGATTTTGTACATGTCTGTGTAAATAAAATTATCACATATATATATATATATATATATATATTAGAACGGATGGTGAGTAGTTATTTGTGTGCAGATAAGTAAAGATAGAAAGAAAAATTGCATCAAAAAGCACATCTGGTGTATTTGAAATATTTCATGAGAAATCTTGTTCAGGAAATTAGATTCCATAATGAAGAATATGGAGATATTGGTAAGCACCAACAAAACTGCAAGAAGAAACAAAAATCGAGACAAAAGAAAAAGTCTGTTTTGAAAAGGCACAGAACCGTTTTTGCCGGAATCAACGAGCAGTTCTTCGAGAAGAGATTCTTAGAAATCGAAGTTCTTCAATGATTTTTAACCGAACGGCGGCACATCTTCTGCATCTTTCATTGATATGACTCCCCCTCCTTCTAGCATTCTACCTATCGCCTCTCTCTCTCTCTCTCTCTCTCTCTCTCTCTCTCTCTCTCTCTCTCTCTCTCTCTCTCTCTCTCTCTGTAAATACATCCAATCATCACGAAAAGGGGTCTGTCTCTCTAGCGTGATCCATCTTCTTGTCTCTCGTAAGTTTGAAATAGAATTTTCATCGCTAAACGCGCAGATTGAATGCATCTCATTCTCCCCTTTCCCTATCTCTTTGCATCGCTCTCTTTCTATTTCCTTGTCTTTCCACGAGGGCTGGATGTGACCAAGGTGAGCTTAAAATCGGGTCTGAGCCTTACTGAATATCACAAAGGTGCTCATGGTCATATGGTATTCAGCACATATTTGTCGCTTTTCTTCTTTCTCCCCCATTCTTTTCTTTACCCCTTTTCGTAAGTTGTATCTTATTTTCTCTATCTATCTATCTATCTATCTATCTATCTATCTATATATCTATCTATCTTTCTCTATCTCTCTCTCTCTCTCTCTCTCTATATATATATATATATATATATATATATATATATATGTGTGTGTGTGTGCGTGCGTGCGCGCGCGCGTGTGTGTGTGTGTGTGTGTGTGTGTGTGTGTGTGTGTGTGTGTGTGTGTGTGTGTGTGTGTGCCTATCTCTTCCTCGGATCTCCTCCCTTCTGTTCTTTTCTCCTTTTCGTATCCTTATTGTATTCTCTGTCTGTATGTATCTCTCCTCCTCCTCCAGCTTCTCCTCATCATTCTCTCCCTCTTCCACCGACTCCCACCCTCTCTCTCTCTCTTTCTCTCTCTCTCTCTCTCTCTCTCTCTCTCTCTCTGTTCTTTTCTTTCAGTTTCAGTTTCCTTTGGTTCATGTGGTGGTGTTCCTTCTATATTTTTGTTTTAATTCTATTTCAACTTCCACGTGACTGGTTAGCGTTTTATTATTATCTACTCACAGGTCATCAGTGATTTCTCACCGACAACCGGTTGTATTCCCTAGAGTCTGAGTGACAACAAGTCCCCCCAGATTTCCAGTATTCTCCACTTCTTTTCGTTAGCCACCGACAGCCGTTTACCATTGATTTCTCGCTGGTAAGGACCATTGGTCTTCTCTGGGATTTGGGTGGCAATAAGCCTCCCCAAGATCCCAGCAGTCTCCGCACTTCCAGTTGAGGTCTGGTTTGTGCTGTCCATCCTCCTTGACCCTATGCAAATATTGTGTGTGGTGTCAGACTAGGCTGGTACCATTTTTTTTTAAATTTCTATATTTTTTTTATTATTATATTTTTTTTTTTTTTGTCGGGGCGGTAGATCTAATGGTGTTTGTTGTTTCTGTTCATTTGTTCATTTTTGTGTTGTGTCAGTTGAGGCCGGTGTAATTTATTGGGGGTGGGAGCTTATGAAGTGATGTTTCTTGCATTTTCTGTTTCTTTGTTTGTGATGTGTTCTTTCTGTGGTTTTGTTTTCTTCCTACAGTAGATTCCGTGTGACCTTCGAAGCTTATGTGGGTTAGTTTCCGAATTCGAGGATTTTTCTTAAGATTGTAGCTGTTTTAATCATTGTCGGCCTTTGTATAGTTCCAATGATCCCTTTGATTCCAATTTCTCCCAGTCTTTTTTCAAGGTTTTTGGGGGATTGTTCCTAGTGCTCATACGATTATTGGTATTATACTGACTTTCTTCACGATCTATATTCCTTTCAGTTGTCTGGCTAGTTCCGTGTATTTGCTTCGTTTTTCCGTTTCTTTGATCTTCACTCTGTGGGCTGCTGGAACGACGAAGTCTACAATTTTACAAGATTTTTCCTTTTTGTTGATTATTATAACATCCGGTCTCCTTGCTTGTATGAGTTTGTCTGTTTGTATATCCATATCTCAGAGGATTTTGTGTTTTTCGTTTTCCAGTACTGTTTATGGTTTATGTTTGTACCATTTGTCTGCGTATTCGAAATTCAATTGTTTGCACAGTTCCCAGTGTACTGCTTTCCCTACACAGTCATGTTTGTTCTTGTATTCTTTTTGTCCTAGTTTGCTACATTCACTTATTATATGATTTACTGTTTCGTTTCCTTGTCCACACAGTCTGCATTTACTGTTTTCCTGGGTTTTATCTATTTTAGCTTTAATGTAGTTTGCCCTAATTGCATTGTTCTGTGCAGCCATCAGTAAAGATTCCGTTTCTCTGTTCAAGTGTCCTTTTATTAGCCATGCCCAGCTATTTTCGTTGGTTTCTTCTCTTGTCAGTCTTCTGAAGCGTCCATGTAGTTGTTTTTCTTCCCATTTTTCTTTTCTTGTCGTTTTGTTTCTGGTTTCGGTGCTTCCCGAGTTGTTCGTTGGAACGGTGTCTCTTGCTGCAGTGATAAGGATTTCCATGTGTTGAGTTATGTATTTCTCCAGCTCTTTTTTTTGTTTTCCACACAATCTTCTATACTTACCAGCACTCTTCCCCCTTTGTTTCTTTTCATGTAGAGTCTGTCCGTATCGTCTTTTAGATATAGTGCGTTGTGCATGGTCATTAATTTTCTAGTCCTCTGGTCAAGGTGCCTGAGTTCCTCTTTGGTCAAGCCTATGAATGGTCCAGAGTATCTTATTAGTGCTACTGCCCAGGTGTTCATTCCTTTTACTAGATTCCTGCTATATAATTTTGTTTCTTGTTCTTCGTAAATATTCTTTTCCAATCTTCTCTTTCATTTCTGTAGATTTGATGGTGTCTGCTTCCAGAACTCCAAGATATTTGTCGCTATCCTGTTCGCCTAGCGCCCTCATTTTCTTTTGGTTGGGGAGTTCCATGCCCTCTGTTGTCTCCAGTTTTCCTTTTTTTATTTCTATTAGTGCATACTTTTCCATTCCAAATTCCATTTGAATGTCCTGGCTAAAGATTCTGGTCGTATTTATCAGCTTTTCCAGTTACTTTTTTGCTTTTTGCAAATAGTTTCAGGTCATCTATATACATCAGGTGGTTTACTCTTAGTTCTGTGTCTGTAAACTTGTATCCGGCATCACATTTTCTGAGTATGTAGTTAAGTTGCATCATAGCTATTATAGTAGTGGCGATAGGGTGTCTCCTTGGAAGATGTCTCTCTGTGTATTTATCTCAGTCAGCTGTTGTCCTCCGGCTGTCAGTTCCAGTCTTCATGTTTCCATTGCTTTCTTAATAAGATTAATCATCCTTTCGAGTATTTTGTTTATTTTCAAACATTCAATTATCCATGCTTGAGGGATTCTGTCGTAAGCTTTTTTGTAGTCAATCCATGCCATGGATATGTTCTTTATTCTGTTTTTTTTTTACCTCCTTAAGGATCTTTTGATCGATGTATAGGAGGTCATGCGCCCGCTCTTTTCCTTTTACGGCATAGTTTTTGTTCTTCGGAGAGTAGTCCACGTTTGTTTAGGGACTGGTAGATTTGTTCTCTCAGTTGTGCCGTCAGGATTTTCCACATTGTTGGTAAACAGGTTATTGGTCTGTAGTTGCTTGGGGTCGTTCCTTTTTTGGCATCTTTTTGTATAAGCCTTGTCCTTCCTTTGGTCATCGACACTGGTATGTCTGTTTTGTGGATACATCCTCTCAGTTTCTGTGCCAGTCTTTCATGTAGGGTCGTGAATTTTTAAAACCAATATGCATGTATTCCATCATGGCCTGGTGCTTTCCAGTTTTGCATTTTCCTTGGGGTGTCCTTAATGGTTTCTTTAGTAATCTCTGTTTCTGTTCCTTCTTCTATTTCTCGTAGTTCATTTTTCATGTTTTTCAACCACTTGGCATTTTTGTTGTGTGTTTTAGGTTTTTCCCACATCTTGCTCCAGAAGTGTTTTGTCTCTGTCGGGTCAGGCTGTTCTGATGTTATTCGTTCTCCGTTTACGTTTTTGTAAAACTGGCTTTCATTGTTTTCAAAGGTCCTGTTCTGTTTATGCTGTTCTGATTTGTATCTATATCGTCTCAGTCTCCCGTCTATTGCTTCTATCTTTTGTTTTAATTCTTCATGTTTCTTGTTCAGTCTTTCCTTGTGAATCGGATTTCTACTTATCCATCCTTTCCAATTCTCTTTCATCCTGTTTACGGTGTTAGCTTCTTTCCGGAGTTTGGTTATCTGGGTTTTCAGTCTTATTTCCCATCCAGGTTTTGTCGGTCCATTCTTTTGGCTAGGCTTTTTTTCTTTTTTTAGTTTCATGCTTACTGATTTTTCCCCCGGATATATCAAGTTGCTTAGGTCTGTGATAGTGTCTGTTGGAATGTACGTGAGTACCTTGTTTACTGTCTCTGTTTCAACTTTTAACTTCTTCCAATCTTCGTTCCTTAGAGATGGGAGATTTCTTTTGTTCTCAGACATGTATCGTTTGATGTTTTCCACTTCTCTTACAGTAGTAGTGTTCCAAAGATGTTTCAATCGCTTTCGGTAGCCTCATTCTGTGGGCTGGCGACTTTTGTAGTAGCATTCCATTACTAGTCTGTTCTACTTTGTGATTTATTATTATTATTATTATTATTATTATTATTATTATTATTATTATTATTATTATTATTATTATTATTATTATTATTATTATGAAGCTAAGTTAAAGATTTTCTTATATATTTTAATAACACAAAATTCATTTTAAAGTATTTCGTGGTGTTGGGATTGAGTTATGCTTTTTAATCCTTGGTAATCGTTATAATTAGCCTATATTGCAATTACCCCACCAATAACTACTCGCTTACTAAGGGGTCTGTCTATCACTCTCTTCCTCTCTCAACGAATTTATTACATACCGTGTCTATCCCACATCTCTCTCTCTCTCTCTCTCTCTCTCTCTCTCTCTCTTTCTCTCTCTGTTTACTAACAAAGAAAATAAAAACTAACTATCAAACAGATCGGAATAGCCTATTATGAAGAACTAATACAATTTATCCCTGGGGAGAAAAAGAGAGAGAAGGAGGGAGTAGAGCGAATGATATAGCGAACAGAAGGACTGATTTTGGACTTTGTTCTTAAAGTATTTATTTTAATGTTACTGGTTTTGCAAACTCGCCTTTTTTTCATATCAGCCGGGAAATTTTTGGCATTATCATGGCGACCTAAGGACTTTCGTGTATCTTGGCAGAGCTTTCTTTCTTGGAATGAGATATGGTGTGATTTGGTCCTGGGGCATCATTCAAGGCATTACCTCGTCCTTTGAAGAGGTATTGGATTATTGCCTGTTCCATGAGACATCCATACAAAGGTATCGACAGAGGAAGTTGTGGAACATCTTAAGTGATTTGGGCTAACAGCAAAGCAACTAGAATCCCGTGACGGAGGAGCTGCACTGGGCCTTAAGCTGATGAAAGGAAAGATGGGTGAGCTGATGTTCAGAAGGGGCAACGAGATCCCAGAGATGACAGAAAAAAATATATGCGGCAGTTGTTCTCTATCTGCGGCAAGTTGTTGGGCACTATCCAGTTGCTGCATGGCTGTGACTGGCATGCAGTTATGCGAAAAGCTGCGATGAGCTGGCTACTCTGGTGCCCCTCGACGTAAATTCACTAGACCAACTCGACAATCAGCTAAATCCCATCCATTTACTGTGGAGATCCCCAGATGCTGGATAGCCTTCTACTTCAATAGCTTCTTTCCTCATGCTGCTAGCCTCTGGAGCTCCCTCTTTGCTCCTTGTTTCCCCGACAGTACCGACATGCAGAGGTTTAAAACTAATGTAAACAGACATCTCGCTACACTGCTCCCAACTTGGGGTGACACCCAAAACCTACACCCTAATTCTCAGTAACCCCTTACGTCTACAGTGGTGGCTGCCTTGTTTGAGGTGAAATATATTAAAATAAAATTTAAAAGTCGAGTAGACTGAAAGGGCAGAGTTGATGGCAAAACCGTCAAGGTAATACAGGAGATTCTAGCTGATGTATAAAAAGAGGGATGTGTTACTAGAGCTTGGCACATTCCTAAAACAAAAATAGGAATAGTGTTGTATGATGCAAGCAGTATTGCAACAGGCGTGGTTGTGGAGATTTGTGATTTGGTGGCAGAAGATGCAGCATGGCTGAGAAAAAAGAATGACTCTGATCACATTAATGTGACCGAATTACATGCTGTTCTGAATGGCATCAATTTAGCTATAAAATGGGGATTTAGAAAGATCAAAATTAGGACTAATTCGACCACAGTACTAAGTTGGGTGAACTCTACAGTGGAATTGAGCAGATGAATACGAACAAAGGGTGCTGGAGAATTATAGTAAAGAGGAGAGTAGGAATAATTGGAGAATAAATATCCGAATTCGGACTGCGAATAAAGGCAGTGTGTGTGCCTTCAGAGAGAAACAAAGCAGATGCGCTAACCCTAAAAAAACAGTGGTTAGTTGAGAAAGTAGAAGTCCCAGTACGCTGTCTAGTAACTGGAGAACTAGAAGAGTTTCATGGTGTGCACCACATGGGAGTGGATAGAACATTGAATTTGGTGCGAAAGGTTGATCCACTTTTAAAACGATAGGAAGTTCAGAAGGTGGTCAAGAATTGCGTTCGGTGTCAATCAATCGATCCTGCGCCGAATATACATAATTCTGGTAAAATTGGGACTGCAAGCAATTGAACAAGATTAGCTATTGACATAACGTATGATCGTGGGGGCGCATACTTGTCAATGATTGACTGTAGACCTGAGAGGCTAACAATATGAAGGGAGTTACATGCAGAGTCGGCAGCTGCGGTTACAGAGGAATTAGAGAAGGGGATGCTTAAATGAGGTCCAGTAATGGAATCAATAATGGACAATGGTGCCATTTTTCGCTCAGAACTTCTCCAGACGATGCTAAAAAAATGGACGATACGAAATTATTACAGACAGCCTATAGCCCCGGGGGAAATAGAATAATGGAGCGACATCATAGAACGGTGGTGAAAGCAATATCTGAGAGAGGAGGGATATCACCTGAAGAAGCCACATTCTGGTACAACCTGGCACCAAATGTCGGACAGAGATAGAAGACAGTGCTGCATAGATCATTTTTTAATTATGAATGGAGGCACCCAAAAGATACATCCCCAGAAATCGATGAGATAGGACCAGCCATAATCCAAATAAGAGAAGAGGTTTAGGCGAAGGCACCGAATGCACGATGTACGACGACATGCGATAGAGGTGTAATTACTGGAGTGCAATCCCTTAACAACTTGAGCGTCGATGCGATGCCACAGCACGTGTTTTATTTAAGGCGCGTGGTTCATGTAAACGATTGCGATGTAAGCGCAGAACATGAGTACAATGAAGGTGAGGTGGTTGCCATGCAAAGACCGCAGAGAGAACGTAATGTGCTGATTTGGGCACGGGATTATGTGATGTGAAATGATCTTCGATGATTATGAGGGCGTGTGGTTTAAAATATAAAGCATAATTAAATGTTGCCTACTGTAAACATAAAAAGAAAATGAAGGGTTACCAGCATTGAAGTGTGTAGACCGTTTCGCATGGTAGGCACTCGTATTTCAGTGGAAAAAATAACTTGTGTCCATAATTAGATTTTTAGGTGGCATTCGTCTGCATATAAGGAGAACAACTACTTTCAGAAAGAAGGGGGAAAACAGTTGCGAGAGAAGTTTGAGTTTAAGTTTGATATTATTCGTTGTGCAAGAGAAGTTGAACAAAATTACATTCAAAGATTTACTCGACTTTATAGGATAGTTAGAGCATTCATTTATACTATACATAAAAATGCGGGTTGGTTATAAAGACTACGTACAAAAAAACATTTGATTGAATAATAGAATAAATTGAATGTATCTTTCCATTCTAGATTTTCACAATATACTGAAAACTGATACATCAGTGTTGACAATGTACGTCAGATAGTAGATTTAATATTTGAAAGACACTATGTATGATTAACTATAGATATCTCTAAAAACACAAAAAACAAATGTTTCTGAAATATGGTTAAATATCTGGCCCTTTAAAAAGACCATGGACGCTAATGGGCTAGAGGGCCCTTTTCATTTTTGTAAAGTTTGATCGGGATCAGCAGCAGCATTTGTTGGGCCGACGTGCCTAGTCGCGCCTTGGGCCATAAAAAGTAAAATCCTTCTTTTGATACCACAATAAAATGCAGAGTAAATGAGAGAGAAAAAAACTGCGAAGCAGTGTTGATCTAAAAACAATCCTCCATTATATTTGAGGTAGGTTTTTTTTTTTTTTACAAATAATAATTTCTTTTTAGCAATTTGTTTAATTATTTACAAATAATACAATAGATAGAACTGTTTTTTTATAAAGTGAACGTTGAACACGTGTTCATGATTGAGTTTTTGAAAATTCGAGGACGCAAAACGCCTTTTCTGGTTGAGTGAACGCCATTACTGGGTATGAAAAGATATTTTAAAAATCATTAGCATTACAAAAAACTTAATGAATTTAACTTTAAAATGGTACCAGTTTCATCTTACTACCATTCATAGTCCAGCAGATTTGAGGACTTGAAATGTGCCCAAGACTTTTGGAACACCCTGTGTTACAATTTTACTTTATTTATATAGCCTAACACATTAAACATCAAAGTAATAACGTATCCAATACAGAATATTCCCGAGGAAATTCCGCCAAAAGCCTAAAATAATGGGGGATTGTTTTGGGATTGACACCAGTTCGCAATTTCCGATTTCAGATGTGGCAGCCATGATGAAGTGGATACTAATTTGTTTACAAAAATTCGTTTTCTTCTAAAGTATGGAAATCAGTACAAATATGGAATGAGTCTTTCCAGTGATGATTTGGTTTAGTTTGGTTTAGTTTAGTTTAGTTTGGTTTGGTTTGGTTTGGTTTGGTTGGGTTTGGTTAGGTTTGGTTTGGTTTGGTTTGGTTTGGTTTGGTTGGGTTGGGTTGGGTTGGGTTGGGTTGGGTTGGGTTTGGTTTGGTTTGGTTTGGTTTGGTTTGGTTTGGTTTGGTTTAGTTTGGTTTGGCTTGTTTTTTTTCATGGCATATCAACGATCTATGGGTTATTTAATGCCGAATAAAGTTTTCAAATAGAATCCTATAGGAAAAATAATTATTTTATATTCTTAGAAAACATTACTCTTAGAAAACATTACTCTTAGAAAACATTACTCTTAGAAAACATTACTCTTAGAAAACATTACTCTTAGAACACATTACTCTTAGAAAGAAAATTTACAGTAAAAGTGGGAACATTACTCTTAGAAAACATTACTTACTCCTAGCGAACATTTCTCTTGGAATAAAATTTTTACAGTGAAAGTGGGAACATTACTCTTAGAAAACATTACTCTTAGAATAATAGGATAAACCAGATTGGGGACAACGAACAGAAATTGACGAATTATTAATGCAATCGGGAAATTGATGTTATCAGAAAATCTCATTGAAACAGAAAAATAAAAATATTAATGTAATTCTTTAGATGTGAGAAAAATATATAATCTAGCACGTATAGGCATCTCGTCAGACAGATAAAGTCATATCGTCAGACTCTTCTAGCTTACAGTCATTTCGTCAGACACTTTTAGAACGTATAGTCATTTCGTCAGATTCTTCTTGAACGTAAAGTTATTCCGTCAGACTCTTCTAGTACGCATTGTCATGCTGTCAGACTCTTCAAGCACATTAAGTTATCTCATCAGACTTTTCTAGCATTTAAAGTCATCTCGTCAGACTTTTCTAGCATGTAAATTCATCTTGTAAAACTAATCACGCACGTAAAGTCATTTTGTCAGACTCTTCAAGCACATAAATTAACTTCGTCAGATTCTTCTAGCATGTAAATAATCTCGTTAGACTCATATATATATATATATATATATATATATATATATATATATATATATATATATATAATTCGTAGTTGTTCATCTGTGCGAAAAACGGTCCATAAAAAATAAAAATGCACCAAAGGTTTGGGGGGAGATTTGGAAAAAATGGAAAATAA
This sequence comes from Sepiola atlantica, assembly GCA_963556195.1. NCBI lineage: Eukaryota > Metazoa > Mollusca > Cephalopoda > Sepiida > Sepiolidae > Sepiola > Sepiola atlantica. Next base: position 43,527,528 of record OY744532.1, on the reverse strand, counting down.
TGAAAAAACTTGGTCACTGGAATTTAGCGTAATATTCTTTATTTCATTATATATATATATATATATATATATATATATATATATATATATATATATATATAAAATCTTTTTTATCTATATATCTATCGATATATCTAGCTATTTGTATTGCAAGGTTTGTGTTGATTTTTTTACAGCTGAACCTTGCCAATAGTTTCGAATTCTCCAACGAAAAGCACGGTTTTGTTAATGTCTGTTTTGTGTGCGTCGTTGGTTGTGGCAAGAATAGAATTTAAAAAAAAGAAAAAAACTGAGTGGAACCTCATTTATGGACATGTGATAATTAAGAAGCAAAATTAATTAGTGTTGTTCATTTCGACAAAAAAGTCAATAGGAGATTACGACTTGCACTGCGACTGAAATAAATGATTATGCAGGGGAGACAGAATCGGTAAAAACAGACAAATAAGACCAGAATGAGTGCGGAACAGATCGTTACAAGAGAAATGCAATTCTAAAAAAAAAAGATGAAGAAGAAAATACAATTAATTAATATTAGTAACAAGATTTGACTGAACAAATTGGGAATTTGGAACGATAGCTGAGCAAACACGCGCATTCTCTCCGTATATCTCTATATAAAGTTATGTATGGGTATATGTTAATATATTTCTATCTATAGGATTCACTCCTAAACTAAGTAATCAATCATTCTGAATTTTAGAATACAGCTGCTAGGCGTAAGAGGTACAAATGTAAGCTATATTTAGTTTAATTGTTTTATGCAAATGGAGAAAAACGGTGTTAAAGCGGTTCTCGAAAATTCAGATACCTCCGATTTTTGTAAAATTTTAACATATATTATTATGTATCAGTTTTTTGGGAGGTATTTTACATAGTTTTAGCGGCATAATAGGGGCATAATCTCCCATTTGAAAATTAAAATATTTCAGATTTACATTAAATTAGATCCATAGTCATTAGTCACTAATTATGCAAGATTTTCATAATTTCAATTTCTTCTTAAGACCCTCTATGCTTAACCCTTACATTTTAGACATTTTCAAGAATCAAAATCATGTCATGGATGTTGAACAAAATTGTAATAAGTTTTCTAGTCATAACGTTTACTAGCATTATATCTTTATTTTAATCTTCGTATGGAGACATAAAAGTGGTGAAAAACAATTCTGTTCGGGGAATTCATTTCACCCGTGCTGAGACGGATACTCTTTGAGTTTTACTATAATATGAAAAAATATCGAAAGAAACGAAAAACAAACAATAAGTAAGCCTTCCCCATGCTGGCAACAATGTTTCACAGTGATGTGGCTACACATACATTGAAATACTTTTTACCACCAACGATATGATCAGCTTAAACGCCTTTTCCCAGCAACAGAAAAACGAGCTCTTTTTATGCGTACTCTTTTGGCGCAAGTCTTGCGCGGGAAACAAATCTCGCGTCTGTGTTAGCCTCACCTTGGCTGATGACGCATGCGCCGTGCACTTCAACATGGCCTCGACAAGATTTGGTTCCCTTCATTCTGATGTCGGTGTGAAACAATGTACGTGATCTTTTCCCCGTTAAGGTTAGTCTCCACCACATAATAGAACTCTACAAAAAACGCTATTGAAGAAAATATTTTTATATACTAAAAAAGTACAAATATTAATATTATTTCATTTATACTTATATATATATATATATATATATATATATATATATATATATATATATATGATAAAGAATGGAAAAAGTGTTCCGACGTAATGGAAATCGAACACGGAAAAACAAAAAGATATTATTTAGGTATTCATCAACGTTTTGTCTTTATTATAAGACTTCCTCAGGATGATTGTCTGAAGAAAAAAGCAAAATACAAGTACTAAATTTTTGAAACACTATGTGTGAGATTAAAATTAGGGGCCTCGTGTTTCAAACATTTGGCACTTGTATTTTTGTTTTTTCTTCAGACAAGCATCCTGAGGAAGTCTTGTAATAAAGACGAAACGTTGATGAATACATAAATAATATTTTTTTGGTTTTCCTTTATATATATATATATATATATATATATATATATATATATTTAGGCAAACATTATTAAATAACACGGAGTGGTTTTGTTTGATGCGACTTTTTTGTATTTTTTCAATTTTCCGAATTGTCCATCTAATGTTTCGGTCAAATTGATATAAATATGATCCATGGCTTTCTTGATCCATTCTTTTTTCTTTTTTGCAAGTACTTTCGATTTGAATCGTCAAATCATCTTCAGGCGGTATTAGTTTTAGTGTCTTTACTGTTGTGCTCATTTTTTAATTAAGAAATTGATGACGTTAAATAAAGTGCATACAATTCAAACGCATAACTACCTAATGGCTAAGAATTTGGTAATGTTAATTATTATGCTAGACACTTTAAAATGTTGCGATATATCAGTTCCAATGCCCTATGGGAGAATGTATCTCCGACAACAATAAAAAAAACTAATTCTTACATAGGTTTCACTTCCACAACACTATCCCGAAGACTCACCCTACATCTCTCCGACACTAGCTCTATATGCCAACACCTAAAAAACATAATTGCACCCCCTCCCAATATAGAAACATCCTTGTTAACAATACCAAAATAATACACCATGATACCAATATCAAAAAATTAAAAATACTCGAAGCCCTCTACATAAAAACAAAACATCCCACAATTAATAATATCAATTATGAAACTAGTCGCAACATTTTAAAGTGTCTAGCATAATAATTAACATTACCAAATTTTTAGCCATTAGGTAGTTATGCGTTTGAATTATATGCACTTTATTTAACGTCATCAATTTCTTAACGGTTTAAACAGTCAAACTTTAAATCTCTCGTATGTGTAGAACGCCATCACGCTCTCATGTACATTTCAACTTTACAGACGCGTTTTCAAATATAAACTACTTGCCGTTATAATTCAAAAATGAGCACAACAGTAAAGACACTAAAACTAATACCGCCTGAAGATGATTTGACGATTCAAATCGAAAGTACTTGCAAAAAAAAAAAAGAATGGAACAAGAAAGCCATGGATCATATTTATATCAATTTGACCGAAACATTAGATGGACAATTCGGAAAATAGAAAAAATTAAAAAAAGTCGCATCAAACAAAACCACTCCGTGTTATTTAATAATGTTTGCCTAAATGAAAATATGCTGCCTAAATACACACACTATATATATATATATATATATATATATATATATATATATATATATATATATATATATATATATATATATATATATATATAAATATTTTTTTGTCGTACAAAACTTTAAAATGGCATTGAAGAGACAATATTTATTACTCATAATGAATTAAGAAATTAAAAAGATGAGAGAGCAGCTGACCGGTTTCGTACCTCGCTCAACAGAGCCAAATATCGAGGTATTGTATAAAAAATATATAAAAAGATGCTATGAGAATTATAGCGAGGGAAAAGGGGTGAAAAAAAAAATTAAATCAAGTAGAAACAACATTAAGCCCGAGGAGATTTTCTCTTTGCTTGCAAAGAGAAGATCTCAAGGACTTAATATAGATTGTTTCTAGGATCTTGAGATGATAGGGAGAGTGCAACTTACTAAGAATGGAGAATAAGTCGACACTGAATTTAGAGGCACAGGTGCGGTTATTTATAAGATGTTCACCTATCGACGAACCATAAGTATTATGTAAAACGTCCGTTGGTGAATAATTTGCATTGCGAATTTTTGTGGGCACGTGTTGTTTGACTCGGATGTCTAATCTTTGTGACGTCATCCCAACGTAGTGCATACTACAACTACATTTAAATAAATAAATAATAGAATTATTGGGATGTGGGGGAAAGACATATTTTCGAATAGAGGTCAAGATCGGTCGAGAGGAAAAAACAACTCGTGTATTCGCAACAAAATAACATTGTTGTACAGACAAAGAGATTTGTTTGGCGAATCTATCGCTAATGTTACCAAGCCAAGGTAGGCGAAGGTAAATAGGGCATCTGTCTACAGAAGCTGATTTACTTTCGTAAAAATTTGATGTTTTGGTTTTAATGGTAGATTGTACAATGGCTAAAGGATAGCCATTGTTGCAGAGGGTCTTAGTGATCAATTTAATTTCTTCATCCAGTTTGGTCTTCGAACAAATCTTTAAGGCTATATGGGTAAGGGTCTTAATAAAATTAAACTTTTGTTTCGTGGGACAAAATGAGTCCCAGCGAGTGTAAAGACCAGTAAAGGTAGGTTTCCGATATGACTAACGAAATGCGAAAGTCGAAAATCGGTTTAAATTTTTCCGTCGGTCTAAAATGCTTATATTTTAAAACAAAGAACATAAGTCAGTCGTGAGACTGTATGCCTCCGCCTGACAACGTCGTACATGGGACTTATTTCTCCATACTGTTTGAAGTATTCCAAGAGGTATTCCATGGAAACGTTGCCAACTGGAAAAACTATTTATCTGATCAGGTGGAAATTTTGTGAGGTGGTTACCGCTATCAAAGTCCATCAGATCGATACATCAAATTAATTTTTTTTAAATTCGACCTTGACCGAACTTTCAAGGTGAAAGGTTGACTTCATTGGCTCCAATATGGATCAAGTAGCGAATCTCTACAATTATCAGAATCGAAGATATCGCTAAAAGTGTGACTTTGACCTTGATATTTGACCTTGATCTTTGGCGTGAATATCCAAAATGAAATCAGTCTCAAGTTAGACCATGGTTAATATTTTGACAAAGTTTGGTGATGATTGGTCAAGCGATGTGGACGCTAGGCTGTACACAAACAGCGTGACAAATAAACTCGACCGAAAACATAAGTAATAACTGCATGTGTTTATGCACGGATCTAAACCAGTTTTTGTCTTAGAGGTGTTTGTAATCTCTACAGACACACTGTTTCGCTGTATCACTGTCCTTCACTTGTGGCTAAACAAGCAATTGCTTCAAGCGTAAATTATAATTCCGATCCGATCGTTTATTCAACAGTCGGAGTATCTATGCATTGCGCCATCAGTAACAAGATCTTAATATATATATATATATATATATATGTATATATATATATATATATATATATATATATATATATATATATATATATATATATATATATATACAAACGACATCTCACTCGCCGGCTCACACCAACTGAAGCTGGTTTCCCAATTACATGTGAATTTCAAACACACTGATGAGGCTAATATTATTAGCGAAATATATGTATAACTATAAACTATAAAAAAATGACAGTTTATAGAAAAAAAAGAAAAAAAATCGGTTTCGATTTTGTCTTTTCTTTTAAATAAAATAAATATTGCATCTATTACAAGCTTTGATGGTAGTTAATTTACCACACTTCTTTTTTACTAAATTTCATTTAGATGCTTAAAAAAAAGTATGAACCTTTCAAAACTATAACAGTCCACGTGCTTGGCGTGTTTTCATACGAGAGTGGAAAAAAAACAAACGACATCTCACTCGCTGGCTCACACCAACTGAAGCTGGTTTTCCAATTACATCGGAATTTTAAACACACTGATGAGGCTAATATTATTAGCGAAATATATGTATAACTATAAACTATAAAAAAAAATTTTTAAATGACAGTTTATAGAAAAAAAAAGAAAAAAAATCGGTTTCGATTTTGTCTTTTCTTTTAAATAAAGTAAATATTGCATCTATTACAAGCTTTGATGGTAGTTAATTTACCACACTTCTTTTTTACTATATATATATACATATATATATATATATATATATATATATATATATATATATATATATATATATATATATATATATATATATATTAATTATTATTATTTTGTCAATTCATATTTTTCACCTATTCTTATATGTGTTCTTTCGCAGAGAATCACCTGATTCCATTCTGCCGGAATCATACAGGTTCATTCAATGAATAAGATGAACAAACGGTATGCCAATTCTTGAACACTCCTTCGATGAATAACAGACACAATTTTATCTTTTTCTTGTTAATTCTTTGGAATAATAATTGAATTATTAATCGTGTCCTGAAAACACACACCGAACTGCACCTCGAAACTTAAGTGTTGATTACAGCCTAAAAAAGACGAAGCTTCATCTCCTGGTGTGAGTATCGTTTCTAGGCAATAACACTACTCTCACTCCCCCCCTCTCTCTCTCTCTCTCTCTCTCTCTCTCTCTCTCTCTCTCTCTCTCTCTCTCTCTCAGTGTTAATTCCAGGAATTATCAGCATTTTATACGTTTATGTTTGGTTTCAAATATAACTTCATTACTTCCAAAAATAGGAGATAATTATCAACAGACAGATTGTTTCGCTGTATAACAGCTTTTCACTGTAGCTAGACAAACAATTGCTTCAATCTGAAATAAAAATCCCGACTGTTTATTCGACACTTGGGGTATCTCGAACGAAAATTTGAGGAATCTAACATGAAGTTATCTTGTCGGATTGTCATGGTTAGTCCCAAAGAGCAATCCGTCTTTGATTCGGACTAGCCTATTTTTTTTAATTTTGATTCCGTTCAACTATGGTATTAGCACAAATATATTTTAATTTGCTTTAGTTTTTCTAAAAATAATTATTCCGACTAAGAAAATTATTAGAATGAAGACATTTTCCCTGACTCGCTAAAATTGATCGTGTACAATAATACTTAGTTATCTCTATTTAGTTCTTCACAAATAAATAAATATATATATATATATTAATTTTAATTTTGTTTTATTTAATCGTTTCCTCTCGTTTTTATACTTGTTTAATTTCATTTTACCCTCCCAAAAATGTCCCAAACGTCCGTATTCCTCGCCGTTATTAAATTTTGTACCACGAAAAATTTATATTTATATATATATATATATATATATATATATATATATATATATATTTCGTGGTACAAATATTTTATATATATATATATAAAATATATATATATATAAAATATTTGTTGTTGTTTATTATCTATGTACGTATACGTTTCGTCCCTTTTCAATCAGGACTCATCAGCATAGAGATATGACTATTCATTACTGGTCGTACGATTCGAAACCCTGGATTACAAGTATTTTTCAACTTACATCCAACGTCGTTAACCGCGCGCCCAGTATCCGAATAGCCGATAAACAATGATAATTTAACACATATAAAAGCGGCTTGATGTCGAGGCACTCTACTTCTATTAAAGAAGGAGTGATGCATATAAAGCAAGTGACGTCATGCTGTGTTTGTACTACCATTAAGAGGGCTCTACTTATTTTACGAGGAGCGACAAATATAAAATATATATATATATATATATATATATATATATATATATATATATATATATATATATATACTTTTGTTCACCACAAATAAAGCATATTGCCAGTGAAGCGTATGTGGCTACTGTGATAGGGGTCAGATTAATAGGTGAAATATGCGTGGGGAGTTGAAAAGCAAGATGTCTATTCACATTACATGTGAATGTCTGCATGTTTGTATGGTAGGGGAAACAGAGAGGTAATTCTAAAGGTAAGCTGTCCGACGAAAGAAACTATTAGCGTAGACAATATTCCGGCATGTATGGACCTTTACAGTGAGGGGTTGCGGTTTTGCAGTTAGTCGGGTGGGTTGGTGCATTTTTGTTGAGGAGGTACAAGTACAGTAAGTTCCTCGAAGCACATTCTGTGGAAGTAATTGTAAAACAAGAACGGGGATGCAACACTGCGGCGATATGACAGGGCAGGAGCTTGGCAGACAGTGCGGGGCCTATTAGTTTGCATGTGTGTGCGTGTGGGTCTCACCTCCGCGTTAATTACACATTATTATTATTCGTTCTTTACTATTAATCGATTAGCGTCAATTACAAAAAACGAACTTTTAGAAACTTCATATCAGTTATTTTTCATTTAATCCCGGGGAACGCCAGATAAAAATAATAATAGAGTGGAACCCCGATTTTTGAAAATAACTCGTTCTGAAAAGCTATTCTAAAACCGAATTGTTCGTAAACCGAATCATATTTTCCTATTAAAAATAATGTAAAAGGAATTGATTGGTTCCTAAGCACCAAACGAATGCTTTTTTACCTATTTTTTTCTATGATTCCCAACTGCACGGACCAGGATTGCCACTCTCAATTTAAAAAAAAAAAAAATCTGCCTGCGAAATAAATTCAGACTCAATTTGATTCTTATATATAAATTATTTATTTTTTTGTATTTAAATTATACAAAATTATTACGCATAAATTATATTATTGTTTTCAATACTAACTATTATGTAAAATATAAAACCTTATTTCGTGAAAAAAAATTCTCTGTGAACTTTTTATGAATTAAGACTAATTTAGTGTTTATTTTGACCATTATGCTGTACATTTTGAAATATTGTTGCTGCACATTTTGTAATATTTTTGATGCACATTTAGTAATATGTTTTGCTGCAAATTTTGTAATATTTTTTGCTGACCATTTTGTAATATTTTTTTCTGCACGTTTTGTAATATTTTGCTGCACATTTCGTAATAAGTTTGCTGCACATTTTGTAATATTTTTTGCTGCACATTTTATAATATTTTTTGCTGCACATATTATAATATTTTTTTGCTACACATTTTGTAATATTTTTTGCTGCACATTTTATAATTATTTTTTGCTGCACATTTAGTAATATTTTTGCCGCCCATTTTGTAATATTTTTTGCTGCATATTTTATAACATCTTTTGCTGCACATTTTTAAATACTTTTTGCTGCAAATTTTTTTATATTTTTTTCTGCACGTTTTGTAATATTTTTTTCTGCACGTTTTGTAATATGTTTTGCTGCACATTTTGTAATAATTTTTGCTGCACATTTTGTAATATTTTATTGCTGCAAATTTTGTAATATTTTTTGCTGCACATTTTTTAAAAATTTTTTGCCGCACAATTTGTAATATTTTTGTGCTGCACATTTTGTAATATTTTTTGCTGCACATTTTATAATATTTTATGCTGCACATATTATAATATTTTTTTGCTACACATTTTGTAATATTTTTTTGCTGCACATTTTATAATTATTTTTTGCTGTAATATTTTTGCCGCCCATTTTGTAATTTTTTTGCTGCACATTTTTTTATATTTTTTTGCTGCATATTTTGTAATATTTATTTTGCTGCACATTTTGTAACATTTTTTGCTGCACATTTTATAACATCTTTTGCTGCACATTTTGTAATATTTTTTGCTGCACGTTTTGTAATATTTTTTTCTGCACGTTTTGTAATATGTTTTGTTGCACATTTGGTAATAATTTTTGCTGCACATTTTGTAATTTTTTTTGCTGCAAATTTAATAATATTTTTGGCTGCACATTTTTTAATTTTTTTGCCGCACAATTTGTAATATTTTTTTGCTGCACATTTTGTAATATTTTTTGCTGCACACTTTATAATATTTTTTTTGCTACACATTTTGTAATATTTTTTTGCTGCACATCTTACAATTATTTTTTACTGCACATTTTGTAATATTTTTCTGCTGCACATTTTGTAATATTATTTGCTGCTAATTTAATAATAGTTTTATCGGCACGTTTTGTTAAAAAATTTCTGCACGTTTTGTAATATGTTTTGCTGCAAATTTTGTAATATTTTTTGCTGCACATTTTTTTTAATTTTTTGCTCCACAATTTGTAATATTTTTTTGCTGCACATTTTATAATATTTTTTGCTGCACATATTATAATATTTTTTTGCTACACATTTTGTAATATTTTTTTGCTGTACATTTTATAATTATTTTTTGCTGCACATTTAGTAATATTTTTGTTGCTCATTTTGTAATATTTTTGCTGCGCATTTTATAACATCTTTAGCTGCACATTTTTAAGTATTTTTTTGCTGCAAACTTTGCAATATTTTTTTCTGCACGTTTCGTAATATTTTTTTCTGCACGTTTTATAATTATTTTTTGCTGCACATTTAGTAATATATTTGCCGCCCATTTTGTAATATTTTTTTGCTGCACATTTTTTAATATTTTTTTGCTGCACATTTTGTAATAAGTATTATTGCACATTTTGTAATTTTTTTTTGCTGCGAATTTCGTAATATTTTTGGCTGCAGATTTTTTTAAATTTTTTTGCCGCACAATTTGTAATATTTTTTTGCTGCACATTTTTTAATATTCTTTTTCTGCACATTTTGTAATATTTTTGCTGCACATTTTGTAATATTTTTGCTGCACATTTTGTAATATTTTTTTGCTGCAAATTTTATAATATTTTTTTGCTGCAAATTGAGTAATATTTTTTAGCTGCAAATTTTGTAATATTTCTTTTGCTGCACATTTTGTAATATTTTTTCTGCACTTTTTGTAATATGTCTTGCTGCACATTTTGTAATATTTTTTTTCTGCACATTTTGTAATATTTTATTGCTGCATATTTTGTAACATCTTTTGCTGCACATTTTATAATATTTTTTGCTGCCCATTTTGTAATATTTTTTTTCTGCACATTTTGTAATATTTTTTTGCTGCACACTTTATAATATTTTTTAGCTACACATTTTGTAATATTTTTTGCTGCACATTTTACAATTATTTTTTGCTGCACATTTTGTAATATTTTTCTGCTGCACATTTTGTAATATTATTTTGCTGCAAATTTTGTAATATTTTTATCTGCACGTTTTGTAAAAAAATTTCTGCACGTTTTGTTATATGTTTTTCTGCACATTTTGTAATACTTTTGGCTGCACATTTTTTTATTTTTTTGCTGCTGCAAATGTAATATTTTTTGCTTCACATTGTTTAAATTGTTTTGCTGCACATTTTGTAATATTTTTTGCTGCACATTTAGTAATATTTTTTGCTGCAAATTTTATAATATTTTTTGCTGCACATTTTGTAATATTTATTTTGCTGCACATATTGTAATATTGTTGCTGCACGTTTTTTAACATGTTTTGCTACCCATTTTGAAATAATTTTTGCTGCACATTTTATAATTTTTTTTGTTGCAGATTTTGTAATATTTTTTCTGAACTTTTTGTAATATGTTTTTCTGCACATTTAGTAATATTTTTGCTGCACATTTTGTAATATTTTATAGCTGCATATTTCAAAACATCTTTTGCTGCACATTTTATAATATTTTTTGCTGCACATTTTGTAATATTTTTTGCTGCACATTTTGTAACATTTTTTGCTGCACATTTTATAACATCTTTTGCTGTACATTTTTTAATTTATTTTTATGCAAATTTTGTAATATTTTTTTCTGCACATTTTGTAATATTTTGTTCTGCACGTTTTGTAATATGTTTTGCTGCACATTTTGTAATGATTTTTGCTGCACATTTTGTATTTTTTTTGCTTCAAATTTTGTATATTTTTTGCTGCACCTTTTAAAAAAAATTTTGCCGCACAATTTGTAATATTTTTTTGCAGCACATTTTTTAATATTCTCTTTCTGCACATTTTGTAATATTATTTTGCTGCACATTTTGTAATATTTTTGCTGCACATTTTGTAATATTTTTGCTGAACATGTTTTCATATTTTTTTGCTGCAAATTTTTTAATATTTTTTGCTGCACATTTTTAATGTTTTTTGCTATACATTTTGTAATATTATTTGTTGCAGATTTTGTAATATTTTTTTGCCGCACATTTTGTAATATTTTTTTGCTGCAAATTTTATAATATTTTTTGCGGCAAATTTACTAATATTTTTTTGCTGCAAATTTTGTAATATATCTTTTGCTGCACATTTTGTAATATTTTTTTCTGCACTTTTTGTAATATGTTTTTCTGCACATTTAGTAATATTTTTTGCTGCACATTTTGTAATATTTTTTTGCTGCACATTTTATAATATTTTTTGCTACACATTTTGTAATATTTTTTGCTGCACATCTTGTAATATTATTTGCTGTAAATTTTGTAATAGTTTTATCTGCACGTTTTGTAAAAAAATTTCAGCACGTTTTGTTATGTTTTGCTGCACATTTTGTAATACTTTTTGCTGCACATTTTTTTATTTTTTTGCTGTTGCAAATTTTTTAATATTTTTTGCTGCACATTTTTTTAAAAATTTTTGCTGCACATTTTGTAATATTTTTTTGCTGCACATTTGTTAATATTTTATTGCTGCATATTTTGTAACATCTTTTGCTGCACATTTTATAATATTTTTTGCTGCACATTTTGTAATATTTTTTGCTGCACACTTTATAATATTTTTTAGCTACATATTTTGTAATATTTTTTTGCTGCACATCTTACAATTATTTTTTGCTGCACATTTTGTAATATTTTTCTGCTGCACATTTTGTAATATTATTTGCTGCTAATTTAATAATAGTTTTATCGGCACGTTTTGTTAAAAAATTTCTGCACGTTTTGTAATATGTTTTGCTGCAAATTTTGTAATATTTTTTGCTGCACATTTTTTAAAATTTTTTGCTCCACAATTTGTTATATATTTTTGCTGCACATTTTGTAATATTTTTTGCTGCAAATTTTATAATATTTTTTGCTGCACATATTATAATATTTTTTTGCTGCACATTTAGTAATATTTTTGCCGCTCATTTTGTAATATTTTTGCTGCAAATTTTATAAAATTTATAGCTGCACATTTTTAAGTATTTTTTGCTGCAAACTTTGCAATATTTTTTGCTGCACATTTTATAACATCTTTTGCTGTACATTTTTTAATTTATTTTTATGCAAATTTTGTAATATTTTTTTCTGCACATTTTGTAATATTTTGTTCTGCACGTTTTGTAATATGTTTTGCTGCACATTTTGTAATAATTTTTGCTGCACATTTTGTATTTTTTTTGCTTCAAATTTTGTATATTTTTTGCTGCACCTTTTAAAAAAAATTTTGCCGCACAATTTGTAATATTTTTTTGCAGCACATTTTTTAATATTCTTTTTCTGCACATTTTGTAATATTATTTTGCTGCACATTTTGTAATATTTTGTTCTGCACGTTTTGTAATATGTTTTGCTGCACATTTTGTAATAATTTTTGCTGCACATTTTGTATTTTTTTTGCTTCAAATTTTGTATATTTTTTGCTGCACCTTTTAAAAAAAATTTTGCCGCACAATTTGTAATATTTTTTTGCAGCACATTTTTTAATATTCTTTTTCTGCACATTTTGTAATATTATTTTGCTGCACATTTTGTAATATTTTTGCTGCACATTTTATAATATTTTTGCTGAACATGTTTTCATATTTTTTTGCTGCAAATTTTGTAATATTTTTTGCTGCACAATTTTTAATGTTTTTTGCTATACATTTTGTAATATTATTTGCTGCACATTTTGTAATATTTTTTTGCTGCACATTTGTTAATATTTTATTGCTGCATATTTTGTAACATCTTTTGCTGCACATTTTATAATATTTTTTGCTGCACATTTTGTAATATTTTTTGCTGCACACTTTATAATATTTTTTAGCTACATATTTTGTAATATTTTTTTGCTGCACATCTTACAATTATTTTTTGCTGCACATTTTGTAATATTTTTCTGCTGCACATTTTGTAATATTATTTGCTGCTAATTTAATAATAGTTTTATCGGCACGTTTTGTTAAAAAATTTCTGCACGTTTTGTAATATGTTTTGCTGCAAATTTTGTAATATTTTTTGCTGCACATTTTTTTAAATTTTTTGCTCCACAATTTGTTATATATTTTTGCTGCACATTTTGTAATATTTTTTGCTGCAAATTTTATAATATTTTTTGCTGCACATATTATAATATTTTTTTGCTGCACATTTAGTAATATTTTTGCCGCTCATTTTGTAATATTTTTGCTGCAAATTTTATAAAATTTATAGCTGCACATTTTTAAGTATGTTTTGCTGCATACTTTGCAATATTTTTTGCTGCACATTTTATAACATCTTTTGCTGTACATTTTTTAATTTATTTTTATGCAAATTTTGTAATATTTTTTTCTGCACATTTTGTAATATTTTGTTCTGCACGTTTTGTAATATGTTTTGCTGCACATTTTGTAATAATTTTTGCTGCACATTTTGTATTTTTTTTGCTTCAAATTTTGTATATTTTTTGCTGCACCTTTTAAAAAAAATTTTGCCGCACAATTTGTAATATTTTTTTGCAGCACATTTTTTAATATTCTTTTTCTGCACATTTTGTAATATTATTTTGCTGCACATTTTGTAATATTTTTGCTGCACATTTTATAATATTTTTGCTGAACATGTTTTCATATTTTTTTGCTGCAAATTTTGTAATATTTTTTGCTGCACATTTTTTAATGTTTTTTGCTATACATTTTGTAATATTATTTGTTGCAGATTTTGTAATGTTTGTTTGCCGCACATTTTGTAATATTTTTTTGCTGCAAATTTTATATTTTTTGCGGCAAATTTACTAATATTTTTTTGCTGCAAATTTTGTAATATTTCTTTTGCTGCACATTTTGTAATATTTTTTTCTGCACTTTTTGTAATATGTTTTTCTGCACATTTAGTAATATTTTTTGCTGCACATTTTGTAATATTTTATAGCTGCATATTTCGTAACATCTTTTGCTGCACATTTTGTAATATTTTTTGCTGCACATTTTGTAATATTTTTTGCTGCACATTTTGTAATATTTTTTTGCTGCACATTTTATAATATTTTTTGCTACACATTTTGTAATATTTTTTGCTGCACATTTTACAATTATATTTTGCTGCATATTTTGTAATATTTTTTGCTGCACATCTTGTAATATTATTTGCTGTAAATTTTGTAATAGTTTTATCTGCACGTTTTGTAAAAAAATTTCAGCACGTTTTGTTATGTTTTGCTGCACATTTTGTAATACTTTTTGCTGCACATTTTTTTATTTTTTTGCTGTTGCAAATGTTTTAATATTTTTTGCTGCACATTTTTTTAAAAATTTTTGCTGCACATTTTGTAATATTTTTTTGCTGCACATTTGTTAATATTTTATTGCTGCATATTTTGTAACATCTTTTGCTGCACATTTTATAATATTTTTTGCTGCACATTTTGTAATATTTTTTGCTGCACACTTTATAATATTTTTTAGCTACATATTTTGTAATATTTTTTTGCTGCACATCTTACAATTATTTTTTGCTGCACATTTTGTAATATTTTTCTGCTGCACATTTTGTAATATTATTTGCTGCTAATTTAATAATAGTTTTATCGGCACGTTTTGTTAAAAAATTTCTGCACGTTTTGTAATATGTTTTGCTGCAAATTTTGTAATATTTTTTGCTGCACATTTATTTAAATTTTTTGCTCCACAATTTGTTATATATTTTTGCTGCACATTTTGTAATATTTTTTGCTGCAAATTTTATAATATTTTTTGCTGCACATATTATAATATTTTTTTGCTGCACATTTAGTAATATTTTTGCCGCTCATTTTGTAATATTTTTGCTGCAAATTTTATAAAATTTATAGCTGCACATTTTTAAGTATTTTTTGCTGCAAACTTTGCAATATTTTTTTCTGCACGTTTTGTAATATGTTTTTCTGCATGTTTTATAATTATTTTTTGCTGCACATTTAGTAATATTTTTGCCGCCCATTTTGTAATATTTTTTGCTGTACATTTTTTAATATTTTGTTGCTGCACATTTTGTCATAAGTATTTCTGCACAATTTGTAATTTTTTTTTGCTGCGAATTTCGTAATATTTTTGGCTGCACATTTTTTTTTTTTTTTTGCCGCACAATTTGTAATATTTTTTTGCTGCACATTTTTTTAATATTCTTTTTCTGCACATTTTGTAATATTATTTTGCTGCACATTTTGTAATATTTTTGCTGCACATTTTGTAATATTTTTCTGCACATTTTGTAATATTTTTGCTGCACTTTTTGTAATATGTTTTGCTGCACATTAAGTCATATATTTTTCTGCACATTTTGTAATATTTTATTGCTGCATATTTTGTAACATCTTTTGCTGCACATTTTATAATATTTTTTGCTGCCCATTTTGTAATATTTTTTGCTGCACATTTTGTAATATTTTTTGCTGCACACTTTATAATATTTTTTAGCTACACATTTTGTAATATTTTTTGCTGCACATCTAACAATTATTTTTTGCTGCACATTTTGTAATATTTTTCTGCTGCACATTTTGTAATATTATTTTGCTGCAAATTTTGTAATATTTTTATCTGCACGTTTTGTAAAAAAATTTCTGCATGTTTTGTTATATGTTTTTCTGCACATTTTGTAATACTTTTGGCTGCACATTTTTCAATTTTTTTTTTGCTGCAAATGTAATATTTTTTGCTTCACATTTTTTAAATTGTTTTGCTGCACATTTTGTAATATATTTTGCTGCACATTTAGTAATATTTTTTGCTGTAAATTTTGTAATATTTTTTTGCTGCACATTTTGTAATATTTATTTTGCTGCACATTTTGTAATATTGTTTCTGCACGTTTTTTAATATGTTTTGCTACACATTTTGAAATAATGTTTGCTGCACATTTTATAATTTTTTTTGCTGCACATTTTGTAATCTTTTTTCTGCACTTTTTGTAATATGTTTTTCTGCACATTTAGTAATATTTTTGCTGCACATTTTGTAATATTTTATAGCTGCATATTTCGTAACATCTTTTGCTGCACATTTTATAATATTTTTTGCTGCACATTTTGTAATATTTTTTGCTGCACATTTTGTAACATTTTTTGCTGCACATTTTTTAACATCTTGTACATTTTGTAATTTATTTTCATGCAAATTTTGTAATATTTTTTTCTGCACGTTTTGTAATATTTTGTTCTGCACGTTTTGTAATATGTTTTGCTGCACATTTTGTAATAATTTTTGCTGCACATTTTGTATTTTTTTTTGCTTCAAATTTTGTATATTTTTTGCTGCACCTTTTAAAAAAGATTTTGCCGCACAATTTGTAATATTTTTTTGCAGCACATTTTTAAATATTCTTTTTCTGCACATTTTGTAATATTATTTTGCTGCACATTTTGTAATATTTTTGCTGCACATTTTGTAATATTTTTGCTGAACATGTTTTCATATTTTTTTGCTGCAAATTTTGTAATATTTTTTGCTGCACATTTTTTAATGTTTTTTGCTATACATTTTGTAATATTATTTGTTGCAGATTTTGTAATATTTTTTTGCCGCACATTTGTAATATTTTTTTGCTGCAAATTTTATAATATTTTTTGCGGCAAATTTAGTAATATTTTTTGCTGCAAATTTTGTAATATTTCTTTTGCTGCACATTTTGTAATATTTTTTGGCAGCAGATTTTATAATATTTTTTTAGCTGCACATTTTGTAATATTTTTTTGCCGCACATTTTGTAATATTTTTTGCTGCACATTTTATAATATTTTTTTGCTGCACATTTTGTAATATTTTTTGCTGCATATTTTGTACTATTTTTTTGCTGCACATTTTATAATATTTTTTGCTACACATTTTGTAATATTTTTTGCTGCACATGTAACAATTATGTTTTGCTGCACATTTTGCAATATTTTTTGCTGCACATTTTGTAATATTATTTGCTGCAAATTTTGTAATAGTTTTATCTGCACGTTTTGTAAAAAAATTTCTGCACGTTTTGTTATATGTTTTGCTGAACATTTTGTAATACTTTTGGCTGCACATTTTTTAATTTTTTTGATGCTGCAAATGTAATATTTTTTGCTGCACATTTTATAATTATTTTTTGCTGCACATTTTGTAATATTTTTTGCTGCACATTTTGTTATATTTTTTTGCTGCACATTTTGTAATATTATTTTGCTGCACATTTTGTAATATTTTTTGCTTCACATTTTTTAATATTTTTTGCTGCACATTTTGTAATATTTTTTGGCTGCACATTTTATAATATTTTTTGCTGCACATTTTGTAATATTTTTTGGCTGCACATTTTATAATATTTTTTGCTGCACATTTTGAAATATTTTTTGCCGCAGATTTTGTAATTTTTTTTTGCTGCACATTTTATAATATTATTTGCTGCACATTTAGTAATATTTTTTGCTGCAAATTTTGTAATATTTTTTGCTGCACATTTTGTAATATTTTTTTGCTGCACATTTTGCAATATTTTTTTGCTGCACATTTTGTAATATTTTTTCTGCATGTTTTGTAATATGTTTTGCTGCACATTTTGTAATATTTTTGCTGCACATTTTGCAATTTTTTTTGCTGCAAATTTTGTAATATTTTTTTGCTGCACATTTTATAACCCTATTTTACTGCACATTTTATAATATTTTTTGCTGTACATTTTGTAGTATTATTTGTTGCACATTTTGTAATATTTATTTCAGCACGTTTTGTAATATGTTTTGCTGTACATTTTGTAATATTTTTTTTTCTGCACATTTTGTAATATTTTATTGCTGCATATTTTGTAATATTTTTTGCTTCACATTTTGTAATATTTTTTGCTGCACATTTTGAAATATTTTTTGCTGCACATTTTGTTATATTTTTTGCTGCACATTTTGTAATATTATATGCTGCACATTTTGTAATATTTTTTTGCTGCATATTTTGTAATTATTTTTCGCGTCATATTTTGTAATATTATTTACAAGAAAAATCCCGGATTTAAAAAATAAAATACTAGACGTATTTTTAAAATCTAGATCAGTATTTAAAAAACTAGGAGTGGCAACCTTCCAAAAAAATGTTAACGTGTTTCAGGGCCGGTCAGCTGGATGATCAGTCTTGCAACTCGTTTCTAAAGTCGGTAATCGAAATTTTGTTAGAAAACTGATGAATTTTCGACTTGACATTTTGGTTCCAAATCCGAATTGTTCAAGTTACGAGACGTTCACTAACCGACGGTTTGACTGTACTTATTTTTTTTAAAGAGAAACGGAAGCTGCATCAGAGTAGATTGTACGACAAGCTCACCTGATTGCATTTGTTATTAACAAAGGAATTAATATAATTTGCCTTACATATTGATGCCGAGAAATCGAAAACAAACAGAATATATAACCAATAACTTTTACAAAACGCAAGAAAATTCAATTGCCTATCGACTTGCATAGTTTTACAGTTTTGAAACTTTTGTAAGTGATTTTTTTTTATTTTAGAATGTGTATCGGTATACCGAAAACTTGTAAAAAGATCGCTGAGCATATCCTGCAAATTATTTTTAAATAAATAAAGACTTTAAAATAGTTTTAGTAAATTAAAAATATACAGATCGGTCGAAAATTTAATTTTAATGCGTTTAGTGACAATTATTAGTTGTATTTTTCTCCATTTCTCGGTTGTTATCTATGAAGACATAGAAGCTTAAGATCGCATCTGACGGCAGCCATATTGGATTGTTTTATGTTAAAAAAGGTAGATATAGATGCAATCATACTGAAAAAGATACACTTTTAAACACTTTCAGAAGATTAAAACAATTCAAATAGGTAGGAAATTAAATTTCCTTGCATTATTTTGTGTATATTTTGTTTGTTTACGATTTATTGGCTCTTAATTATACCACATCATTGTCTGATTTAGCATTGGTTAAATTAGTTTGTTTTTTTTAAACCGGGGTGGCCACTCAAACGGATAAATAAATAATAAACATCATCTCAAAAGTCCATTAGTATGAATTCGAGCATTCGATTGTTGGCGTTTGGTTTCCCCGATATCTTTCTAGAAAAAAATAGAGTCCTTACGGGAAGGACCGCGTAAAGGTTACCAACATCCTAAGTGCAAGTGTTTCTGTGGAACGAACTGGATTCGAACTGGGCACACCTATGTTGTCAGTCTGTGTCGTTAACCACTTTGCCACCGTCAACTCCTAATCCATGGAATAACCAAACACTCTTAATTCGTCTGAGATTAAAAAGAAGAGAAACGAGTTCTTAGAGATAAATTATCACATTTGATTCTTACAAATACCTAGAAAATAATTTACTGCCGACAATTGAAAGCCTTTTAAAAAATGAAAGGAAAATTATAAAAACGAAACACATTGAAAATCTTTGTTAATTTCCTGTTTGAAAATTAATCAACAATTTCGCTTTCATATTTTTTATCGCGAAAAAAAAATCTTATATTCAATAGAATGTTATTATGGACGAGCAGGACCCGTGGAAATTCCACAGTGCTTTCTACTTCAAACTGTATAATATTTCTTTTGAAATTATTATTATTATGTCGGTCAGGCTTAATACTATTAAAAAAAAATGACTTTCTTCTTCCGTAAAAATAATTTCCTTTCATTCGCAGTAAATCAACCAATGCTGTCATATTGGAACTTGTGTATGCAGTAGAGCGTATTATTGTGTGCATGTTTGTCTATTTGAGTCACCACTTATTATGGCAAAGAGTTACTCGAGGATAAGAGTTAATGAAACAGAATGAGTGTCAGCCGAAAGATGAGGAACATTATGGGAGTACCAACATTGATTGTGACAAGTATCCGGGGCCCCATGGGGATCGGGTACCCTGGTGACGCGCTAGTATGCATCTAGGTGGTGATGCTACGCCGACTGAGGGCCCTGCGACGAGACTAAGTGGAGATATAAAACTAGTATATATTTGATGTAGAAATTAACTTATTCGGACGACGGAACGAGACGCCAGCTAGTCTCGCGGAATCGTGTAAGATATTCAAAATCAATTACCACCAGAGGCGAAGAGACCGTTACCAGATTGAAGGTGGAGATTAGAGAATTCCATATCGCAAATTTAATTCTGAAATATCAATAAAGCGATATTATTGTTTGGGGGAATGGCGCGTTTTTAGAACCCCGATTCTGTGACGGTTGTTTTGAAGACGTCACAACCTGGGAAAAACGAATCCACTTGACGGAGATTTATTTGAGCCTGCCATCGTTAATTACAAGCCGAGTACAGAGCACCTCCAGCTGCGTGAGAGAATGAGAAAGCAAC
Organism: Sepiola atlantica; assembly: GCA_963556195.1. Classification (NCBI taxonomy): domain Eukaryota; kingdom Metazoa; phylum Mollusca; class Cephalopoda; order Sepiida; family Sepiolidae; genus Sepiola; species Sepiola atlantica. Next base: position 43,506,592 of record OY744532.1, on the reverse strand, counting down.
GGTTGTCGTGTTTGTTTTTGGCGATAACAGTGGGTTAGGAGAAAATCCCATTTATTTTAAGAAAAAAAGAGTGAGGCGCCGTCCCCACCCTCTTTGCGAGAGAAAGACAGACAGGAAGTAAGATGGCGGAGAAGGGGGGTGTACGATCATAGACATCTTCAATAAAAGAATGTGTTTTTTCACGCAAGAGTCAGAGTTGGACTGACGCTCGGGAGAGTTGAACTGACGCCCGGGGGAGACCGAAGGGGCGTGTGCCAAAGAAACAGACCGGACAAAATTCTAGTCACCGCCTTCGCCCGTTAAGTTGTGACTTAGACAACCACTTGTGTAAAGAATTCGCACACACAGAGAACTAGCGAAATAACTTAGCGAAAAAGAAACAACCCTTGCTAAAGACATTTACGAGCACGGTAGACATTAATCCTACCATTGACCAATGTAAAATCAATTCTTTTATTTTATTAATAATTACTCTTCTATACAAAAAAATAGACCGAGTTGTTGAACATTTTCTTTTCCTTTTGTTCTGCTTTGAATGATCCTTCGCCCCCACAGAGCCAACCGGTTGCTGTTCGCCCAGTGATCGTTCGCTGCTATAAACAGTTTCAACGTGAGAGTGGGTTTGTAGCTGGACGAGACGACCAGATCGGCGACGTCATCATCATCATCGTTGCCATCCAGGCCTAGAGAAACTTGAGTCTATTTTTTATTGCCACGACGATTTGCACGGCAAGGAGGGAGGGGGGTCACAATCCGGCACCGCGACCAGGATATCACACCTTTGCGGTTGACCACCATCTGCACGGCTAAGGGGTTCATACATCACTGGTGTGAAGTGCGTTTGATTATTCTTGGGGCGGTCGATGACAAAGATTTGTTGACGTTGGATTTGAAGACGACCCAGTTGTAATCAGCAGGGAAGCAGTTCCGCGATAATATGTTCTACGGACAGGAAGCCCTTGCAACGAAGCTCTGTCCATGGAAATTACGCCCGACGCTAAGCACGTGAAGGGAGAAAGGCCCGTGATTTTTCGTTGTGGTAAGGAGATATGTTCTTGCTTTGGATGTCGTAAAAGAAAGAACCAACGATTGGAGCTCAGTCGATCACCTTCCATATAAACAACGATAGAGTAAAGAGAGGCTAACAACGCTTTTTTCTGTGAGACAGAGTTTGTAGAAAAGAGAAGAGATCTTCCATTTTAGACTTGGAGTAGAAGTCAGTCTTAAGAGCTTATCAAAATATTAGGCTTCTTCAAGGGTAGAGCCATTAATTCTTGGACAATACAGAAATCCGAGTACGTGTGTGTGTAGTGCGAAAATTGGGATTTTGGGGAGGCTTATTGCCACTCCAATTCCATAGAAAACTAACGATCGTTATCAACGAGAGGCCAATGGTAAACGTCTGTTGCGAGAAAGTGATATGCATATTGAAAGAAGCAGAGAGTAGTGGAAATCTGTAGTAGCTTGCTCTCACTCAGAACATCACCTGTTGTTGCTGGTGAGCGATCACTTATAAAGACTCGTGTGAGTAAAAAATAATGAAAAAAAAATAGGAGTTTGAGGAGAATAAGAAGAAGTAGAAGTGCCAGGAAAAGAAGTAGGGGAAGGGGGAGAAGAAGAAGAAATAGGAGAGTGAGGAGTAGAAGTAGGAGGATGAAGAAAAAAGAAAGAAGAAGAAGAAGAAGAAGAAGAAGAAGAAGAAGAAGGATGAGGTGAAGAATAAGAAGAAGTACGAGGGCGAAGAAGAAGAAGAAGAAGAAGTAGTAGTAGTAGTAGTAGTAGTAGTAGTAGTAGTAGTAGTAGTAGTAGAAGGGCGAGAGACGAAGATAGTTGATTCAAATAGTGTGTGTGGGGTGTGTGTGTGTGTGTGTGTGTGTGTGTGACTATGAAATGAGAAAACGGATATTTTGGGGCCGTTGTTTTGGATTTTACTTATCTTGAGAAACATTATTATACTATATCAGTGCCAGCTTTCGCCGCATGCGCACGTGCGTATTGCACGCGCATGCGCATCTGACGTAGACGCACGCGCGCGTAACCCTTGAGACATGATGCACATGCTGGTCTATCATCAAGCAACAATTTACGAACAAAACAATTACGTGAATCGTTTTGGGGGTCACTCTCCTCTTCGTGAGGGCCTTGTTCACACGAGTACATATATACGTACCGTCAACCGGGTCGCTACTATACATAGGTATTGGGGCATTTATCCCTACATTTATTTGTTGTCAAAAGCTCATCATAGCAGACCGTCCATACAACATCATTCTAACAACATCATTTGCAACAGTGAATTGTTTCTCGAAATAGAAAAACATAACTAGGCAGAGCTGCAAAACAGTGACACTCAATCCACTACTTTCACGAAGACACATTTTATTATACCATAGATTGCAATTGTCACATCCTTCCCAATCTATGTTTCGGTTTCCGGCCATCTAAGGATTCCAGCGGTCGCCAATTATACAAAATCCCTGTTCCTCTTCATTGGAATTTTCAGGTTCTGGTGGAACACTTTTTCATTTTCTCACATCACATGTAGATGGACGCGAATCAGTTGACCTGAAATTAGCTTTGGTTCACGTTTTTGTGATTTTGTTCTCCTTTGGCGAAACATAGGTTCGTATACTGGCAAAAAATGCTTGCATTGCTAGGAAACATAAAATATGTTACAGCTCTATCATACATATGTTACAACCCAGTTTTAGGGGTCCAACAAATCAAGGTTGATTAAGTAATAACTAAAAATGCAGGTTGGTATAGGATTGCCATAGTAAGCCCCAATGTCAAAGTAGTCGGTTGACGTTATGTTCGTGCGTGCATTTATCTGCACACACACACACACATACACGCACATATATATATATATATATATATATATATATATATATATATATATATATATATATATATATATATATATATATATATATATAGTGTCCGACAAAAACAAATAGTCTCGTATCAAGCAAAGTTAGTTTTAATTTAAAAATCACTGCTGTTGTTTCATAGCTATACAATCAGAGCATTGGGAATTACAAAGTCGGAATCCTATAGACAAAATGAATCTTCAGATTTACAGATGAAAACGACTTACTATTGAAAATAGTTACCAAAACATTCGTTATTCTTCGACACACATGGCGAATAAACCTCTATGATCCGCGATTTTTTAAGTTATATATATATATAACTAATCAATATATATATATATATATATATATATATATATATATATATATATATATATATATATATATATATACATATATATATATGCGTGTGTGTGTGTGTGTGAGAGTCCAGAGAAGAATAAATCCAGTCGTAAATATTGATATTTTCGTCGGCACATAATATTGTTATTTGGATTGTGCGAAAAGCAAAATAATATTAAACTGTTTCTCTACTTGGTTGGCTTATATAAGCAGAATGATATTGATTTCTCATGTTGTTTCCTTGTGTGCGTATATAGACAAAGCAGCAGTGTGCACATGCATATATATATATATAGAGAGAGAGAGAGAGAGAGAGAGAGAGAGAGAGAGAGAGAGACAGACAGACAGACAGACAGACAGACAGAAAACTGGTTCGCTGTATCTCAGGTGGCTAGTCAGGCAAGTGCTTCAAGCTTACATCGAAACTCGACTTTTTTTTTTCTTTTCGATAATCGGAGATACTACCCGCTACACATTGAGCACAAACCACGAGGAAGGCAAATCTTAATGCTTTCGTTTACGATATATATATATATATATATATATATATATATATATATATATATATATATATATATATATTGCGGACTCCACCGCACACAAACACACACACATATATAGATATATAGCCTGGCGATTCCCTGCGTGGATGATACGCGGACGCCTCCGTGTAGCTTAATTGGCATAAATATATTTTCACACTTTACTCTCTCTCTCTCTCTCTCTCTCTCTCTCTCTCTCTCTCTCTCTCTCTCTCTCTCTCTCTCTCTCTGTGTCTCTCTCTCTCTCTCTCATATATATATATATATATATATATATATATATAATATATATATATATATATATACATATATATAACGCAGGCAGTACGGCCTTTAGTAACAATTTTATTTATCTTCCTCCCACAGGGTAAGATGTGACACAAGGTCGGGAAAGTGGGATTTGAAAAGCCAGCGCACGAGAAGGTGGGCACTCTGGCCTACAAAAATGCCTGGGCAGCCCCGTCGGCATTCTCCGGTAGGGGCGCACTAAGCAATTACTCCTCCCCAAAGAAGGGAGGCAAAGCCTGGGAGGGTGGACCTCCTAGAACTGCACAGGAACAACCCACAGACTAGCGGAATCAAGACCCAAAGGCCAAGACGATACCAGTCTATGGGGTGCAGTATCCGTCGGAACAGATACTACACTTTGTTATTGATAGAAGAAGAAGAAGAAGAAGAAGAAGAAGAAGAAGAAGAAGAAGAAGAAGAAGAAGAAGAAGAATGGTCAGAGGATGGGGAAATGGGTGAATCAAAGAGGAAATAACTAAATATTTTACTTGTCGATGCTTTTATGTGTGTCTGTGTGGAGAGACAAAAACCCTCTCCTTTCGATGAATGAAGGCTGATTTAAGAGACAGATTACACCGCCACCACCACCGCCACCGCCTCTGCTCACGCTATAACCTCTGCCATCTTTTCTTTGGGATTTGCATCTTATTACAGGTAGGCACAACACACAAAATGAGAAGCGAAAAAGAACCCCAAAAGGAAGCCATCTTCTTTTTTTTTGTCTTTTGTTAATTGAAAAGAAAGACATGGGAATAGAAAGAAGAAAGGGGAGGAGGAGGAGGAGGAGGAGGAGTGGGAGGAAGAGGGGAGGAAAGCAGGGGAAAACATTTTGATACATCTTTTTTTTCCGATAATATTCATGACACTCGCTGTATTTACACGGTGATGTCCGGGTGGAGACAACAGCTTATAAAAAAATAATTCAAAATATAGTCAGATTTTCAATTTTTCTTTAATTTTCTTAAATTTTATTTTAGTTTTCTCTTATTTTATTTTTACATTTCAATAAATTTTCGATTAATAATAATTTTATTTTAAATTAATGTGCATTTATCCAAGTTACGTATCGCCGAGAAACACACACAGAGACACGCAGAGTCTTGTTTAATAGTTTTATTAATACAGACGTAATTTATTTATCAATAAAAAAAAATCACCTTTACCTTCAGTTGGATTTGATCCCGTATTGCGATATTGGATTGTTTTCTTTCTTTTTGCAATTTATTTTTAATTCAAAATTCTACTCGTTTTTTTGTTGTTATTGTTATTTGTAATTTGATAGAATTTAGAAATTGAAATCTATATTTTAAAAAAAACAACAAATAAATTAATACGCAAAAACGAACGCATAAGAGGGATAAATTAATCGCAAGTAAAAATTAACAGGAAAATAATAAAACTATTTAATTTTTTCGAAATTATAAAAATGACTCGCTCCTCTCGTCTGCACTGCGCCGTTTTCAAACCAGCGCGCACCTGTTGTTCAACTATAGATTTCTTCTTCATCTTCGCATCATCATCTTTATTCAAATCACAATACACGCCTTTTGCTTCCGACCCTTGAAATATGTTTCTTAGGCTTTTTTAAGATCCAGTGACACAAAAGAGAAAATATGAAATGTGCTTCTACAGAATTTGAACCCAACCAAATTGACTTTTGTCGAACTAAACCTAAAACTTAGGTTAGGGTTAAAAAATAAAAAGTTCGGTCCAAATTCTGAAGAAGTACCGTATAAAATAGCAATGATAAACAAAATAAACAAAAAAATATTCTTATAGAGGAGTTATAGAAGGATATCACAATGTAAGAGTGGAAATATGTCTACATATTTCCAATTCTGGCATTGTGATAGCCTTCTATAACTCCTATATAAACAGAGTACACGCAATGCTTCAAGCCAACTACATCTCCTTATTAAAAACGTTTTTATAATGCGAAAATAGTTTAAGGGCGTCGGAGTGTTACGATTAGTAGTGACTGCTGTCCGGGGTTCGAATCTCGGGATTGGTGCGCGCGCTGCGTCTAACCACACTGATGGGTCTCAAACAGCTGCCCGTGAAATATTTATTATTTTTCTTTCCTCGTCTCCTAAAAGCATGCAGATAATTTTCTCCTGATGGTGGCCATGGTGGTCGAAACCAGTCAAATAAGTTAAATTAATCAAATATATTAAGACGCAACACAGTGTGCCTAAATATTTAATTTTTAAAAGAATTATTCGTGCACAAGATTATATTCAATTCTCTCTTTATGAAAAAATGTTAATATAAAAATACGCGTCGTGTCAAATGCGCATCGACTTTACAAAAGCAAACTCAAACACGGAAAGGCTCAACAGGTAAAGATGTGCATTTATGAATCAGCTGATTTCAGTTCAAATAGTCGTCGACATTCACCTCAGACGATCAGCAATAAACTAACCCTTCTCCCGAATGAATAGGTAATGCCTGGGAGGATGCACTTCCTATGATCCGATCCGGACTATACCTTACCCAGACAGATGGTTCAGGGCAGCCCACAGGTTACCTGAATGATGTCAAGGCGAACCTTGGCTAGTCTGACAAGCTGGCCAGAATCAGTCACTTTCAGCAATGACTTTTTTTTGCTTCTCACCGACTAAGTAATATGAATTGATGTCTGTAAATGGTTGAATTTTTTTATGATTTTAATATTACTTTTGTTTGTTTGATAATAATATCTATCGATTAACAGGTCTGATACTTGTAATGAATAGGCGCCCACAGAATGTTAGTATTTACGTAGTCAATCCCGAGTATCGACGCAATCCCGAGTGAGTCTCTGAAATGGCCGAAGCAGTATACGATTTGAAAGTCGCGAAAAATGTAGAAAAGCGGATGTGAAGGGTTAGGTTATGGTTTAAAAATTTGGTACTTCTACAGAATTTGAACCGAACTGTTTTTTTTTTGTTTTGTTTTTTTACCCTAACTAAAGTTTTAAGCTTAATTCGGTAAAAGTCGGTTTGGTTCGGTTCAAAAAATGAAAAGAAAAGATGGTGGCTTCAAAATCGTAAACTGATTTAGCCATTTCCGAGATTGACTCGAGATTCTCCGCTGATACTCGGTACTGACTACGTAAATCCTGAAATTCTCTGGGTACCTGTTCATTACAAGTACCACAGGTGTCGTAGCAGTCAATATGCTAATAATGTTCAGGTTAAAGTAATTCGAGTTAATGCCTCGTAAAATGTGTCATTTTCTTGGAGTTCAGTTTTGGAATTCTAACTTTTTTTTTTGAAAGGTGTCATTTTAATTAATTAATTTTTTTACGATTACCTAAAAGGTAGTCATTGTTCATTGTGAAGAAGACGCGTCTGTTTTTTGTTTTTGTTTGTTTTTGTTTTTGTTGCTGTTGCAGTTAAAGGTTGAACCATTAAGTATACTTTTCCTTTCGCTTGTATATACACAATGGTAATTAGCGCATTCGGGTCTTCCACTGTCGGCCCCTGTGGAAGTAAATATCCGTTTCTCCCGACTACTACATCGACCACACACGCCAAGCAACCACGACGACTATCTATAATCAACTCAGGTGTTTTTGCTTATTTTAAAAATCACGACTGACTCAATCTGATTATTAAAAACAACTCTATTTTATGGTTCACCGATTTTGTATTTAAAAAAAAAAACGCCCATTTTTTTGTCTACTTTTCTCCGCTCCCCTCAGCGTCGCATTCGACCAAAGAAATTATAATCGACCGTGAGCGATATAATGGTGGCATTCTCCTCCTCAATGTATGAAAAAAAAATCTATCAATTAGAATTCTTTAAAGTTGACTGTATATTTTGTCTTGATTAGTTCCCTTAAGTCCGTCACACCTAACCTTAACCCTAACCCTAAGCCCATTAGATTATTTCCCCACCCCAGGCTTTTCAATTATTCTTTTTAATTTAATCCTATTTTTTTCACGTGAAACTTTAATCCACATTCAGTAGGTTTTAATCGATTATTTCTTTTTGTATTATATTATTTCTTAATTATGTGTAATACCTATGAATCAATATTTTGTTAAAGAAAGATTTTGTTGTGGTCTGAAAATTTGCCTCGTAATTGAAACCCTAAAAGAGCAAAAACGCCTTCTTTATTTTAGCTTTATCAAACTTTTTTTTTCAAGCATTTTTTTTGTTCAAACTTTTTTTTTCAAACTTTTTTTTCTTTTCAAGCTTTTTTTTTTTCTTGTTTTTAAACCGCTTTTCCTTTGCATCTCTCTCTCTCTCTCTCTCTCTCTCTCTCTCTCTCTCTCTCTCTCTCTTTAAGAATGAATAAAGACATAACCCCTGGAATCTAATTTTCTAGCGTTTATACATGCTCTGGGGTTCAAAATTAATATATATTGAGATTAAACCTTAAAAGTTTGACTACAAATAATATATATATATATACATATATATTTTTAGATTTCTTTCCTTATCATTTTTAGCTAATAATATTTCAACAAAAATATTTCAAGTCTTTTATCACATACTGTATCATATATATGTGTTTGTTTGTGTATGTCAGTGTGTATATGCATGTATTTATTGTCATGCTTGCAACTAATTCTTTATACCACTAATAATATACCAAAAAATACGTATGATCTCTCTCTCTCTCTCTCTCTATATATATATATATATATATATATATATATATATAATCCAGGTTAAGTTTGTATCCACAGGGTAAAAATCCGGAGAATCTCTACTGTGTTTATATAATAGTGCTCAATAATGAATAGAGCTATTTTTGTTAATACAAATAAATCAAAAGCTACACGCCCATTGAAATGTTTCGATCATAGCTTTAATAAGTTTCGATCTCATCAGACTAGTAAAACATGTCGTTTTTTTAACTGTTGATATTAAATAAAAAATATGAACAGTTAAAAAAACGACGTTTTACTAGCCTGATGAAATCGAAACTTATTAAAGCTATGATCGAAACATTTCAATGGGCGTGTAGCTTTTGATATTTTTTATAAGCAAAAATATTATTATATATAAATATATTATAATATTTGTATATATATATATATATATATATATATATATATATATATATATATATATATATATATCGCTATCTATCGTCATCAATTTTCTAACATATACTGGTGTATTGTTTGGAATATATATATTCATTTCTTGAATTTGTTTTGTTAAGGAGAATTTGTTTTCTTTTGTTTTTTGTTTTCTTTTGTTTTTTGTTTTTGTTTTTTAATAATTATTATGACTAGCAAAAATATGCAACCAGAGGGAGCATATTTTTGCTACCCTTGGAAGATTGTATCATGAGAACGAACATATACTACACCGTCTTCAGAGGAAGGGGTCATGCCTGGGAGGATGATATTATGACGAACAAACATATTCTACACTACCCCCCCCCCAAAAAAAAAGAGGTAATGCCTGGGGGGACAGTATCATGACAACAGAACAGATACTACACTGACCGACCCCCTCCCCCGAATTGAGCATTGAAAAATCGTACTGAAAAGTCTTAAAAGATATTACACTAGTACAATTAATGGAAGTAATAGTATAGTTTCGGCTTCAGACATACAGATAGCAAATCTCCATTAGTAATAGATTTGGCAGCTGTTCTTTAATGAAGTAAGCCAGTGTTTGGTACAAGACCATCAATATGGGGCAGCCATTGATGATTAAAATATTTACACCTGAAAGGTGATATATTTTGTTTTTGTTAATTAATCCTTGAAGAAGATGAAATGCGAGCATTTTCACGTGAACTTAAGAAAGAAAAAAAAGAAAAGAAAAAGAAAACTAAATAAAATCTAATAATTTCGTTTGGAAAAGAAGGGCGATTACGCTGGTGGTTGTGATGAACCCCGTGATGTGTGGAGACAATGGACAACACGGGATTCGTATAGGATAAGAAGAAAAAAAGGAAAATGTAATCGAACCTTCTTAAAGGTAAAACAGTGTGAAATAATGAAATGACGGAGAGAGAGATGATGATGAT
>OY744532.1:43484064-43486564 GCA_963556195.1 Sepiola atlantica | reverse complement strand
GGGAAGGGGAGGAAGGCGAGATAGCAGTCACGGTAGACCTAGAAAGAGAGAGGGTGCGAAATTGTTCGTTAGATAGATAGAGAGGGGTGCGTACTGTCGGAGAGTGTGAATGAGTGAATCAGTGAGAGTGTGATGATGTTGAGGACAGCGGTATTACCATCATCATCATCAGTAACATCAACATCGCAGTAATGAACGACAGTATTTAGTATAGAAGGTTGGGGGCGGGGAGAAAGGTGCGTGTGATTGCGTACTCTCTGTATGTGTGCATATGTGTGCCTGTGTGTGCGCGCACTTCGAAGACGAAAAAGCGCACTTTTATTAAAAATAAATGAAAAACAAAATATGCGAAAATAAGCGAATTAAAAAGAAAGAAAGAGTGTTATCATAGGGGTGGGGTCATACATTTGTACCTGACTGCAGCCAGCGAGTAATTATTTTAAAAAAGAGAAAATGAAATATAGCTTATATGAAGCAGAAAGAGACATAAAGGGGAAAGAAAGAAAAAATGAAAGAAGAAGAAGGTGGAAAAATGGAGAGAAACAGCAAACAGTAATTTTGGCGACAAATTAGGTGAAATAAATATATCGACAATTATTGGTTTAGGTTTTGGGCGAAGAAACAAAATTCAAATTAAAGAAATGGTCAGCTTTCGTATTTTCTCCTTTTTGGTTTGGGAAAAAGAAAGAAAAGGAGAGAGAGGAAAAGAGAAAGAGGAAATATAAAGTGAAAGAGAAAGCGAAACTAGATTTGAAAAGAGAGCGTGAGAGTTGATAATAAAGGACGAGCTAAAACAAACAAGAGAGAGGGGGGGTAAAAATACAGCGAAAAACGCTCCAATGAGAGAGAGGGGGGGAGAGTGAAAGGTACGAACCGCAGACAGGGAGATAGTTAAGACGCACGATAGACGTATAGAGAGGGTGGTTGAGAGTGATAGCGAGTTCACCGCATGAGCATAGAGTGAGTTGTACGTTGTTGCACATAAACTGACAAGCGAGGGTGAAAGCGAGAGAAAGCGAGAGAGGGGTATCATAGCCACATCCGCACACATATCACAGTAGACAAGCTGAGCGCGTGAGTGCCCCCTCTCCTCCATTTCTCTCTTAGTCTGTCTTTCTCTATTTCTGTGCGCACAAGCGATAGACAGAGACATACATAGAGAGGGGTTAAAACAAGCAAAGACCGCCGACCGACAGGGAAACTAAAGCCGCCACCAAGATAGGAGGATTTTTACGGGCAAGCTTTTCTTATAAAAAAAAAAGGACAACAAGGGGTGAGAAAAAAAAAAGCGAAATACCAAAAATGTCAACAAAAAAGAAAATGAATTAAAGCCGTCATTGTAAAAGAAAGGCGATTTTTTTTTACAGGACAGAATTGAAAATTGTTCTCACCTTTTTTTTGTTGTTGTTGTTGTTGTTGAAAAAAAAATCGCTTCTTTGTTCAAAAATTGTTGGATTCGACGCGAAATTGTTTCATCGCCTCTATGGACGTTTGGGGCGTTTTTAAAGACGAGGGCGGCCATAGGAATTAAAACGAACACGAAATGAAATACTGTCAACTGTTTACAAAATCTGTTTTCGGGCCGAATTATTAAAGGTAAGTCAATTTGGCAGACAAAAATACGGAAACAAAAACAAACTCTCCAAAATATATCAGATTTTCTTTCATTTATTTCACTTTTAAATTTTGTGAAAAAAGTGCGTAGAATGGGTAAAAAATGGATTGAACCCTGACCCAAAACAAAATGAAATGACCACATTTTATTCAAGCAAAAAAATGAATATATTACTCGACTCAATTTTTTTACAGGTTTTATTTGTAAGTATATTTACTTATTAGACGAAGAAAAATAATTCTTCTTAAATAAATCGGGGGCGGGGATATTAGACGCTAGTTAAATAACAAAGCCAACAGTAGAACATATAGCGAAATGTCAGATTTTAATTCATTCATATTCATATATATTATTCATTCATATATATGTCCGGTTCTTTGGTTGAGTAGTGACTCCTCCTTGAAATGCTGTTTAACTTTGAGCTAGGAGCGCAAATGAACCATAATACTCGACTTTGGACTTTAAACTTTACTTATAGCCAGAAATTACTTTCGAATCGGCAACTTAAAGGTTCCAGAATCACATTCGAATTTTCCACGGACACGGTAAACATGTTTGTTTTCATTATTATACAAAAAAATGGCGTTATCGCTGATGAATTGAAGTCGTATGTTTCATTCGATCTCTTAGACCATTAGACCAAAAATAAACAGTATTTCACGGAGAGGGCACTGAGCTACAAAAGAGCCAAAAATAAATAATGAATAATGAATAATGAATAGGTACCCAACCTTTTTAGAAAAGAACCTTACTTTATGTTTTAATTTGTGAACCAATATATGAAAAGTGCGTAAAAAAAGGATTTAGAGAAGAAAAAAAATGAAAATCTGAATGATCAATATTATTTAAGCAAAAAATAAAATCGAAAGAATAATTTCTTTAAAA
>OY744532.1:43476564-43479064 GCA_963556195.1 Sepiola atlantica | reverse complement strand
TAAAGTATGATACGAAATAAAATTTTACATTTTTTGTGTTTACATTTTTGGAACTTATATAAATAATGTGCTAATTTTTTTTATCTCAACCTACTTTATATATATATATATATATATATATATATATATATATATATATATATATATATATATATATATATATATATTTGACGATTCAAATCATATTCCAAATAAAGAGCATACACAATAGGAACTTCTTTATAATAAAATTATTTGTAGGTGTCCAGCAAAAATACAAATCAGCAACGATGTCTAAAAGTTAAAATTACCACTAAAAACGAAAGAAAAATCACACGAATAGATTTACTGTCAAATACCTCGTTAAAAGTTATTAATTATTAAATTAATTCCACATCACAATACATATTATCATAAACCAACAGAAAGGATTAAAAGACTCGAAAATCCACCATTTTCTTTTCTAATTGATCTAATCTGAAAGGTATGTACATTTTATACATATATATATATATATATATATATATATATATATCCGTGTGCGTTTGTCTGTGAATTTCTCTAATATATATATATATATATATATATATATATATATATATATATATATATATATATGTATATATATATATATATATGTATATATATATATATATATATATATATATATATATATATATGTATATATATATATATATATATATATATATATATATATATATATATGAGAGAAAGAGTTATCTGCAGACTGTTTATCTGTATCGCATATACATAAATATACACACAGAAATATATATATGTATATATATATATATATATATGTGTGTGTGTGTGTTTCAATTTTGATTTCTGTTTGTTTTTGCTGTGTGGGGCATACTACCAGATGCAAAATGTTCACCAACTATTTCATTCCCTAAACGGGAGATCTTTTTAATGTAATTGTTTTGATTTCTCTTGCACTTGGTTCACCGGGTATATTCGCCAGGTAGTTTTTTTTAATTATTTTTCATGCGCCTAGTGAATCCTATGATTACTAGAATTCTTGAAATCTTCCTAAGGTTACAGTTTATTTTCATGTCGTACATAAGACTTCGGTATTCAGTTATTTTTTTCCTCTCAGCTCTGTTTAAGCCAACATCATTAGGGTCACTGACTACAACTAGGGTTGCTACTCTCTCCCTCTCGTCCCATATCACTATGTACGATTTGACAGCTACTTTTTCTTAGTATATAGCTGTATGGATTACATATTCATAGTGGATGATGTATGACTTATTTTAAACAGTTCTTTCTTGTATATGTTGTCAGGACTTGTTGCTACACTTGATGTTCGATTTTTTGCAGAGGGTCCAGTGGAGATATTTACACACTGCAGTGTGTTGCATTCTATAGTAGCCGTCCCCCAGCAGAACCTGACAACTGGATGTCAGGTGGCTCACACTTTCCACTTCTGTGTGGCAGAATCTGCACTTGTTGTCGTTGCTGAGACTACCCATCTTCTATGTGTGTGTGTTCTTGTATGGTTATGTGTGTGTGTTCTTGTATGTATATGTGTGCGTGTTTTTGTATGTATATTTGTGTATGTTCTTGTATGTATATTTGTGTGTGTTCTTGTATGTATATGTGTGTGTTTTTATACATAAATATGTCTGATCGTGTCCATTTCTTGCAAATATTGTTCATTCTTCTCCTATTTTCAATAAAATTTAGCTGTACAATAAGAAATGCCGAAAATGACTTAACAAACATATAGATATACACATTTAAACATGGACACTAGTGCACATATGTGCATGTGTCATTTGATGTCTTTGGGTTTTTATTTCCTTTTTTAAAAATGTTCTTATCTTTTTGTTTCTGCTAGGGATGGGGCATCCTACCGGATGCCAGACATTCACCCGCTATTTCAGAGACGCTAATGGAGAGATCCTTTTAGGATTCTAACCATCCCTTTTTAAGTTCAATTGTGTGTATCTCTCTGGCACTTGGTTCACCGGGTATATCCACCAGGTAGTTTTTGAAATTCTTTTTCATGAGCCCAGTTGCTCCTATAATTACTGGAATGATATAGATCTTCCTAACATTCCAGTTTCTTTTCATGTACATAAAACTTTGGTATTTAGTTATCTTCTTCCTCTCAAATCTGTTTAAGCCAGCATCATTGGGGGCACTGACTTCAACTAGGGTTGCTACACTCTCCCTGTATGATGTAAGGCGTCATTATCTCCTTCTTTCTCTGCCGTCATGTTCACATTTCTATTTCTACTTAACAAACTTACTGCCCTTGTACTTCCTCAATGTAAATACACCCTATCCACCTGACTAGCAGCAAAGTCACACCCCTTCACTGTAGTGTAGATCCCTAGATGCCGGAAAATTTTCTACTCTAACGGGTTCTTTCCTTGGACAGTTTGCCTTTGGAATTCCCTCCCTGCTCCCTTTTACTTCGACTATACAAACATGCAGAAATTGAAATGTAATGTGAACAAACATATTGCTGCTCAATTCCCCCCTCCAGCTC
>OY744532.1:43469064-43471564 GCA_963556195.1 Sepiola atlantica | reverse complement strand
CCACACGTAATCGCCTAAAAAATAGAATCCATTTTGGAGGAAGGGGGAGAGGTATTTAGCGGAATATGTTCATCTACAATAATATCAATAACTATATTTTTTAACATACAAAAATTTTATTTAAAAAAAAAAGGAACGGAAACAAAATGAAAGTAAAGGGACTCCCAGGCAACGCTGGGGCGCTACAGCTAGTGTTTTAGATACTAATATTATTTAGAGATATTTGTATTAATAACTAGCTATTTCTGACCGGTGTTGCCCGGGAGTTTTTATTTTCATTTTAGTTTCACCTTTTTTTTTTTACTATGCCGTTTTCCTTTTAACAACCTATTGCTGTATCATTTGCTCATTAAATTTTTAATCGAACCAAACGATAATTCATTTTGTTCACGTAATATTGTTTAAATCTCAATTTATAAAACGAGTGTACCCTCTGTCAAAAAGGACTGAATAAAATTATGCTTAGCCAGTGTTCCTACTAATATTCATATTTATATAGAATAACGTCTTGATCAGTGAAGTTAAAAAAAGAAGTCAGAAAGAAAGAAAAAAAAACTGGAAATATTTTTTAAAGAAAAGAAAAAAATTTAAACGTATAAATCGGTATAAAAAGTAGAAAGAAAGAATGGAAATAGATTTGCCTTCTCAATTCTCCTAAATACTTGAAATAGATTCATGCAGCATTTTATACTTGCAAACTTTCTTGTTACCGGACGTACATATTATAGTTTATAAATAAAAAAAATCATAACATATTTATTTATATCCGTACCAAGAATTCAACATTAACAACAGTTTATGTGTACGATCGTTTCTGAGACAAAAAGACCTTTATTGATACCCAGTCTCTCCATCAGCACAGGTTCTAGACACTAGAAGTTAAAAGTCGAACAAAAACATCAAAATTTCAGTATCATTCATCATAAAATACACAGCAATTTGAGAAAAAATGGGAGTGGGAAAATATCACAATTTATATCTTCCTCAAATCACCACAAATAATAAAACCACATATAAAAAGAAACAACAAGCAAATAAATATCATTTTCTTTTTTTCAACCACTTGTGCACTTATGATTTTCTGTTGACTGATTACACCGAGATATGTATGTATATATATATATATATATATATATATATATATATATATATATATACAAATAAATACACATTGCTCTTTATATGGAAAATAGAGTGGGGGATTATTGGATGGAAAAAGCTTTCAATCTTTCAATCTTTCAATCTTAGATTTGCTAAACCAGACATGACCTTTTATTCAAAAGTGATTGCGTTAAGATACAATATGGTATGAACCCCAAACACGTGATGTGGTCTCAATATTCTGAGTCTTTCTCAAGTATCTACGACCCTCATATGATGAACAATCGAGTCACCCCACAATTTTATTGCGACAATACTAATCAAGATGAGTTTCATGCAGGCTTGCAGAGTCAGAAGTTATAAGGTTCGATTCTGACACTTATGATTCCAAAAATTCAGACTCCTAGAATTCCCAAATATCCGACTCGGACTCCTTATTTTAGAGTCTTCCATTACTGTCTGTTGATTCTTTGGAGATTAAAACAGTCGGCATCGACTCATAGCATTCTCAGAAGTCTGACTCCAACTCGTAGTATTCCAAAATATCTGATTCCGACTCGTTATTTTAAAGTCTTTCAATATTAAGTGTTTCTGTTGATTCTTCGGTGATTAAAAATCGACTCCAACTCTAACTTCTAGAATTCTTACAAGTCCGACTCCGACTTCTTCCTGAAGCCCCACTCTTTGTAGATGGCTTTATATTGTATCATCAAACAGTACCTAATCTGTTCACATCAATGGCCGTCAGCAACAAAGAAGGAAGGCCTTGTTACCGATGGTGCAGTCAATCACATGGAAGAATATCCTTGATAATATTTGGAACAAGCCAGCTAAAGATGGGCTCTCCTTGCTCTCAGTAAACAACGGGCTGCTAATTAAAGAGCCTAGATGTGAAAGTGATGAGAATGAAAACCCTAGCATCACAAACCACCAGCAAGTGATGGCCATGTTCGCACAGCACTCTATGGTTGCTCCCTCTGTGTCCTATTACCTCCATTGCCCGGTGCAAAACAGGCTGAACAGTGGGTCACCTCAGCAGCAAATGCTTGAGTCTGCATTCGTTCAAGTGCCTCTTGTGGTCTACCTTACAGACCCCGCTTAAAAGCAATCGCTAAAAAAACACAATTATAAAATATAATATACTGGCAGGTCTACCCGGCGTTGCCTGGAGCCATAAATAAAAAACACAAAATATAAGAAGTTAAAACGTGTGTGTAACATCTTTATATTAAAACTCATATCTCTCTACCTATCTCTATCTGTCTCTCTATCTTTCTCTCTTTCCCCATTCCCCATTTTTTCACATCCCTCTCCCTCACCCTCTCTTTCACCTCCGTCATGCCCATTCTTGTTTCAATGTATTGAAAATAATAATAATAATGAGCTTTTAGTTTTAAAG
>OY744532.1:43449064-43464064 GCA_963556195.1 Sepiola atlantica | reverse complement strand
AATGTGCTCCGACCAACTTGCTGCCCATCCTCAACATGACTACCTCGACCAACCCAACAATCAGCTAAATCCCACCCCATCACTGTAGAGGTCCCCAGATGCCATAAAGCTTTCTACTCTAATAGCTTTTTTTTCCTCAAACTACTTGCCATTTGGAATTCTCTTCCTTCTCCCTGTTTCTCTGACTGTACCAACAAACAGAAATTTAAATGTAATGTGAACAAACATATAGCTGCACAACTCCCCATTTAGGATGCCCCTATAAATCTGGCCCCTAATTCACAGTAGCCCATTGTGTCTCAGTGGCAATGCAACTTTTTGGGGTGAATATAAGTAAAACAAAAAAGATAGTAAATAAAAATAATAATAATTCAATTCGTATTTATCACAGTCGTGTGAAGGCGAGAAGCGCACATACACACAAGATCTTGTTTGATAGTTTTATTAATTCTTAGATTTCTTATACATTCTTGAATATTATTACATCCATTTTGCTTCAGTTCTTGGCACTAAATCCGTCAGGGTAGGGACTTCCTTGGCAGTACCGAATCCTATCTGCCAGGATGAGGTATGATCCAGCCCGGTCCTAGGATGTGCATCCTCCCAGGAATTACTTCTTCACTTTCAGGCGGGGTTGGTTTATTGCTGATCACTTGAAGCGTCCCTACCTAAGAATGACGACAGGTCCGTTCTTAGCTATTTTTGTATATTTAAAGTGAAATGCACCAGAATGCATTTCAATTTATTCGCAAACAAATCAGCCTTCACTTTTAAGCTGTAAAGAAAATATCACTCTATAATGAAAACAAATGTGTATTTATTTGTATATACATAAATATAATTCCGTCCAGTCATACAAAAGTTAGCAAGTAAAAAAGGTGCCTTTTTCTATCCCCAGACAAAACCATTTCAAGTTGTATGGAGAAGCGAGAAAGCAAATAGCAAGTCAGACACTCCCCCCCCGCGCCTGAAATGAATTTGGAAAGCAATTCTCCACTCTACTCAAAAGGCAATGGATGGTGTTTTTTTATTTAGGTCATCAGAAATGATAATAATAATTTATATATGAAATATAAAATTACTGACATAATTTTATGATTTTACATGAATATTAGTGTGAACACTGGTGGAGCCTAACTTTTTAATGGAGAATGTACACTAATAAATATATATATTTATATTCATTTTCACATTTCGACCCCTGATTAATTATCAATTGTCTTTGAAAGCAACAAAAATAAAACTTTTCCTATTTTTGATATGAGAATTGATAATTTGTATCATTTGAACTATTGTCCCTTTCTTGGATGTTATTCTCACGTTTTGGCTAAAGTAATCTCTGACTTTCTTCAGATGTATCTCGTCGAACATGGTAATTCGTAATTGTATTGTTTAGTATCGCGCGCACTTAAGATTGACCATTCAACATCCAGAAGACTGTCACTTAGAACTGATTATTACTTAGTACTTATATCTGTTTCACCACAGGTCCTTGGTAAAAGATTGTTTAGCCATTCTTGCTTAATTGATGGCTAATGACTATGGATCAAATTCAATGCAAATCTGAAATATTTGAATTTTCAAATGGGAGATTGTGCCTATGTTATGCCCCTTTAAATGACTCCAAAGAAACTGAAATTTGGGAAATATTATTTAATTCATGTCTAATACCTATTTTTTAAATTCCACAAATATCGGAGGTATCTGTATTTTCCCGAGGGGCTTCTACTCCCTTTTTATCCACTTTACATAAAACTAGATTAAACTAAATATAGCCCTAATTACTATCTCTTATGCTTAGCAACTGTGTTCCAAAATTCATAATGATCGGTTAATTAGTTTAGGAGTGAATCCTGTACATCCAAATACATAAACACATACCTAACGGTATATAGATAGAGATAACTCTACATACCCAGCATTGACCGAAAGTCTTTAAATTTTAATTTCTGTTTTCGCTTTTTATAATTATGATGTTTTTCTTTATTAAATTAGTATACTTTTTACTAGGTCTTCAAAGGTTAAGCTTACGGTATTGTTTGGTCATTAAATTATTAATTGAATCAAATTGTTACAAAACTTTACCCAACTTTATTAGTGCAATGTTTTAATCTCAAATTTTAAAAATAGCTTCGAAAACTTTCAGTCTTTTAATTATACATGACAGTTTGCTAAGAATCTTACAGCCAGAAATAACTTTCCTTTCGACAGTTAAAGGCTTCTTTCAAGTGTTGAAGAGTTACGACATAATTCATTCTTTTTTTTTTAACTATTAACAAAAGAATAAGATGGCTGACTTGTTTACGAATAAATCGAAATGCATTTTGATGGATTTAACTTTGTAATTAAATTATTGTTTTGAATAGAATGTTTAAGATTCCGTTTTATTTTACGTTATTGCATTTTTATTTTAATAAACATTTGATCAATAAATAGATAAATGTAATTATTCAATTCTTGTAGTTGCAAAAAGCAAAAACACACACAGACATACGTGAAGTTGTCTTATAATCTTATTAATCTAGAGACGTGTTTGTATGTTGAAACGTATTTTTGTGAGCTTATAAGTCAGGGATACGTGAGTGACCGAGTGAGTACTGTTCCTATTTACTTGCTTTCATCACACGAGGACAAAGGTCGGTTTTAATGTCGGGGAAAATTCAGCTCCCCAAAAAGGTTCACTCTGGATTGGAACAAAAATAAAAAAGTTGCCTCAGTCTCGAAGTATTTCTCCTTCACTGACTGAGAACAGAAAAGGTGAAGTGTAGTATTAGAACAGATACTACAATTTGCTCCAAGGCAAAAAGGCCGAGTGAGTATTGGTGTAACCTATTGAATCGGCTATGGCGAGTTCGAATCCTTCAGGAACTATTATGGGCATTACACACAAAAGATATAAATACGCCATGAGTAAAAAAAATAGCAACTTGTGTTTACTTAATAGTATACACTGGATAGTTTACAATAACTATACAGCATTTTAAAACTATACTAGAAGAATTAATTTGCCAAACAGAACAGTTTTGCACCACCTTTATGTCCCCTTATGAAGATTAAAAGTATATTAAACCGTATCTTTTTTTTTAATGGAAATCGCTCCAGACAAGGTATGAAGCCACTAGATGTAAGGATTTACAAGAACGAAATATGATTAGCGCAAAGACAGGAGATGCCTATTAGCCTTAGTCTTGAAAAGACCAAGGCTATAAGTCGGAGGAAAAACAGTCAGCAGGAAGAGAGTTCCACAAGCTTGCAGTTCTTGGAAAGAAGCTACTAGAATAGGAAGCTGTATTGCAATGAGGTATCAAAACAGCGAATTGATGGAGACCACTAGACCAACGAGTCAAACGAGCTGGAACAAAAGAAGCAGGGAATAGATCAGACAACTCTGAGGAAGACATGCTATGATAGTATTTATAGAAAAAACTGAGACTAGCAATATCACGTCTGTGAGAGAGAAGGTGCAGAGAAGAAGAAAGGTTGGGGTTAAATGTGACAGAAATTCACCAGCCTAAATATGACAACAGTACTCCATACATGGTCTGATAATAGATTTGTAGAGATAGAAAATAGTCTCAGGTTTGAAAAAGTGTTTGGAGCAATAGGGAGAACAGACTTTATGAGAAGCAGAAAGAGCAATGAATCTAATTTATGAACGCCAAGAAATATTTTATGAAAGAGAAAGATCAAGAAGTTTCAGGGTCGATTTCTCCTCAAGAGCAGAGCCACCCATGAGAATTTCAGGAAGAAAAGGGACACGCTTACGATTGAAAGACACAAGTTGAGTCTTAACAGAATTAAATGAAACAAGATATCTCGTACCCAATCCACAACTGAACCCAGGTCAAATTCTAGATTAGCCGCATATTTTAACTGATCTGAGGGAGATGGGCAAGAAGCAACACCAGAATAGAGAGTGGTATCATCAGCAATAATATTCCTTTGAAGATCATTTATAGCGAGAAGAAACAGTGTTGAGCCTAGAATAGAGCCCTGAGAAACACCAGCATTGATAGGAAAAGAGAATGAAGAGTCATCATCCAAAGTTACTCGCAAGCTTCGATATCTGGATTATTCAGACAACTGTTCTCATCTTGAATGTTATTCGCACAACGTTTCGGCTGATGTAACTTCCGACCTTCTTCCGGTGCATCTTGTCGAACTTAGGAATCTGCACGGAGTTTCGAAGAGAATCCTTTATTTAATTTACGAGGGTTGCTTGCTTAGGTTCCGTCAGCCGTGACCAAGTAGAAGTCTGAAGTAATTCGTAAATGTATTCTTTGTATTGCTCGCACTAAGGATTGAACCTTCAACCTCCAGAAGACTGTCACTTAGAAATGATCATTACTTAGCACTTATATCAGTTACGCCACAGGTCCTCGCGGATAGATTCCCGAGTTCGACAGAAAGATTCCAGAGTTCAACGAGAGGCACCTGAAGAAGGTCGGATGTGATATCTGGCGAAACAAACAATACGATTTAGAGTATGTTTCGGGTCTCAATTATAATTATTTATGTTGGAATTCTTAGGTTTAACTACTTTACTAGAGAAAAGAATGAGAGGTGACTTAATCGAATTTCCTATTGACTTGCCTCCTCACGAGGGCAGAGTTAGACACAATGTCGGTTTTTAATGTAAGGAAAATTCAGCTCCTCAAATAGAAGCACTCTGGATTGGGATAAAAATTAAAATTGCCTCAGTCTAGAATGACATCTCCTTCACTTACAGTACAGATGAAGTTAGTATCAGAACAGATACTACACTCTGATCTCAGCCAAAAGGCCAAAGAGTGGTATCTTTAAACATGGAAGACAGTTTTTTAATAACTCATTTATTGACCAAGAAGTTTTCAAAAACTAAATCTATCACAAAATTAAACTTCTTTTTTCTAACAGAATAAAATAATTTTAGAAGAAATTCTCTAATCCGGTTAGAAATAGCTCTGATATAAATCGTTTTCAGAATAAACTGGATGTGTAATGTGAGTCTCACAGACAGGCTTAGATCTGATGACCTCAGTGGAAGATTAAACCCGGACAATATAGGGAGATATTATTGATGGATTAGAGTGATTGAATTATCAAATGTAGAACAGTTTAGGTGGCAGAGTCAGTTGGCAGGGGAAGGCCAAGGAAAACATGGGAGAAAGTGATAAGGATGATTTGAGAGAAAGAGGAATAAATAAAGACCTGGACAGAGATATGCAAGTTTGAAAGTCAATTTCTAAAAGCCGTCCAACACATGCCAGCATGTAAAACAGACGTTAAGTCGAATATTATGATGATGAATTTAAAATTAATGGTAAAAAATTAATTAACAAGGACATTTTTGAGTCTATCTAATGTAATATTTACGAAAATTTTATCTATATATACATATTATATTTTCCTTTTTTATTAAAAGTCGAAATAAGAATATTGATTAAAAAATAAAGATTCTAAAAATTACCAAATAGTTCAATAAATTAATTAAATAAAATAGACAAGATACATTAAAATAAATCTATAAAATAAATAAAATAAAATGAAAAAAAATGTAATAAATAAAATAAGAAAAATAAATTAAATTAATTAAATTAACTAAATTAATTAAATTAATAAAATAAATAAATAAAATAAATAGAATTAAATAAATAAAATTAAATAGAATAAATAGAATAAAACAAATAAAATTAAATTAAATGCATAAAATAAGATAAATAAATAAAATAAATAAATAAATAAAATGAAATAAATAAAATAAAATAAATAAGATGAAAAATATAAATAATTAAATAAATAAAATAAATAAAATCAACAAATATAATAAATCAAATAAAGTAAGTAAAAATAAATAAATAAAATGAAATCAAATTAATAAAATTATAAGTAAATAAAAATACAATACAATAATTAAATAAATTAAATAAATAAATATAATAAATAAATCAAATGAAATAAATAACTATAATAAATAAAATAAATAAATATAAAAATATATACAATATAATAATTAAATAAATAAAATAAATAAAATAAATAAAATAAATAAATATAATAAATATAATAAATAAAATAATGTAAACAAATATAAAAATAAAATAAAATACAATAATTAAATATATTAAATGAATAAATATAATAAATAAATAAAATAAATATAATAAATCAAATAAATAAATATAAAAAGTATATTGAATATAATAATTTAATAAATCGAATAAATTAGTATTATAAATATAATAAATGAAATAATATAATAAATAAAATAAATTAAATTAAATACAATAATTAAATAAATTAAATAAAGAAATATAATAAATATAATTAATTAAATAAAGTAAATAAATATAAAAAATAAATAAAATACAATAATTAAATAAATGAATTAAATAAATATAATAAATAAAATAAAGTAAATAAATATTAAAAAATAAAATATAATATTTAAATAAATAGAATAAATGAATATAATAACTATAATAAATAAAATAAAGTAAACAAATATTTTTAAAAAAATACAATAATTAAATAAATTAAATAAATAAATATAATAAATAAATAATATAAAATAAATAAATATACTAAATAAAATAAAAAGTAAATATAATAATTAGATAAATAAAACAAATAAATATAATAAATAAAATAAAGTAAATAAATATTAAAAAATAGAATAAAATACAATATTTAAATAAATGAAATAAATAAATATAATAAATAAATAAAATTAACTAAATATAAAAAATTAAATTAAATACAAAAATTAAATAAATGAAATAAATAAATATAATAAATATAATTTATAAGATAAAGTAAATAAATATAAAAAATAGATAAAATACAATAAGCAAATAAATGTAATAAATAAATATAATAAATAAATAAAACAAATAAATATAATAAATAAAATAAATAAATATAAACATAAAAATAAAATACTATAATTAAATAAATGAAATAAATATAATAATTTAATAAGATAAAATAAATAAATATAAGAAATAAAATAAATAAATATAAAAAATAAATAAAATACAATAATTAAATAAATTAAATAAATAACTATAATAAATAAAATAAAGTAAATAAATATTTTTTTAAATAAATAAAATAGGCTCTTGTATAGATCGGGTACATGGGCGAAATTTATTTTAGAAGAGTTCCAATGGTGTAAGAAGGGGCAGTACATAATTTCTAGCTTCTCCGAAAATGGACGTAATCGACTTGAATGTCTTGAATATGCGCGAATTATTATATTTAACAAGTACTCAACAAAAAGTGGTGGCTTTTTTGCAAGCGCAGAGACTCCTTTCTTCCACCGAGAGATGCACCTGCGGAGTGGCAATGGAAATGACACCTCTAAATACAATTGATGGATTTCGGTGGAGATGTCCAAAGTGTCACAGAGCCAGGTCCAATAGTTTCTTTTTTCAATCGAAGATACCCTTAGATGACCTAGTAATATTTATGTACTTATGGGCATATGATCGACTTGGATCTGAAGGATTTCACCATTTGCGTGTAAATCATAAGTATAATTTTGTCGATCCTTCGACAGGTGCGACCACCAATCATGTGGAAAACATGTGGCAACTAGTCAAGAGGAGGAACAAATTAGAATGTGGGACCCACACGCAAATGGTGGAATCCTATTTATCAGAATTTATGTGGCGGCAGAAATTTTCCGCAACCCCCCTACAGAGTCTTTTTGAACGAATTTCTGAATTATATCCCGTGTAAAAAAACAAAATCAAGAGAAGAAAATAAAAACAGAAAATTGCAAAAATATACTGTTGATTTTCGCAAATTCTATGTTCTTTAATAAATGTTTTATCAATATACTGTTGATTTTCACAAATGTTAATTTCTGCGATAATTTAATATTTAAACTATAAAAAAAATAAAAAATCTGTTAATCCAAACAATAGGACTGTTCGTTTTGCTGGTTTTGAAATGAAAAAATATACTGTTGATTTTCCCAAATTCTATTTTCTTCAATGGATATTTTCCATTTTCAGAGAAATTGCGTACTAAAAAAAGAGAGTTATCTGCCCCTTACACCATTGAAACTCTTCTAAAATAAATTTCGCCTGTGTATCCGATCTATACAAGAGCCATAAAATACAATAATTAAATAAATTAAATAAATGTAATAAATAAAGTAAATAAATACAAAATAAATAAAATACAATAATTAAATAAATGAAATAAATATAATAAATAAAATAAAGTAAATAAATATTTAAAAAATAAATAAAATACGATAAATAAACTTGAAAGTTTTTTCTGGTAGAGCATACGACCCCTGGAAATAAATGGACAACATTTACGAAGAATTTGATTTCCAAACAAACGAAACTGAAAAAAATTCATACATTTTTGATTAAATTAAAATCGTAGAAGGAAAAGTTGGTTCGATTTCCAACGCAACTTATTCTTTTATTGGGTGAAACCATGGAATTAAAAACAAATTTCCTCCCACGTAAAAAAAGGAAACCTACAACAAAGACAATCTTCAAATGGAACTGACTTGATAAAATAATCAATAACTATGGAGAATCAGCGATGATAAAAAAAGAAAAATCGTGTGGGAAAAAAGGGAAATATATGTTGAAAATGGTGGTTCTTTTAGATAATGATACATAATTTGTATTGGAATCTATTTGTATTGCATCTCTCTATATAAGTGCATCTATGGAAAACTGTAAAGGACATAATCTTTTTTTTTTCTCTCGTTTAAAGAGTTGTTTTACTAATTTCATGCTTCTCGGCATGTAGAAATAAATGTTCCCCAGGAATGTATTTGCCTAAATACATTCTCGGCCTTATTTGATTGGTTCAGTTAGTGTGCTACTGTAGGTGTGAAACAGTTTGTCTTCCATAACTCATCCACTTCCACAATAGCTTACTTGCACGATGGATTATGAGGGATCAATTTTAGACTGAGATATGTGCTTGGTGTCCGCATCGGTGTGTGTGATTCTCATTTTATTTTCTCATCCAACAAAGATGATTACTTTAACATTTCTTCTTTTCTCCCTTGTACATCCAATCTAAACGCTCTCTCTCTCTCTCTCTCTTGCTCTCCCTCCCTCCCTCTCTCTCTCTCGCTCTCTCTCTCCCTCCCTCCCTCTCTCTCTCTCTCTCTCGCTCTCTCTCTCCCTCCCTCCCTCTCTCTCTCACACACACACACATATCATCTTATCAGACTGATATTACATTATGTACTATTAACAACTAAGCAGGTTTATCTATTATATCTTCTTGTTGCATCCCCTGACCCGTTTGGAAAATACTGAAAACTCCAACCATTACAAAAAAAGATCCCATTTATACAAAGAAACCCTTTCGCTCTCCTAAGCAAGCATAAATCTTTCCGTTCGAAGTATCCGAAAAAAAAAAAATTAATAACCATTTTTTTTTCTAATTAAATCTAAGATTAATTCATTTTTCACTAGTGGGAGCCGTGTCCCGGTGTTGTCCGGGAAAAATTGAGGAAAACAAAAATCACAACCCTCAGAACTAATTTGACCGGAAAGGACAAGAAAGACTCTTTTCAACCAAAATGCTACAAGTTTATCCACGGTATATCGTGAATAGGAAGTTGGCCTTTTAATCTCACTGTCAGTGCAACAAACGACTCAAGATTATAAATACTAGCAATAATATGCTACTTCTGATCGCATATATTTTGCTAGTTTCATATTTGCACATCTGAATAAGGCCTGCCCCCTATAAATCTAGCCCCTAATCTCAATCTTCAGAAAACGTACACTGAAACGTTACATGGAGTGAATAAAGTCTTTTTTGGGGCATAATATTTTCTGATCATTTTTATACACAGTTTTATAATGATAAGCTAATACACAATCATGTTGGTACGCCAGTTCTTGTTGGATCACCAAAGTTAAGCGACGTTGATGCTAGCCAGTACCAGATGGGTGACCATTTGGAAATACCATGTGCCGTATGGAGGAGGATGGCGAAACCTCCTTACAAAAAAAAATACATCACTGAAGATACCTTTAGCAAATACTTCAGTCTAACCTGCTAATTCACACATGTGTTGATACAACGGAACAATCGTACCTCCCCCCCCCCCACGTCGCCTGGACGGAAGTTCTGTTCGTGATGATGTGGCGAAGCTGTCTGAAGAGAGTATGCTTGGGTCTCTAACTTCATTTCCATTTTGTGTAGATGTATCCGTGTTTTAAATCGCTGTGAATGTACTTGCACTTATACCGTTCGGAAAGGTATTCCTCCTTTCCCAAATTCCCTCTGACTATCGATAATGTAGATGTGTGTGTTCGATGAATGAGTTAGAATCTGTATTGTGTTTCATAATTCAATAATTCACAAAAGGGTTGATATGCCATAAAGTAGAGAAAACCAGATGGATTCTATTTGTTTCGTTTTCATGATATTATTCTTGACATCCTCCACTTCTATAATAAAGAGTAATGTGTATATTTATATAATGCGGTTTGGAAAAGCACCTGAAGCCGTCGTGCAGCTCAATAACAAGCCATATTCCATATCTGTCAAGTGGTAACTTTTTATTAGTGTGCTACATATGATTCCAGCGTGAATTGCCAGCCTTAATTAGTGCGCTTTTCACAGAATTGTTAACCTTAATTAGAAAACATTAATAAAGCTGAAGATTAACTTCTAATATTTTGCTCCATTTGTTCTTCATGACTACAGTCATATGTATTTTTGAGAATGACAAAATATGCTATAAAAACAGAAATAGATGAAAATACGAAAATAACACATTACTTTCAGAGTTAGGAGTCTATAGCTTCACTTGACTCATCGCCTCCATTCAGTCGTGAGAGACAATGGATACCCCCTGTAAGGGTACCTGCTCATATAATTGTGAAGCAAGGGTTGCACAATATCCAACCACACTTCTCCTGAGTCGGCACTGCTTGATTCCAGTGACAAGGAGATGTTCAGGGCGACTTGAAACAATGCCGAGATAAGCGGAGAACACATACAGCACCTGGTATTCCAAAATGGTCACCCATTTAGTACTGACCAGGTTCAACGTCGCTTAACTTCAGGGGTTTAACGAGAACCAGTGTCTCAACGTGATTATGTCTCTTGACTATACATATAGTAATCATTAATATTACCGACATAAATTATTTTAAAGGAAATACAGTTGAGAAATGAATCAAAAACTATGTATTTTGCATTACCTACTCATTTGTGACCTATTTGTGCTTGAAAAAATTAATATCTAAAAGACGTTTTAAACCAATTTTCTTTACCGCAGATAGTGATTGAGTAGGTACAGAACCAGAGCGGAAGTGAGTAAGGGCTGAATACTTGGCTTCTATATTTTCGGCCCTTACTCGCTTACGCTCTAGTTATGTACTTACTCAATGACTATTTGCTGTGAAGCAAATTGGCTAAAATCTTCTTTTAAATATTAAATTTTTAGCACAAATAGGTCACAAATTAGTGAGTAAAGCGGAATAAATTATTGTTTAATAATTTCCCAAATGTTTTTTCATACTAATGATTCACCACTTCCCAAGGCCAAAAGCAACTCAAGTATAAGATTTTCAATTGGATGATGGAACGGTACCATTAAAAGATCGACAACTATGATTAATTCACAGGATGACATTTGTTGTAGTGTGTAGGGAAACACTTCTGCGGTAACATGTTCCACAGGTGAGAAGTTCTTGGAAAGAAACTTTGTTCATGGAAGTTCTGTTTCGCTTTTGGTACACAGAGGAAGAAAGAGAGTAGTTTGCAGTGTTGGTAGGAAGACGAGTTCTTGCTGAGAAAACTTTCGGCTAGAGATTGAAGCTCAGTCGAGAATTTACCATTGAAATATAATATGGGTCGAGTAGAAGAGAAAGACTAGCAATGTCTCTTCTGTGATGAAGGAGCTGAAGGGAAAAGAAGAGATCATCTCCCACTAGATTGCAAAGTCGATTTTGTGCTCTGTCAAGGCAAGAAACAGTGCTATGAGCTTCACCTCCCCAGTTGTGTGCATTTCCTTTAAAATAATTTATGTCAGTAATAATTTCTATTATATATATATATATATATATATATATATATATATATATATATATATATATATATATATATCCGTTCCGTCACACAAATTTTAGTGAATAAAAAACTGCTGGACGAATCCATTTCAAGTATTTAGGGGAATTGAGAAAGCAACTCTATTTCATTATTTTTCTTTCTGCTTTCTCTACCGATTTGTACATTTTTCTTTTTTCTTTTAAAAATATCCTGTTTTTGTCTCCCTTTTTTATTTCTATTTTTTTTAACTTAATCGATTCAGACGTTATTTTATATGAATATTCATGCGAACACTGGCGAAGGATAATTATTTTCTGTCATTTTTATGGGTGGTGGACACACGTCTGCACATATAAAGAATAAATGACAGAATTGAAAAGAATTTGTGATTTTTTTTATCAAACGCAACCATTTAGATAAGCAAAATGTCATATTATTATAAAAAAATGAAAAAAAAAAACCTTCCTGCCAATACATCATTGCTTTTTCTATAACATAAGAGACACTGCCGCCCCCCTCTCTCTCTTTCTCTCTCTCTCTTCTCTCTTTCTCTCTCTTTCTTACACACACACACTTAGTAGTAGTATAACAATATAATTATGACAAGTAAGCTACACGGAAACTATTGTGGCTTTCCCTGTTTCAATTAGCCTGATGATGTCCTTCAAGAATGAAACACAAACGTTTCTATGTAGCTTACTTTCCATAAGTAATATATATATATATATATATATATATATATATATATATATATATATATATATATATATATATATATTGTACATAACAAGAAAACAAACCTCTCAAAATCGGAACAAAACCGAATGAAGACAGCAGATGTTGAACAAATTAAGGGCTCGATATCTTATAGGATAGAGCTATATAAATTATAAAGGATAATAAAATGCTTGAACATTTTACTGCAATTTCACGGTATCATCGTCATTTTATTATATCTACCCCCCACCTTCCAAAAATAAAAAAAACAAGTTCATGGTTGGTGTCTTTTTTTTTTTCTTCAGATCATCAGAAATGACTAGTTTTTGTTTTTCAACTCGATATAGTTCAGTCTTACCCTATTGAAATAATTAAAAAAAGCATTTGAAAGACTTACATTGGAAAGAAAATAGCAAGTAAGACCCCCCTCGTCTGAAATTAATTCGGAAAGATAAAAAACTCCAACAAAAACAACGGGGGGGGGGGCGTATAAAGGTCATTAGAAATGTAATGATAATTCATATATGAAAAATTAAACGACTGATGTAATTGCATATAAGTATTGATTGCATATAAATATTACTGCGAACACTGACAAAGCATAAATTTTTCCGACATTTTTGACGGAGAATGTACACTAGTATGTATATATATATATATATATATATATATATATATATATATATATATATATATATATATATATTCATCCGGAGTATTTTCACATTTCGACACCGAATTAATTATCAAATCAACAAAAATAACAACTTTTTCTTTTAATTCGTACTAGAAATAATAATTTAATGTGTTGCTTATGAGAGAAACCTTTTTGACTTTATTCAAAAAATACATAGACATATTAAAAAATACTTGGACATGCCAGAAAGTACCTAGACATGTTAAAAAATACCTGGACATGTTAAAAAATACCTATGACTGTTAAAAAGTACCTAGACATGTTAAAAATACCTAGATATGTTAACAAATACCGTTGACTGTTAAAAAATACCTAGAACTATTAAAAATACCTAGACATTAATAAAATACCTAGACATGTTAAAAAAATAACTAGACATGTTAAAAAATACCTAAACATATAAAAAGTACCTAGACATGTTAAAAAATAATTAGATATGCTAACAAATACCTAGACATGTTTAAAAATACCTAGACATGTTAAAAAATACCTAGACATTAAAAAAATATCTTGACATGTTAACAAATATCTAGAAATGTAAAAAGTACCTAGACATGTTACAAAATATCTAGACATGTTACAAAATATCTAGACATGTTACAAAATATCTAGACATGTTAAAAAATACCTAGAAATATTAAAAAGTACCTATTAAGAAGCCCCCTCACTTTTTGACTTACCCCCCACACTTTACGGTCATCAATAAGTAAGTTGATATGCATGTGTTTAATCGCCCCCACCCACTTTCATAACTGTCCCGCCGGCCCTGCGTTATCACCTTTCACACACATTGAAATAAAAATGAGATCGTCCGATGGTGATGTAAATAAATACGACTTTACCAATTTTAAAATGAATTGTTCCAAAATCGAATGATGTCGTCCCGTCGACTAAAACAGTACAATTTTAAATAAATACATTTCAAAAAGTGACATTCGTTTTATTGATTTGAAGAATATTTAGCTGACAATTATTTTTACGGAAAGAAAATAGAGAATATTTATGGTTTACAAAAAAATAAATCTACAATTTTAAATATATAAAGAAAGGAGAAACCTATTTGTTTTATTGATTTGAAGAATATTTAGCTGACAAGTAGAATCATTTTTACAGACGAAATTCATTTTTTTTCTTAATAGTATTGATCCCAACAGATATTTATTATTTCAAAAAGAATCTTATTATTAACAATAAAGTATACAGATTGATGTAGAACCCACCACCGTGGAATTTTCACGGGTCCGCTAGTATATATACAATACTATAGCTGAGTTCATCAACGTTTGCTTCTAATGAGTTTGTTTTGTTTTTCGATATAGTTTAATCACACGAAATACATGCTAAAATGTTCCTCAGTTTTGGGATTGAGTTCCTATTTACTTGACTCCCCACGAGGGCAGAGTTAGACACAAGGTCGGTTTTTAATGTGGGTAAAATCTAGCTCCCCAAAAATAGGCAGTCTGGGTTGAAACAAAATTTTAATTGCTTTAATTTAAAAGGAGTTCTCCTACACTGACCTGAGACAGAAAGATAGAATGGAGTAGCTTCAC
>OY744532.1:43346564-43441564 GCA_963556195.1 Sepiola atlantica | reverse complement strand
AGTACGAATTTTAGAAGCCATATACAAATAATACAAAACTTTTCCAGTTATAATATACATTTTTAATCTTTCACAAAAATTATTCATAAAATATATAAGAAGTCATTAATAAATGCAATTAAATATCAATTTTGTTTATGCTGAACAAATGAAGTAGAGTTGTAATAATTAAACCAGATACGTCGGTGCATAAATATATTTATATGTATACGTTACTATCAAAATTAAACTCAAAAAGACCATTTTTCGCCATTTTATATCCATAGGTAAAGTCACCCATCTCTTACTGTCTATCACTCTTTTCCTCTCTCACTGTATCTTGCTTGAACCTCACCTCATCCCTCTCTTATTTTATACCGTTTCTATTACCGTCACCTGCGCGTGTGTGAGTGTGTGTGTGTGTGTCTCGCTCTCTCTTTCTCTCTCTCTCTCTCTCTCTCTCTCTCTCAATCTATCTATCTATTTTGGCCTTTCTCTTTCTCTCTATCTCTCTCTCTCTCTCTTGGCCTTTTTCTTTCTCTCTTGATTTATTACCTCCCCACGAGGGCAGGGTAAGGTACACTGTCGGGTTTTAATGTGAGGAAAATCCAGCTCCCCAAAAAGGAGCATCCTGGATTGAGACAAAACTAAAAATTGCCTCAGTCTAGAAGGATTTCTCCTTCACTGACCGAAGACAGAGTAGGTGAAGTGTAGTATCACAACAGATGCTACATTTTGCTCCTAGCCAGAAGACCGTGTGCCACAGGTGAAGTTTTGTTGCAGTTAGGAATAATTTGCAGTATCAAGAAAACCTTTGCGTTCTCTTTTCAACAGCCACTTTGTTTAATCTTAGATAAACTGGGTGTCTGTGTGTGTGTTTGCATGTATGTGTGTGCATGCGTGCGTTGCCAATCAATACGTGTGTAGTGGTGTGCAAATAGTTTATTTTCAATGGAGGAAGCCATCTATTCAATACAGGAAAGTTGTGTGTGTGTGTGTGTGTGTGTGTGTGTGTGTGTGTGTGTGTGTGTGTGTGTGTGTCCGGAGCTCTGGCAATAGCACGGTACCAAATTGCTGGTCTTTTGAAAGATGAACTGGAGATGCTGAAACCTACACAAATGAAAAATGTCTTAATCCACGGTCTACCTTCTTTTTAATTCATGTACAATTATTAATTTTATTTAATTTTTAAATAAACAATGTTCTTCTCTTTTTCATTAATTTGAAATCAACGAAAGTGGAAAACAATTTTTTTAGTTATTGTTTAACTCCATAACATAAAAAGACTTAAGTTAAATATGATTATATTATTACAATGAAATTATATTAATTACTACAATGCATAGACCTTTAAAAAAAAAGATTAGTTTAATCATATTTTAATTTTAATTAATTCGGTACTTTGTTAGATTAGGACCCACCCTAACTTTGACCATGACTCTAACCCTAACCCTAACTCTAACCCTAAACACTAACTCTAACCTTAACCCTAACCCTAACCCTAACCCTAATCCTAACCCTAACCCTATCCCTAACTCTAACCCTAACCCCCACTCTGACCCTAATCATAACCCTAACGACAGGGTCAAACTTAGTGTGGGTCCTAATGTAAATAATCACCATAATACAAAAAAAATGGTTGCTTTATTACCGTACATGAAGAAAAATTAAACCGTGGATTTGAGACCATTTTTTGATATCAGGAAAAGTTTAAGTAAAAAACAAAAAACAATTGCGATATTCCAACAGATCACATAATATAAAATTTATTTATTAATGAATCAGATCTTATTAATCCCTAGTATGTATTAAATGCTGCTGATAGCAATAAGTTCAATGGTTGACATGTTATTTCAATCACGGCTTTCATATTATAATTTAGAAGATTACAACATTTATGACATATTTAACATTTTTAATATTATAATCACGCTCCAAAAATCAAAATTTAGCAATGTTTATCAAATCCCAATCATATAATGCAAATAAGACCCAAAGTACATTTAAATTTATTGGCATGAAAGATTAGAACAGCGATTCTCCCAATTAATCTCCATACATCCTTCTTGCCTCATGCCATATGCAATGATATTTTCTGTTCAAATACCAAGAGCTGTAAGCTATGTGTATTAGCTAGAGTCTTAACCTTTCACAACAATATTTTCTGTTCAAATACCAAATGCTGTTGAGTAATGTGTATTGGCTGCAGAATTAATCTTTTGCAAAAATATTTTATGTTCAAATACCAAAAGCTGTTGAGCAATGTGTATTGGCTGTAGCATTAACCAGTCACAACAATATTTTCTGTTCAAATACGAAATGCTGTTAGGCAATGTCTATTGACTGCAGAATTAACCTTTCACAACAATATTTTCTGTTCAAATACCAAAAGCTGTTGAGCAATGTGTATTGGCTGGAGCATTAACCTTTTGCAACAATATTTTCTGTTCAAATACCAAGGGCTGTCGAGCAATGTCTATTGACTGCAGAATTAACCTTTCGTGACAATATTTTATGTTCAAATACCAAGGGCTGTTGAGCAATGTGTATTGGCTGAAACATACACTTTTCAAAACAATATTTTCTTATCAAATACAAAGGGCTGTTGAGCAATGTGTATTAGCTGGAGCATTAACCTTTCACAACTATATTTTCTGTTCAAATACCAAGGGCTGTTGAGCAATGTGCATTGGCTGGAGCATTAACCTTTCACAGGACTATTTTCTGTTCAAATACCAAGGGCTGTTGAGCAATGTGTATTAGCTGGAGCATTAACTTTCACAACAATATTTTCTGTTCAAATACCAAGGGATGTTGAGCAATGTGTATTAGCTGGAGCATTAACTTTCACAACAATATTTTCTGTTCAAATACCAAGGGATGTTGAGCAATGTGTATTGGCTGGAGCATTAACTTTTCGCAACAATATTTTCTGTTCAAATACCAAGGGCTGTTGAGCAATGTGTATTGGCTGGAGCATTAACCTTTAACAACAATATTGTCTGTTCAAATACCAAGGGCTGTTGAGCAATGTGTATTGGCTGGAGCATTAACCTTTCACAACACTATTTTCTGTTCAAATACCAAGGGCTGTTGAGTAATGTGTATTAGCTGGAGCATTAACCTTTCACAACACTATTTTCTGTTCAAATACCAAGGGCTGTTGAGCAATGTGTATTGGCTGGAACATTAACCTTTCACAACTATATTTTCTGTTCAAATACCAAGGGCTGTTGAGTAATGTGTATTAGCTGGAGCATTAACCTTTCACAACCATATTTTCTGTTCAAATACCAAGGGCTGTTGAGCAATGTGCATTGGCTGGAGCATTAACCTTTCACAACACTATTTTCTGTTCAAATACCAAGGGCTGTTGAGCAATGTGTATTGGCTGGAACATTTACCTTTCACAACTATATTTTCTGTTCAAATACCAAGGGCTGTTGAGTAATGTGTATTAGCTGGAGCATTAACCTTTCACAACCATATTTTCTGTTCAAATACCAAGGGCTGTTGAGCAATGTGCATTGGCTGGAGCATTAACCTTTCACAGCACTATTTTCTGTTCAAATACCAAGGGCTGTTGAGCAATGTGTATTGGCTGGAGCATTAACCTTTCACAACACTATTTTCTGTTCAAATACCAAGGGCTGTTGAGCAATGTGTATTGGCTGGAGCATTAACTTTCACAACAATATTTTCTGTTCAAATACCAAGGGCTGTTGAGTAATGTGTATTGGCTGGAGCATTAACTTTCACAACAATATTTTCTGTTCAAATACCAAGGGCTGTTGAGCAATGTGTATTGGCTGGAGCATTAACTTTCACAACAATATTTTCTGTTCAAATACCAAGGGCTGTTGAGCAATGTGTATTGGCTGGAGCATTAACTTTCACAACAATATTTTCTGTTCAAATACCAAGGGCTGTTGAGTAATATGTATTGGCTGGAACATTTACCTTTCACAACTATATTTTCTGTTCAAATACCAAGGGCTGTTGAGTAATGTGTATTAGCTGGAGCATTAACCTTTTGCAACTATATTTTCTGTTCAAATACCAAGGGCTGTTGAGCAATGTGCATTGGCTGGAGCATTAACCTTTCACAGGACTATTTTCTGTTCAAATACCAAGGGCTGTTGAGTAATGTGTATTAGCTGGAGCATTAACCTTTCACAACAATATTTTCTGTTCAAATACCAAGGGCTGTTGAGTAATGTGTATTAGCTGGAGCATTAACTTTCACAACAATATTTTCTGTTCAAATACCAAGGGATGTTGAGCAATGTGTATTGGCTGGAGCATTAACCTTTCACAACACTATTTTCTGTTCAAATACCAATGGCTGTTGAGTAATGTGTATTAGCTGGAGCATTAACCTTTCACAACAATATTTTCTGTTCAAATACCAAGGGATGTTGAGCAATGTGTATTGGCTGGAGCATTAACCTTTCACAACACTATTTTCTGTTCAAATACCAAGGGCTGTTGAGCAATGTGTATTGGCTGGAGCATTAACTTATCGCAACAATATTTTCTTTACTTGGCTCTATTAATTTCTTGTCATAAAAATTAATTACAATGGAACTTTGAAACCCGCAAAAGATGCAAAACTATTCAATTCTTATATTTTACCATAAATGACAATGTTCACAAATAGGTCACCAGTCGAAAATCCGATCAATTCTTTTTGAAAGCCTATAAAAATAATGTTTACTATTATTCTTCCAATTTTTAACTTCAGGGTAGTCAAAAATGTCCATCCGAACGTTGCTTCACAGTTCCAATGTTATTTTCTCTCCTGACTGACCATTGCCGACCATTGTAACCGTTTAATGGTATCTTGTACTCTTCTCACCTTCTTACATTTGTCCAGAAGGTTCTTTATTGTGAGTCTGGTTGGAGCGTGTCTCCCTGAAAAGTCCCTCCAAAATTATCATTGAGTTTTGACCTCTACAATCGTGATCCTCTTATGAACAGAATATCTTGTGGCTTAACCTATTTCACCTGAAAAAACAGAAGCCTGTGTTCATAGAAATGATAGCGATAATAAAATGGATACATGTTTTTGTGTGAACTTTTTTTGTGTGCGTTCACTGCTCATTGAGGATTTTCGATATTGAACTAAATTAAGGGTTTATATGTATATATATAAATGCATATATACATACCGATTTCGTCATGAAGTATATCTCTACAATCTTAATCTTCTTGTGCGCGGAATATCTTGTTGACTATTTCATTTTACCTGAAAATCAGAAGCCTGGGTTGATTTTCGGTACTTCTTCAGATTAGGATCTGACCCAACTTTAACCTTAACCCTGACCCTAACCGTGACCCTAACTTTTACGCTAACCCTTACCCTGACCCTGACATTAATCCGACCCTGACCCTGACTCTGACCCTGACAATAACGACGGGGTCAAAGTTAGTTTGGGTCCTAATCTGGAGAAGCACTTAATTTTCCTAGAAATGATAGCGATAATAAAATTGCTACATCTTTTTGGACCAGCGTGAAATTTAATTTCTGCATAATTAGAAGAATTGTTTCTTCCTGAAAATTGTTTAACAGATAAAATAATTAAACAGTAATTTTAATATCAATCTTTATTTGGGTGTTCTGAACGTGTCAGCTATTAAGTCAGTTGTTATAATCCTTATATTTTGTTGCTTGTTTTAAGTAAAAATTCATTATTAACGAAAATTTCCATTCGCAAAGAAAAAACATTTTTAAGATGTTTCAAGTCTTCAGTAAGGTACCGGTTTCCTTGCTCATTTCAGTTTTTCAACATCAGACACATATTGAAAGCAACACACTGTGTAACTAAATCTCAGTTTTCAAAATGGCGCTTTTGCATGTTTGTGTTTAGGTTATGGAAAACAAAGCTTGGAAGGACTGGATACAGTTGGGCGGAATTTAGGCCTCACACACTCTTCGTTTTACGCGTGCTTACACCTGTGGGTTGATCTCAATTTTCGAGATATTTCATCCTGTTTAGGTAGACTTTAAGCCATGCAATTTTTTTTTCACTGAATTTCCTGGTAGAGGAGTGTTATAATGTGGTTTGCAGTTATAAGTGAGTTGCTTACCACAGAGCATAGAATCTGGGATGCTAATTTTTATCTAGATGATTTAGTAGAAAAGTATTTGATTTTTCTCTCTGGAAATCGCTCCAGACAAGGCATGAAGCCATGTGATGCAAGAGATAAAAAGAACGAAATATGATTATTGCAAAAACAGGGGATGCCTATTGACCTTAGTCTTGAAAAAACCAAGGCTATAGGTAGGAGGAAAACAGTCAGCAGGAAGAGAGTTCCACAAGCATGCACTTCTTGAAAAGAAGCTACTGGAATAGGAAGCTGTATTACAATGAGGTATCAAAACAGCGAATTGATGGAGACCATACGACCAACGAGTCAAACGAACTCGAACAAAGGAAGCCGGAAATAGATCAGACCATTCTGAAGAACACATGCCATAATGGTACTTATGTAAAAGACTGAGACTAGCAACATCACGTCTGCGAGAGAGAGGGTGCAGAGAAGAAGAAAGGGTAGGGCCAATCAAATTAAATATACGTTTCTGAACATCATCAAGAACCCACAAATTGGTCAAAGATTCACCAGCCCAAATAGGACAACAGTACTCCATACAAGGTCTTATAGTAGATTAGTAGAGATAGAGAATAGCCTCTGGTGTGAGAAAGTGTTTGGAGCGATAGACAGAACCGACTTTATGAGAAGCAGAAAGAGCAATGGATCTAATGTATGAACTTCAAGAAAGAACGATCAAGAAGGTTCAGAGTTGATTTCTTCTGAAGAACAGAGCCATCCATGAGAATCTCAGGACGAAAAGGTTAAGATGCAATAATTATGAATAAAACAAATGAAACACTTTTAGAAGCAATATTTGTAAAGGTTGATATGCCCTAAAACAAACAAACAATCAAAGTTAATAAAAAATAAAATTGATTTGTCAAGAAATAGTTTTTTAAATGTTCCTAAACTATCATCAACAAAATGCCTGCTATATTATTTTGGACACGTTTTGCAACGAATTTACATATGGGTTAGTATGGAGTTCAGCCGATACTCATCCATATGTAAATTCGATTATGTTCATGAGTCAGCGACTATTTCTTGGCAAAATTCTTTAATTTTTATTTGCGCTTTCCTATATCTTATCATGTGCTTAGATTTCTAGCTTCAGTTAAGTTCATTGCAAGCAATTTCAAGACTTTATGGAAAGTGCTTGTTCTCAATTTAAATTAAAGTTTCTTGTTCCCAATTTAAAACGAAAATGCTTTTTCTTAATTTAAAACGAAAGTTGCTCGTCCTCAATTTAAAACGAAAGTTGCTTATCCTCAATTTTAAACAAAAGTTGATTGTTCTTAATTTTTAACAAAGATTTCTTATTCTCAATTTAAAACAAAAGTTGCTTGTCCTTAATTTAAAAAGAAAGTTGCTTGTTCTCAATTTTAAAAAAAAATGTCTTATTCTCAATTTAAAACAAAAGTTGCTTGTCCTTAATTTAAAAAGAAAGTTGCTTGTTCTCAATTTTAAACAAAAATGTTTTATTCTCAATTTAAAACGTAAGTTGCTTGTCCTTAATTTAAAAAGAAAGTTGCTTGTTCTCAATTTTAAACAAAAATGTCTTATTCTCAATTTAAAACGAAAGTTGCTTGTCCTTAATTTAAAAAGAAAGTTGCTTGTTCTCAATTTTAAACAAAAATGTCTTATTCTCAATTTTAAACGTAAGTTGCTTGTCCTTAATTTAAAAAGAAAGTTGCTTGTCCTCAATTTAACAAACAAACATCACTTACTTCAGGACTTTTGTTTTTAAATATCAGATTCTTCCAAATTTCAAGATACATTATATTCCGCATTACATTTGTTGCTACACTCACAAATATATAATTGTCTTATTTACTTTAATCAGTTTTGTTTTCTACAATTTAAGATTTGGAACTGAAATAGGTGAAATTCAAAATACTTATGCACACTTTTCTTTCTAAAACTATTAAAAAATGTTATAATCTCTACTTAAAAAATGTTATAATCTCTACTTAAGAAATGTTATAATCTCTACTTAAAAATGTTATAATCTCTACTTAAAAAAATGTTATAATCTCTACTTAAAAAATGTTATAATCTCTACTTAAAAAGTGTTATAATCTCTACTTAAAAAATGTTATAATCTCTACTTAATAAATGTTATAATCTCTACTTAAAAATGTTATAATCTCTACTTAAAAAAATGTTATAATCTCTACTTAAAAATGCCCAATACTCCATGCATGGGCGAATGGTGGCTTTATAGAGATATAGGATACTGGCAGGTGTGAGAAGTTTTCTAGCCCAGTAAAGGTGGAGGGGCTACCTTCTTTACAGCAGATTTGGCAGCATCTTCTATGTACTTATTTCACTTCATGTTGTCCCAGAATGTCAGGTAAAACTCTTCACTTTCTGAATAGATTTCTAAAATAGATTTTCAATTATTTCAAGATACAAAATATCATTAGTTACAAATGAATGTGTCTGCTTCTATAAAAAAAAATGACGTTTGGTTTTCTAACATATAAAGTTATCTTGCCGGGTTTTCAAAGTCAGAACCAAATAGAAATCCATCTGACATGTCGATACTTAATTCAAAATTCGGTTGTCCCTTTCGTTATGTTATTGGCACAAAGTCTTTTTGTTTCGCATCAGTTAGAAAGAAATATCTTATTCTGGAAAAGAAAACTTTTAGAGTGGCAAAGTTTTCCTTATTCACCGAATATTCTTATAGATAAAACAAGTAATCGTGTCATGAGTGTTTTATTATACATTACTATTATTTGTTCTTTACTAATAATACATTAATGCTATGTACTAAAACGAAATTTGTAAAAATTCAATATAATAAAAATTACCTAACATTTTTTCATAAACAAATCAGTCATATTTTTTTATCCCGAGCTAACAAAAGTTTTACAGTGAAAAATGTTGGCTTACTTACCGAATGTTCGGATACATTAAAGAAAAGTAATCATGTCATATATACAGCATAATCACGTT
The DNA here is from genome assembly GCA_963556195.1 of Sepiola atlantica. Classification (NCBI taxonomy): domain Eukaryota; kingdom Metazoa; phylum Mollusca; class Cephalopoda; order Sepiida; family Sepiolidae; genus Sepiola; species Sepiola atlantica. Next base: position 43,432,528 of record OY744532.1, on the reverse strand, counting down.
GACTGTTAAATCACCGAAGTTAAGAGACGTTGAGTCTGGTTAGTACAAAATGGGTGGCCATTTGGAAATACTAGGGGTTGTATGTCATCTCCTCTAACCGGGATATACATGCTGACTAGGGACTGCATGTGAATTTGTATTCTCCATAAACTTCCACTTTCAGTGACAGGCGGAATGCCCGACGCTGAGCGAGTACCACAAAAATGTGGCATAACTAGTTATTCGTCAATCGTGTCACGAGTTATGTCCCTTTGATTACACATTATTAGTTGTTCTTTACTAATAACCCAATGAAAAGGACTTTGTAAAAATTCAAAGAAATTTATAGAAATGCACAGAGCTTAATTGAGATAATCTCAAACACATGTGTTCGATACCCAAATTGGAGATGCTAGATACTCCAAATCGGAGATGTTGGATATTCGCTAACCTTCATGGGTGTACACCCAGGTTTCATCTCCGCCGGCTGTGTATCTTTCTTTTGGCTGTGATCAAAAACACAGGGACTCCGGGTTTTAGTTTCAGAAGATTTATTTAACGTAACAGACAGACAGATGATGTGGTTGTTTGCATGCGTGCACACGAGAGAGAGAGAGAGAGAAAGAGAGAGAGAAAGAGAGAGAGAGAGAAGAGAAGAGAAACAATTACTGGGGAAAGATATTCAGGCCATTTTTTGCCACTGTGCACCGGCCCCTATCGCTAGCTGGGACCCCGCTTCGCACCTGCTTCTCTTTTGGTCAGCAGGAATAGAAAGAGGTCGACAATCCCCCCCCCCCTCCCAACCGTCGTGATGTCACTTCCGATTCTGGTTTTGGCTACCAACCTCTCTTTCAGGGAACCCTCTCTTTCAGGGAACCCTCTTACTCTCTGCAACCATTACTATCTTACACATGATCTCGACTACAGAATAATTTGGATATGATGTTAAAACACAATAAATCAGTTATAGCTAAAATTTTATTTAATTCTTTCAGAAAATCTAGAGATGAGGCCCATCGAAAATTGGGAGTTGTTTTTTGGGGGGTTATGGGGAAGGGTGGAGGTTATCTTGGATTAAACGTTTGGAGACTGTGTGATCAGTTTCAAGACAGATTTTGAGTGAGCACCTCACAGCCCATATATTACCCTGTTTTCCGATGTCTTTCTTGGTGGCTATCGTAAAGACAGAGCTATTCATGGAAACACAGAACCATCACTGGACTTAAGGAAGCCTTCAGGAAGGAGGTCGAAGGCATACTTCGGTCGGATTTTAAGGATGACATAGACATATTTGTGCTGCTTCTCCAGAAATACACACGGCTAAATGACGGTCATCTTAAACACATGCTCTAAAATAAACAAAAACAGTTCAAAGACTCTCATGTTTTCATAGGATGTTTTAAATACAATAAATTAGTTATCAACAATTTTTTTTAAATTCTTGTGGAAAATTAAAAAATGAGGACCATTACAAGTTGGGGGCTGTTTTTTTTAATTTATTTTTTTAGGGGGGGGGGAGTCACCTTGGATTAAACATTACTGAAATCCATAAAACAAAATTACTAAGAATCAAGAGGCACGGTCGTTTCCAATAGTGTTTTTGGAGTCCTTTCTATAATTAAAAAACCAATGAGGTGTTTACTTCAATGTATCGAATTCACTGCAATTGAAATGCAACACGTTCCATTGGGTGTCATGATACCAGAAACAGCACAAATGATCCCTGATTACAGTTGAGAACAATCTTTAATCATTTCTGTTAAGTTTGTTTTATTTCATTTGGTTTAGACTAGTGATAGGACGATTCCAATATTTTTCCTGATTACCAATTCTAATACAATTACCGATTCTGTTCTAAATTCCCGATTCCGATAGAATTACCGATTCTGTTCTAAATTTCCAATTCCGATACAATTACCAATTCCGATTCTAAAATAGCCTAATCGCTTAAAAAGTAAAATTTAATTTTTTTTTGGGGGGGGGGGGGTAGCTTCTAATGTAGATATAATAATTTGACAAACTCCTTAATTTTTTCCTTTTATGCATTGTATCCAAGATTTTGATTAACCCATTGCGAGATGTTCACCTATATTTTTCACTTGTGCCATTTTTTTTCCTATTAATCCACTCGTGCCTTTTTAACCTGCACCATTTTTACCTTGTCATTTTTTTCCGGTTCCATTTTTTTCTATCTTCGTTATCATGATCGATAAATTTTAGTTGCACTTGTAGTTTAAAATCAATAAATATTTATAATTTTATCATTAGTACCAGTAATGGATATTTATGTTTTAAACATAAAAGAATCGTTTTTGAAATCGGAAATTAGGCTAAATTTTTTCCGATTCTGATTAAACGTCCCATCACTAATTATAATAAATAAGTAATGGAAAATTAAGTTTTATACAAAAACATAAACAAAACAAAAAAAGAATTAAAAGAATTGTTTTTGAAATCGGAAATTAGGCTAAATTTTTTCCGATTCTGAATAAACGTCCCATCACTAATTATAATAAATAAGCAATGGAAAATTAAGTTTTATACAAAAACATAAACAAAACAAAAAGAATTAAAAGAATTGTTTTTGAAATCGGAAAATAGGCACATTTTTTCCGATTCTGAATAAACGTCCCATCACTAATTATAATAAATAAGCAATGGAAAATTAAGTTTTATACAAAAACATAAACAAAACAAAAAGAATTAAAAGAATTGTTTTTGAAATCGGAAAATAGGCACATTTTTTCCGATTCTGAATAAACGTCCCATCACTAATTATAATAAATAAGCAATGGAAAATTAAGTTTTATACAAAAACATAAACAAAACAAAAAGAATTAAAAGAATTGTTTTTGAAATCGGAAAATAGGCACATTTTTTCCGATTCCGATACCCCAAAAGTTCCGATGTTTCCGATTCTCGATTTCCGATTCCAATTAATCGTCTCAACACTAGTGGATACTGAAATTGGCTGCTTTCAAAACTCACTCCATTTTTCGCTATCATGTTAAATATTTTCTCTACATAATAATCACAATTGCATTGGTTTTCGATACAGAAGACTGGTCAGCAGATTGTTTTATAATTTTACTATCTATTTATTGTTCATTATAAAAAATATCAGAGGGTAAAGAAGTATTTAATAGCGTCATGTTATGGCCCCTTCTTTTACTGATCCAAAAATGCAAAAGCTGTTGCTGCAAAAAGAAAGAATTTAACAAAAGAAGGTTTTTTATTGCTTACATTTATTGTAGTAGAATGCCGACATTCTCTTAGCACCCTCGGCCTCACATACACAGTCAGCTCCCCAGCCCCTGCTAGAGGTAGAAAAAGGCGGAACGTCTGCTCACTTCGACTTTCTTTCACTCTCTCGTTTTTTCTAATTCTCTCTCGATCGGTGACATAATTCTAACAATTATTTTTTACACATACAATCAATAAAATGTTTATACTTTCAATTTTTGTCTAAACCTTGAAATTATCACAATAATCACAGTCTAATTTCAAGCACGACGTCTTCCCACCCACACCCCTGACTTACATCGTGTTACCATCTAAGTTATAATTCTTATTTACTATCCTGCTTTTTCCATCACCATGGGGTAATCTTGTTACAATAAGACTGGTCAACTGATTGATTTTATCATTTGACCAGTCTTATTGTTCATCATAAATATTGGATGGTAAAAGAAGTTTAATTCGATATTTTAATAATGCCAGAAAGAATTTTGTGTAAAACTTTCAGTATACATAAGTAAAGAAAGTACAGTTATTTTCTGAGCTGACTGGTTTACGCGACCGGGGCTTAAATCCGTTTTATAACGTTAAATAGAATAAATAGCTTGACCCCACTCCCCAGTGTCAGGGTGTTAGTCTGTCACTAATTATACTTCAAGGGTGGTACCTATCAATTCACCTGGATGGAGTGTTTGCCTACCACACCTAGTATTCCCAAAAGGTCACCCATCTCATTACTGACAAGATGCAACATCACTTAACTTCGATGATGTGACAGTTGGTGGCTGCAGACATCGGACAGTTAGGATTGATCAATCAAGATGCGAGTGATAGGAAATTATGGAGATATCCAATGAAAAAGTCTAACCCATGTTAAGGGGAAAAGAACTTCAAAACTAAAAGACAGACAAGTTTCCTCTCATGATTTATAGTTTCTTCTAAGAATTTATAGTTTCTTCTTACAATTTATAGTTTTTTCTTATAAATTATAGTTTCTCCTCACGATTTATAGTTTCTTCTTATAATTTATAGTTTCTTCTTACAATTTATAGTTTCTTCTTATAAATTAGAGTTTCTCCTCACAATTTATAGTTTCTTCTTACAATTTATAGTTTCTTCTTATAAATTAGAGTTTCTCCTCACAATTTATAGTTTCTTCTTACAATTTATAGTTTCTTCTTATAAATTAGAGTTTTTCCTCACAATTTATAGTTTCTTCTTACAATTTATAGTTTCTTCTTATAAATTAGAGTTTCTCCTCACAATTTATAGTTGCTTCTAAGAATTTCTAGTTTCTTCTTACAATTTATAGATTCTCCTCACGATTTATAGTTTCTTCTTATAATTTATAATCTCTTACAATTTATAGTTTCTTATGATTTATAAGTTTTTCTTTCAATTTATAGATTCTCACAATTTATATTATCTTCTTATAATGTATTATTTCTTCCTACAATTTATAGCTTCTTATAATTTGTAGTTTCTTCTGACAATTTATAGTTTCTTCTTATAAATTATAGTTTCTTACATTTTTTTAGCTTATTCTTTCAATTTATAGTTTCTTCTTACAATTTATAGTTTATTCTTATAATTCATAGTTTCTTATAATTCATAATTTCTTACAATTTATAATTTCTTACAATTTATAACTTCTTACGAGAAAAAGAGAAGGAGAACAACAGTAACAGTAAAAACAACACAACAACAACAACCTGTCACTGTGACTTTGTAGTAAATTCGCTGCTTTTCGTGTCATATTTATTTTTAAACACTCGACTTACAAATCTTTAATCTCTTTTAATTTTCAGTTCCTGTTTACGAACTATGGAAGATTCCTAGTAAAAGATGGCGACTAATAAACCAGCAATTCTTTTTTAGATTCCAATTTATCATTTCGTTGCAAGAATTCACATTCTTCCTTGGCAGCGGTAATTATGTGTATGGAATTAATTCAAAGCTAATAAACATGGAGTCAATTGCAAAGATTTCATTTTGGTCGTTTTGGTTCACGGAACGCACATTCACAGCATTCATTAATCGCAGCTTTCAATTCAGTCATAGAAAATTCTTGCAGCAGCAGCAGATTCTTTTGCAGACTTTCTCCTTCCATGATTTTGAGGAAGAACTCATTTAATTCAATAACAAAACCTTTGAAACTTGACGTCAAAAAGGAAAGTTTTAAAGCAACACTTTTGTCAACAATTTCTTTAACTCTGTTTTTTTATATCCAACATTTTTTTCATTTTCTGCATAGAAATAAAATCTATTTTAATACATTTACGATTCGCTTTATTTTTGAAAGATAACTTGTTTTATCAAAGAATTCCATTTAAACAGAAACAAAATTTCTAAGAAAAAACTATCAAAACAAAATTTCTAAGAAAAAACGTATAAAAATAGTTTCTTCTAAAAATGTGTATTTTTTCTTATAATTTATAGTTTCTTTCATATATATATTTATAATTTCTTCTTACAAATTAAAGTATCTTTTTTTTAATTTATAGATTCTTCTTATAATCTATAAATTGTAAGAAGAGATTCTTACAATTTATAGCCTTTTCTTACAATTTATAGTTTCTCCTCACCATTTATAGTTTCTTCTTATAATTCATAGTTTCTTCAAACAATTTATCGCATGTTACAATCTATAGCATCTTACAATTCATAGCTTCTTACAATTTAGTTTCTTCTCATAATTTATAGTTACTTCTTACAATTTATAACTTCTGATAATTTATAGTTTCTTACAATTTATAGTTTCTTAGAATTTATAGTTTATTCTTACAATTTATAGTTTCTTAGAATTTATAGTTTATTCTTACAATTTATAGTTTCTTACAATTTATAGTTTATTCTTACAATTTATAGTTTTTCTCATAATTTATAGTTACTTCTTACAATTTATAACTATTATTAGAATTCATAGTTTCTTACAATTTATAGTTTCTTCTTATAATTTATAGTTTGTAAAAGTTCAGCAAAACAATTGATTTGCCAGAAATTTAACACATTTCTATATAAAATCTATTCAATTTATATGTTTGTTACATTGATGAATATCAACCGTTTGTGTAACTACTACCAACTGTGTAAAGTGTAGCAAACTAAATCCTCTTTCCAACTTTTGAAATTAGAAATTGCTAAAAATAAATGTAACCCGTCGGGTCACCTATTGAGTTCGGGTTAGATGTTTTGCATTAGGAAAAAGTGAGTTTGTAAATCTAGCTAATTTATTTTTTAATAAAAAGATAAAATCACAAATCAGTCTTTATTCTCTTTCTCTCCCTCCCCCCCCCCTCTCTCTCTCCCTCCCCCTCTCTCTCTATATATATATATTTCTCTTCCCAACTATGGGTTAAAGTCATGTTGTGGTTATATTCCCTATTGTTTTAAATTCACTATTCTAATCTTCCGTTATAGTTAGTTGTATTACTTTTGATTGTTCATAAACAAAGAGAGAGGGGGGGGGAAGGTAACAGAAGCGAGAGTGGATAGACACTGTATGAAATCAGAGCTGGGGGGGGGGTCAAACAACATAAAGTGAAAGAGAGTGAGAGTAATAGACTGAAACTTATTAAGGAATGTGTGACTTTATGAGTAAAATGCAAATTATGGCTAATTAAAACAATTAAAATGGATATTTTCAAAACATAACTTAATCCCAAAACTAAGGAATATTTTAACACGTATTCTTTTGTTTGTGATTTCTAAAGATATCTAGTATATATATATATATATATATATATATATATATATACAGGGTGGGCAAAAATAAGGGTCCTATTTTTAAAAATTCATAACTTTTTTATTTATTGATTTTTTAAATTTTTTTTTTTTAGAATAAGTAAAGGACCCCTTCCGAAGCAAGAATGAGCCGTATTAGCCCTAAGGAACGTACCCTCATTTAGAAAACATTATTTTTGCTTAAAAAACTCAAAACAGTGTAAAAAACAATACTTTAGTTTTTGTAAGTTTTAAGAAGTGTTTTTCGGCTAAAATTTGTTTTGTTTATTTCAAAAAATCTCGGAAGGGTCAGTCTACACACACATAAAGTTTGGTGAGTTTAACTTTTATTTTGTGGAAGTTATTCAACTTCAAGTTATTCAAATTTAAAGATAGGACCCTTATTTTGGCCCACCCTATATATATATATATATATGAATTCAGTAGATTACAAAATCTTTGACATAATTACTATTTTGTATTCATGCTCAAAAAAAAAAACTCGAGAATGTTTATCCATATGTACACGTGTTTCAGAAATCCATTATTATCATTATTTATATCAGAGTAAAACTTGATGAATTAATGGTTTTCTTCTGCAGCATATATACCTTATCAATTCCAATTTAGATAATTTCCAGAGGAAATATTCACAATGCTATATCAGGTCCACCCATCCGGACTTTGTTTTCTTCTTGATAAGTTTTTACTTCATGGGGACTATTATCACGTCCAGTCTTGGATATCTTCGTTCGTTACTATTTCTATGCCCTAAAAGATTTTGTGGATTTCATTTTCCAATAATGTCTCCGGTTTCCAACTATACCATTGGTCTGCATCTTCAAAATGCAGACGTTTTCACAGTTTGAAGTGGACTCTCTTCTCAACATTGTCATGTCTGTTTTTACATTACGCTTCGGCTTGTTTTCTGCATTCACTTCTAATGTGATTTACCGTTTTGTTGCTTTATTCACCATGACAATGATTTTGGCGGCAGTAATCAGCCGCTCTGTAATTTTATAATCCTTTTACTACATCGGCCATACAGTCTTCAATACATACCAGTGCTCTTTCACGGCTAATTAGTTATCTTACAGCAAACACAGAATATATAGTAGTCACATTTTGTCATCAAAATATGCTTAGGCATTTAATGTTCATATGTATGTTATCACGTTTCACACACATTTAAAAAAGTGAGATCGCATGCTAATTTAATGCTGATTGAGCCCACCTTCAGATTGACCTATGACATGACTCCTTTGAAAAATTGAGAATTCTAATGTTTCTTTGTCCGGTGTCATACGTAAATGGTGATATATGACATATTGATATCTGAAATGCAAAAACTGTCAATTCGTATAAAAATAGTTAATTTGGTGGAAAGAATTTGCACCCCAGTTACAGAAATCAATTCAATAGTTTAAGGCTGCTTTGTATGGCTCCGGGTGCTGGCCATCAACAAAGGAAACAGATAGAAGACCATTCGTCACGGAGGCAAAGATGTTGCGTTGGACTTCCGGTCTGACCAGAAGCGACCATGTCTGAAGTTATGCTGATCTCAGATCAAATGAGGGAAAATCATCCCATCACTGGTGCACACATGTAATGCACACAAACGAGGATACCACAGCGAAAATGAGATTCAGGATAAAAAATCTGGGAAAAGGTCGAAAGGATCGGCGAAACGATGGTGGTTGGATGGATCCTCTACAAACAAGACGGCCAGACTTTTGATCATACATTGCGGAGGGAGAAATCCTTTGCAGACCCCACTCGAAAGAATTTTTTTTTACTTTCATTCACTCCAAACAATGCACACCGCCACTGAGATGTAAGGGGCTACTGTGATTTAGAGGACATATTTATAGGGGCATCGTAAGTGGGGAGTTGTGCAGCGAGATATTAGTTCACATTACATTTAAATTTCTGCATGGTTGGTACAATCAGTGAAACAGGGGACATGAAGAGAATTCCAAACGCTAGCAGTTCAAGGAAAGAAGCTATTAGAATAGAAAGTCTTCTGGCATCTGGGGACCTCTACAGTGAAGCAGTGAAGGGGTATGATTTTGCTGATTGTCGGTTGGTCGGGGGTATTTATGTCGAGGGAGCACTAGTGCAGCCAGTTCATCAGAGCACATTCCATTGAAGTACTTGTAAAAACAAGCAGAGGGATGCAACATTGTGGCGATGAGACAGGGGTTGGAGTCTGGCAAATTAGAGCCTCTTTTTTGGACTCTGTTAAAGAGGGAGAGACTGGTGCTTGATGCACCAGTCTAGATGTGACAACAATACTCCATTCATGGGCGAATGATGGCTTTGTAGAGATATGGGATATTCACAGGTGTGAGAAGTTTTCTCGACTAGTAAAGGGAGACCACTTTTCTTGCAGCAGCCGTCATGCGATAAACACAGAAGAAAATGGCGATCAATGTTTTAAACTTTAAACATGAATAAATTATATTTTGTGGGGTGTCTATTTACTTCTGGCATATCTTTTTGCTTTTGCTGGGGATGGGGCATCCTACCGGAGGCCAGACATTCACTTGCTATTTCAGAGACTCAAACCAAGAGATCTTTTTAGGATTTTAACTGTCTCTTTAAGTGTAATTGTTTGGATCTCTCTTGCACTTGGTTAACCGGGTATATTCGCCAGGTAGTTTTTTAAATTCTTTTTCATGAGCCCGGTAGGTCCTTTGATTACTGGAATGATGAAGATCTTCCTAAGATTCCAGTTTCTTTTCATGTCGTACATAATACCTTGGTATTTAGTTATCTTCTCCCTCTCAGCTCTAAGACAGTAGCATTAGGAAAACTGACTTCAACTAAGGTTGCTACTCTCTCCTTTTAGTCGCATATTACTATGTCAGGTTTAACAGATCCGTTTTCTTAGTATGTCGTTTTCTTGTATGCCTTCTAATGTTAATATTATATGCCAATTTTATTGTGTTGCTACTGTGGATAAGATCGAGTATAATCTTCTACATAATAAAAGTGTTCAGCTCACTTCAATAATCACGTATGCAAATTTTATTTTTATGGGCAAAGAAGAGGAGGCTTAATCTTAATAACTGATAATAAAAAATAACGGAAAGAATTTCTTTCACTTTCAAGATCGAGTATAATATTCTAATAATTACTAATGGAAATTTGGTACCTGTCTGTCTGAAGCCGAAACTATACTATTACTTCTATAAATGATGGTCCATTCAGTTTGTTTTTAATGTACTATTTTTCAATGCTCAGTTCAGTTGGGGGTAGTGCAGTATATGTTCGTTCATCATCATACCATAAATTCAGGTATTACTTCTTCCTATTTCTTATGTGCTACTCCTCTAGAAACTTTAAAACTCAAATCCTGAAGATACCTAATATTTTGTCCAAATAAAATTTATTCGATGGCACATACCCCTACATGATGCGGACTCTGTTGATAAATAGTTGAACTAAAAAGACGTTACCTGTTTTTTTTAACTTTCTCACCTATGATAATGAAAGCGGCATTAACGGGGTTAATCTGTTATGTCATCAGGTTCACTAAATGATTAGTTAGATAATCTTAATCCTAATCCTCACCTCCCGTTCTTCTCATAGTTTTTAGACAGGATTTTAGATGTCTGGCGGTCAGCCTGGCACACTTCAATTTAAAATAACATATTGTTTGGTCTGTCATGCTAGAGGTTTGTATGAAATAGCATTTTCGTTGGTCTGTCATGCTAGAGTTATGTATGAAATAGCATTGTTGTTGGTCTGTCATGCTAGAGTTATGTATGAAATAGCATTTTCGTTGGTCTGTCATGCTAGAGGTATGTATGAAATAGCATTTTCGTTGGTCTGTCATGCTAGAGGTATGTATGAAATAGCATTTTCGTTGGTCTGTCAGGCTAGAGTTATGTATGAAATAGCATTGTCGTTGGTCTGTCATGCTAGAGTTATGTATGAAATAGCATTTTCGTTGATCTGTCATGCTAGAGGTATGTATGAAATAGCATTTTCGTTGGTCAGCTATGCTTAAGAAGCTTTGAGCCTCCATTTTTATATACGTCCAATCATCTCTTTATAAGGCTCTGTCCATCCATCGTTTGTTAGTTCATCAGCTTGTTGCATTTGTCTGAAATAGCATTTTCATTGGTCTGTCACATTTACGTTTGAAATAGTATTTTACAATGAAGTATTCATTTTTCCTTAAACAAGTTATTCAAAAACATATACTATTAGGTTTCTGAATTTTGAGATGAGGATTGATAATTTGTATAATTTTGATTATTCGGACTACTGTTCTCATCTTGAGTGTTATCATCACAACGTTTCGGCCGCTGTAACCTCTGGTGTATATTTTCGAACTCGGGAATATTTCCGTCGAACTCGGGAATCTGGACGGAATTTCAAGCAGAACCCTTTATTTAATCCACGGGGGTAGTATGCTCTCTGTCCGTCAGCCATGACTCGGATAAGTCTTCAGTAATTCGCAATTCTTCAAATCGCCCGCACCAAGGATTGAACCTTCAACGACCAGATGACTATCACATAGAACTGAATTTTACTTAGTATTATATCCACTGTGCCACGGATCCTTGCAGACAGTTCAAGTATGAATTTTGGGAGCCTTACCAGTCATTGCTGACGGAACAAGAGCATGCAACTCCCGTGGATTAAATAAAGGGTTCTGTTCGAAATTCCGTCAAGATTCCCTAGTTCGACATAAATATTCCCGAGTCTGAAAAGATACACCTGAAGAAGGTTGAAGGTTACATCGGCCGAAAAGTTGTGAGAATAACATCCACGATGAGAACAGTAGTCTGAATAATTCAAATAATCCAAATCAATCCTCATTTCAAAAACTCTGAAACATAATGGAGTGATATATCAGGAAACTAATAGACAAAATCAAATGGAAATAATGATGTGAAATTTTGTATGAAAATTTTTAAAGAAAAAAACATTTGGTCATTTTGAAAGCGAAGCTGCATTTATTTGGAGATTCTTTTATCAAAATGCAATTGGCATTTTCTCACCAGATCGACCTTTCTAATGAATCACTACATTTCACCAATTGGCCACCTTCTCCTTAAACTAAATGTGTCTTTTTACCTCTGCCAAAGAGGTTTTCTGTTCAGTCGAGTTTGTTTGCTTGGTTGCGTACAGCCAAGAATCCACATCACTTGACCAATCGGTACCAAACTTGGTGTCAGACTCAGGAATCTGAATGTAATCCATGAGGATAATTTGCTCTCGTTCCATCAGCCATGACCGGCTAGAACTCTGAAGTAATCTTGAGTAATCTTCTTAGTATCGCCTGCACTGAGGATTGAACCTTCAACCCCAGAAGACTGTCACTGAGAACTGATTATTACTTAATACGTTATCTGTAAGTGACGGTCTTTTGGAGGTTGGAGGTTCAATCCTGAGTGCGGCGATACTAAGAATGCAATTACAAATTACTTAAGACTTCTATCTGGGCACGGCTGATGGAACGAGAGCAAGCTACCCCCATGGATTAAATAAAGGGTTCCATTCGAAATTCCATACAGATTCCCGACTGCGACAGAAAGATTCCTGAGTTTGACAAGATACACCTGAAGAAGGTCGGCGCTTACATCGGCCGTAATGTTGTGAGAATAACATCAAAATTAGACCAGTAGTCCGGATAATCCAAATAATACATATCAACCTTTTGCAATTAGTTAATGCTGAACTATGCTGATGATTTAGTATTTGCCTGTGAAACAATGGAACGTCTATTTGTTAAGTTATAGACGTGAAGAAATGCTATGGAAAGTAACGTCTGAGAGTGAATGTTACCGAAAGCAAAGTTATGATCAGTGGTTGTAGTGTAGAAAGACGAAATTTGTGGAAAAGGAGTTGAGTGCAATTCAATTGTGTGTGGTACTTGTAAGCATTGGGTATGCAATAATTGAAGTGGAATTACTGGTAGGTTGAGAGACGATGATCAGTTTGTGTGCAAGAAGTGTAAGACAATGGAGACGGATGAGAACTCAGATGTGGATAAAGTATATTTGGATAACATAGCCCTTGAGGTTGTTCAGAAAAGTTATTAGCTAGGTGATACCATTTGAGCACAGGGAGGAGCATGTGCTAGTGATATTGAAAGAGTTAGGAGTAGATGGAGTAAGTTCAGGGAACATTACTAACCAGCAGAGCGTTACCACTGTTGACCAAGGGAAGAGTCTATCAGGCATGTGTACACAGTGTGATGATGTATGGAAGTGAAACCTGGCCAGTGAGGATTGAGGATATGTGTTGCATGGATAGAAATGATATGAGAATGATACGATGGATATGTAATGTAAGTCTTAAAATCAGGCTTAGAGCTGATGACCTTCAAAGGAAGGTTAAATATAGACAGTATAAAGAGATGTGTGTAGAACAGGAGACTTTGATGGTATGACCATGCTGAAAGAATGGATAACTTCTTAGGTCAGTAGATGTAGAACAGTTGAGGTAGAAGGTTTAGTTCACGGGTGAAGGCCAAGGAAAACATGGGAGGAAGTAATAAAGTTGGACTTGAGTGAAAGGAAGATAAATAAAGACCTGGCCAGAGATGGGTAGGTGTGAAAGTCAATCTCTAAAGACCGATCAACACGTGCTAGCACATAAAACAAACGTTAAATCGATTATGATGGTGATGATGATGGTTATGATGATGATGATTAAAATATAAATAAAAAATAAACATTTGAAAAATAAAAATTTGAAAAATAAAAAAATAAGACTAAGAGGTTACAAAAATCGGATGCTAAATTGCATCAATCTCATTTATGTTTCTTATAAAGGTGTCTTTGTTTTGAAAAAGATGCAGTAATACCAGAATTAGCATATCTTAAATGCTTTTTACTCAGGGGCGGGGAAACAATCATTCACCCCACCACCCGGCCACCCATGAACTGAATTCTTGGTGCAACACACTTGGAATTGTCTTTTCTTGAAGAATTTACCATTCTTTCGATTTTTGTCTTTTGTCATCTGCGATGTTAACCCATCAGACAAACCTGGGCTTCTGCTGATGTAAATGTCGCATTTTCTTATGAATTCCCGCAGAAAAGTGCATTGAAATAAAACGATACTTTAATCAAACTACTTTTCTCACATACAAAAGGAAAAGAAAATTATTGCAGAAAATAAAAACCTTTTATTAATTACCAGCAGTGCCACTCGGCGTTGCCACGGCATATTATGTAAAAACTAGAGTAGCTATACCATCAAACGAATAAAAACAAATGCTACCTTTTTCATACAAAACAATAAAGCATAGAAAAATAGACATCATTTTTATATCATAAACCAGGGATATTAGTTCCTCTCTTTTTAGTGGAATCTGTTGTTGTTGTTGTTTTTTTTTTAATCTAGGAAAAGTGGATTTCTGCTTAAATCAAATGAGTAAGTTCTCTGTGTAAATCTGCTTTTTTTAAATAAGAAAAAGCTGACTTTTGACAAATCGCTAGAGCCTTACCTTCTTATTTTTTCGTCACTGTTTGGCTGTATTTTATTTCTCTTTTTCTTTCATTTCTCTTGCTTTATCTTTCTTTCTCTTTTCCTGTTTTTCTCCCCTTTTCTTCCTCTCCCTATCTTGCCTCACTTTACCTTCCTTTTTCCTGTCATGACACTTCTCTCTGTTGTATTGTGCGGGGCTTAATAGAAATGACAACACAGGTATCTTAGGAAAATATAATAAATATATTTATTTGTCGGTGACGATGAGGGTGGTGGTCAGAGAGGCTTTGTGCACAGGGAACTAGACGGTTGATTCTCTTCGAGGTTAGATCGTCAACTGACTGTCTTTTGATTTTCGGTTGTTATTATATAACGATTTTGTCGCCACTTGGACGACCTCATTGAGATTGCACTCGGTGACAGCTTGAACTTTATTTGACACTTCCAAAATCTGTCCATCTTTTCCTGGCATGACACAACCGCACCTGCCAATATGATCTTTAACCTTTCCGACATCTCTGTTTCTACTGACATCACTGTTTAAGTGATTCTTGCAGGTGCATCCTTTTCTTTGTCAGAAGAAACCTATCTTTTGACAATCGATCATATGTTGCCTCTTCCTGTGCAGGTGTTTGTCTTGTTGTGAGTTTTTTATTTTATTTTCAAATAACTTTTTGGTCATCCGACAATTATCTTATCAACTGACAATCTCCAGGTGCATCTGTTTTATCAACAACCTCCGTGCACCGACTCGGATATGTAACATCTTTAAAAACTGAAAAACTTAATTTGGCCATGAAGGCTAAAACATCAAACGATTCATGAAGGGAGTAGGGGAGTTAGATGACTTTTTTTTCCTCAAAGAATGTCTTCCTGTTTCCTCCTCCCCCCCCCCCCCCCCACATGCGCACGTAGTATCTTTCTCTTAATTTTGACTTCATTAGTTAAAACTGATTGGAGTTGTTTAGGAAAAAAGTTCATTTGTTTTTGTACCCCCTTCACCACACCTGCATGCACATGCGTGCAGGGGGGCGTGGCCTACCAGGTTAGGAAATTTATCTCGATTTCAGCTTTTATTGCCATTGGCTACTCACATATCTGAATATACTAATTTAGGTTAGAGACCGCTAAAACACTTTCTTGTCTGCATGCCATAACTTTTGAAATACTAAAATGATATATTATTAAAAATGAAAATGAAGTTGGATATTTACGCAATTAACTTTTTGCATTTTATTCGATTTCACTAACTTAACGGTGTATTTGCAGGCAATTCCTTGTGAACTTGTATATTAATTGTAAGGGGTGTATTTCAATCCCTTTAAAAAAACTGTATTTATTGTTTTTATTTATTTAATGAAAGACAATTAACAAAGGCTGAAGGAAGACCTACGTCAGAGCAAGGGAAGTAACTCTTGCTGATATTATGTTACCTTATTTCAAGTGAATGCGCTTTGTATTCAATTGAACAACTCACTCAAACATGTTCATAATAAAGTTATATTTAATCTTGGTATAGGTCTTTATTTCCAATTAAATTCCAAAAGAGAGAGAGAGAGAGAGAGAGAGAGAGAGAGAGAGAGAGAGAGAGACAGAGAGAGCACAACTACACTATAGATTATAATTTTATAAATTACTAGCAGGAAAACCCGACGTTGCTCATAACTCCATATTACTTTCTTTTCTTTTTTTACTGCCCTCCCGTTTCGCTCCCTAATATAAACGAAAGTAGCTGAAATGTTGAAAACTCTCTGAATTAGTGTCTTATACATATGGTTTAAATTTCATTAAAATCTGATATATGTATTTGAAGTTTTAAGGGGATTCTGCTCCCATAACTCACTTGATGGGAGGGGGGCACACAGAGATTGGGCACATAAAGAGGAGCGTAGAGATTCAGAAAAACTTCCATTGTTTTCTCTGGAGAATTTTATACATATGATATAAATTTCATCAAAATAGGATATATTTAAAGTTTTAAAGGAAGGTGTGATCCTCATAGCTCCCTTAGGATGGAACTTAGAGATTCAGAATCACTTCCATTGTCTTACCCAGCAAATCTTATACATATGATTAAATTTCATCAAAATAAGATATAATTAAGATTTTAAAGGGGTTCTGCCTTCATAGCTCTCTTAGGGGTTCACTTAGAAGTTCAGGGCCACTTCCATTTGTTCAGATTAAATATCTCTGGAAGAAAGTTCACGAAATATGTTTTTAAAGGCACAATTTTTTTTATATTCATTTATTTTAAGTTGAGATTTGTTTTTAAGGACATATTTATTTTTTAATTAATTTATGTAAACTTAAGATTTGTGTATAAGGACACATTTTTTTCATACATTTATTTTTATCTGACATTTGTTTTTAATGACATTAATTTTTTGTTCATTTATTTTAACCTTGGGTTTGTTTGTAATGACGTAATTATTTTTTTAATTCAATTCATTTAACTTGACATTTGTTTTTAAAAACACGAGTTTTATTTTCATTTTTTTTTAAGGACACAATTATTTTTTTAATTCAATTCATTTAATTTGACATTTGTTTTTAAAAACACGAGTTTTATTTTCATTTTTTTTTAAGGACACAATTATTTTTTTAATTCAATTCATTTAATTTGACATTTGTTTTTAAAAACACGAGTTTTATTTTCATTTTTTTTAAGGACACAATTATTTTTTTAATTCAATTCATTTAACTTGACATTTGTTTTTAAAAACACGAGTTTTATTTTCATTTATTTTAACCTGAGATTTGTTTTTAAGGACACAATTATTTTTTTAATTCAATTCATTTAACTTGACATTTGTTTTTAAAAACACGAGTTTTATTTTCATTTTTTTTTAAGGACACAATTATTTTTTTAATTCAATTCATTTAATTTGACATTTGTTTTTAAAAACACGAGTTTTATTTTCATTTTTTTTTAAGGACACAATTATTTTTTTAATTCAATTCATTTAACTTGACATTTGTTTTTAAAAACACGAGTTTTATTTTCATCTTTTTTTAAGGACACAATTATTTTTTTAATTCAATTCATTTAACTTGACATTTGTTTTTAAAAACACGAGTTTATTTTCATTTTTTTTAAGGACACAATTATTTTTTTAATTCAATTCATTTAACTTGACATTTGTTTTTAAAAACACGAGTTTTATTTTCATTTATTTTAACCTGAGATTTGTTTTTAAGGACACAATTATTTTTTTAATTCAATTCATTTAACTTGACATTTGTTTTTAAAAACACGAGTTTTATTTTCATTTTTTTTAACCTGAGATTTTTTTTTAAGGACACAATTATTTTTTTAATTCAATTCATTTAACTTGACATTTGTTTTTAAAAACACGAGTTTTATTTTCATTTTTTTTTAAGGACACAATTATTTTTTTAATTCAATTCATTTAACTTGACATTTGTTTTTAAAAACACGAGTTTTATTTTCATTTTTTTTTAAGGACACAATTATTTTTTTAATTCAATTCATTTAACTTGACATTTGTTTTTAAAAACACGAGTTTTATTTTCATTTTTTTTTAAGGACACAATTATTTTTTTAATTCAATTCATTTAACTTGACATTTGTTTTTAAAAACACGAGTTTTATTTTCATTTTTTTAAGGACACAATTATTTTTTTAATTCAATTCATTTAACTTGACATTTGTTTTTAAAAACACGAGTTTTATTTTCATTTATTTTAACCTGAGATTTGTTTTTAAGGACACAATTATTTTTTTAATTCAATTCATTTAATTTGACATTTGTTTTTAAAAACACGAGTTTTATTTTCATTTTTTTTTAAGGACACAATTATTTTTTTAATTCAATTCATTTAATTTGACATTTGTTTTTAAAAACACGAGTTTTATTTTCATTTTTTTTTAAGGACACAATTATTTTTTTAATTCAATTCATTTAACTTGACATTTGTTTTTAAAAACACGAGTTTTATTTTCATTTATTTTAACCTGAGATTTGTTTTTAAGGACACAATTATTTTTTTAATTCAATTCATTTAACTTGACATTTGTTTTTAAAAACACGAGTTTTATTTTCATTTTTTTTTAAGGACACAATTATTTTTTTAATTCAATTCATTTAATTTGACATTTGTTTTTAAAAACACGAGTTTTATTTTCATTTTTTTTTAAGGACACAATTATTTTTTTAATTCAATTCATTTAACTTGACATTTGTTTTTAAAAACACGAGTTTTATTTTCATTTTTTTTTAAGGACACAATTATTTTTTTAATTCAATTCATTTAACTTGACATTTGTTTTTAAAAACACGAGTTTATTTTCATTTTTTTTAAGGACACAATTATTTTTTTAATTCAATTCATTTAACTTGACATTTGTTTTTAAAAACACGAGTTTTATTTTCATTTATTTTAACCTGAGATTTGTTTTTAAGGACACAATTATTTTTTTAATTCAATTCATTTAACTTGACATTTGTTTTTAAAAACACGAGTTTTATTTTCATTTTTTTTAACCTGAGATTTTTTTTTAAGGACACAATTATTTTTTTAATTCAATTCATTTAACTTGACATTTGTTTTTAAAAACACGAGTTTTATTTTCATTTTTTTTAAGGACACAATTATTTTTTTAATTCAATTCATTTAACTTGACATTTGTTTTTAAAAACACGAGTTTTATTTTCATTTTTTTTTAAGGACACAATTATTTTTTTAATTCAATTCATTTAACTTGACATTTGTTTTTAAAAACACGAGTTTTATTTTCATTTTTTTTTAAGGACACAATTATTTTTTTAATTCAATTCATTTAACTTGACATTTGTTTTTAAAAACACGAGTTTTATTTTCATTTTTTTTAAGGACACAATTATTTTTTTAATTCAATTCATTTAACTTGACATTTGTTTTTAAAAACACGAGTTTTATTTTCATTTATTTTAACCTGAGATTTGTTTTTAAGGACACAATTATTTTTTTAATTCAATTCATTTAACTTGACATTTGTTTTTAAAAACACGAGTTTTATTTTCATTTTTTTTTAAGGACACAATTATTTTTTTAATTCAATTCATTTAACTTGACATTTGTTTTTAAAAACACGAGTTTTATTTTCATTTTTTTTTAAGGACACAATTATTTTTTTAATTCAATTCATTTAACTTGACATTTGTTTAAAAACAAATGTCAAGTTAAATGAATTGAATTAAAAAAATAATTGTGTCCTTAAAAAAAAATGAAAATAAAACTCGTGTTTTTAAAAACAAATGTCAAGTTAAATGAATTGAATTAAAAAAATAACACACGAGTTTTATTTTCATTTTTTTTAAGGACACAATTATTTTTTTAATTCAATTCATTTAACTTGACATTTGTTTTTAAAAACACGAGTTTTATTTTCATTTATTTTAACCTGAGATTTGTTTTTAAGGACACAATTATTTTTTTAATTCAATTCATTTAACTTGACATTTGTTTTTAAAAACACGAGTTTTATTTTCATTTATTTTAACCTGAGATTTTTTTTTAAGGACACAATTATTTTTTTAATTCAATTCATTTAACTTGACATTTGTTTTTAAAAACACGAGTTTTATTTTCATTTATTTTAACCTGAGATTTGTTTTTAAGGACACAATTATTTTTTGTCGTTAATTTATTTTGACCTTAGATTTGTATTTAAGGACACAATTATTTATTTTTTCATTTAATTACTTTAACCTGAGATTTGTTTTTTAAAACACAATTTTTTTTCATTCATTTATTTTAACCTGAGATTTTTTTTAATGACACAATTTTTTTTACAATTATTTATTTTAACCTAAGATTTGTTTTTAAGGACATATTTTGTTTTTATTCATTTATTTTAATTTGAGATTTATTTTTAAGACACAGTTTTTTTCATTCATTTATTTTAATCTGAGATTTATTTTTAAATACACAATTTGTTTTTATTCATTTATTTTATCCTGAGATTTGTTTTTAAATACACAATTTTTTTACTTTAACCTGAGATTTATTTTCAAGGACACAATTATTTTTTCATTCATTTGTTTTAATCTGGGATTTTTGTTTTTAACAGGGATGTGAGTTCTCTGCTTTAATCCAGTAAAAGCGGATTTCTATTTAAATTATTAGTCTCCATGGATATGAGTTTTTTTTGTTTTTTTTCAAATAATAAAAAACTGATTTCAACCAAATCACTACAGTCTTACATTCTTTTTTTCTTGCTATTTGGCTGGATTTTATTTCTGTTTCTTTCTTTCTCCGCCCCCCTCTCGCTCTCCTTCTCGCCTTCTCTCCTCTCGCTTTTTCTTTTCTCTCTCTTTTTCTGTTTTGTCTCCTTTTTCTGTCTTGTCTTGCCTCTTATAACGGTGTCTCTCAAAACTGAAAATGATCATTTTGCCATGAAGACTAAGACATGAAGACATGAACTAGATGACTTTCGTTTCATCAAAGAATGATTCTATGCCTCCTTTCCCCAACATGAGCACACAGTGTATTTCTTTTAATTTTTACTTTCTTAATCAAAACTGATTGGCGTTGTTTCATAAGATTAAGCCCCCCCCCTCCCCATGAAAAAAAATCTGAAAAATTGACCTGTTGTCAGCTCAATTAATTTGATGATTAACTTATTTGTTTTGGTTTACCAAGATGAATAATTCACTAATTAAACATTTGTCAAATTATTTTAGATGTAAAAAGAGAGTTGATCATATCTGTGAAAATTGTTTCATAAGGGATAAGTTTTTTTTTTCTTTACAGAAATTAGAAATCACAAACAATTAATTTAAAAAAAATCTTTTTTTAAATGAATAAAATTAATTTATTTATTAGCTTTCATTGCCGAAAGTCTAAGCTTATAAATAAATGAATTTTATTCAGTTAAAAAAAAAATTGTTTGTGCTTTTTAATTTCTGTAAAGAAAAAGAAATCTTATTTTAAATGTGTTTTTACTACTTATCCCTTGCACATCATCCAAATTGTTTTTAGTTGTTGTTTTTAGCGCTTCCCTCTCAAGACACACGTGCACTCACACACACACACACACACGCGCGCGTGCTGAACCCCTCCCCCCCCCCCCCACATAACACCTCCACCCCAGGTTGGGAAATTCATCTCAATTTAATTTTTTTTTACCATTGGCTACTCCTATCCCCGTTTTAACGACACATTCATTTTTTTCCTTCATTTATAAATCATTCTGTTTCATAAAATATTTTTCTTCTTTCAAAATCCAACATCTAATTTGTGCTCCATTTATTTTTCAGAAAAACCTGAGAAAGGAAGACATTCGATTTTCTGCTGCTGAAGAACTATTCTCAATTCTATGATGTAATTAATGGTTTGGAATTTCTGTACAAAACCTGCTTGAGGATTCAACTTTGGATTTACTAAGAAAATGCTTGGATTTTATTCAACAAGTCTCGGGATTGTATATTTGAATGAGGAATAATCTGTGATAGCCTTCCACTGTCAAAGTAGGGGAGGCCATTTTTTGTGTTTGTGTGTGTGTCCTAAAAAAATTCACCATTCCCTTCTCAAGAGCATTCCCATTCCACACGAGAATGGGACCGCATCCAATATGGATGCTACTCTCTTTGAGTGCTATCACTCTTTGTGTGGCGTTCGATCTGCAAGGATCGAAGCCTTCTTACGCGAAATACACTCGCTGGGAGTCGTGTGACAATGGCACGTTGACATTTGGCTTTAAAACCGATCGCTCCAATGCTTTGCTGATGTACACCGACGGAGGAGAGGATTATGACTTCATGGAGCTAAAACTTGTTGAAGGTACATTAAAATTACGTTTCGACCTTGGAAGTGGACCCGTTGTAATGTCTGCTGGCCACAGACTCAACAACATGGAATGGCATACTGTTGAAATCCAGAGAGACGGTACGCAGACGAATCTGGTTGTTAACAACCTCGCAATAACCAAATTGACCGACCCAGTTGAGCCTGTCAAAAATGAAGAGGAGAAAGAAAGCTTTGTTTTCATTGGAGGCATGCCTCTGGAATATGGAGCCAAACTGAATAGATTGGCTTTACCATCGGTTATATTTGAGCCCCAGTTCCGAGGATCTATACAAAACGTATTATACAGCAATTGCGGTGGACCAATGGAATCTCCAGACAGATTGGAAGCTAGCGGAATCCGTAGTGCAGCTAAAGATCTATGCTTGGAGGAAGATCCTTGTCTTAACGGTGGAACATGCTTAACAGTTGATACAGGGACAATTTGTGAATGTTCCGGAACCAGTTTTATTGGTGACCATTGCGAAATTGGTAAGTGTGAAATTTCCTTTTTAATTAAAACACTATTCAAAATGTTGCAATCACCATACACTCATGACATGTCATTGTTTTATACTAATGGATCACCACTTATCAAGGGTAAAAGCCACTCGAGGATAATAAGGATTGGTGAGATTTTCAGTTGATGAAACAATATAAGAAACTATCTTAGCAGATATCATAAGATAAACTCCTATAATATTTTGTAACAACCCAGACGTCAAATGAAAGGAAAACAAAGCTCTTTTGTTAACAACACCGTTGGGTGTAGGTTAGCAAAAGTTACAGCCAGGAAGAAAGGAATTAAGTAAGAAAATCCGTTTTACTGTCGAAACGCTATGAGCCGTTTATCTTCAAGTGAAGATAGCCGGTGCTCGAGTGACAAAGGCAGGAGAGAGGAGAGGAGACGTCCTTCTTCGTTGGTTCCAGGAAACTCTCTGATAACTGCTGTCTAAATCCCAGCGAGTTTGAAGTAGTCCATCAAGGATCGGTTGAAATTAGTATGCCCTGGAAGCTGATTGGTCCTTGTGGGACCAAATCACCTCACGGGCTGCTCTCTGGGAGAGAAAATAATTGTAAATGTTTATGACTGATCTAACAGTACTTTAACAAGATTGAGAACTATAATTAATTCACAAGACGACTCGACAGATATTTGTTGACAATCGACTTGAAAACGATCATGTTGTAGTCTGTAGGAAAACATTCCTGCATTAACATGTTCCACAGGTCGGAAGTTCTTGTTCATCGAAGTTCCGTTTGATAGAGAGTATATATAGAGGAAGAAAGGTGAGTTCTTTGCAGTGTTTGTAGCAAGACGAGTTCTTGCTGAGAAGATTTTACGGGGAGGGGGGGGCTGAGCTTAAAGTTCAGTCAAGCACATACCAGAGAAATACCGATAGAGTAGAAAAAGACTAGCAACGTCTCTTCTGTGTGAAAAGAGGCTGAAGGGAAAAGAAGAGGTCATCTCTCACTAGATTACAAAGTCGATTTTATATTCTGTCAAGGCAAGACAGATTGTTCTGCATGGCACCTCCCCGGATGTGACAGCAGTACTTCATCTGGGGCCAAATGTGGCTCTTGTACACGTAGAGGATTGCATCAGGAGTCAGGTACTTTCTGAATCATCCAATCATTTATTCAGCGCCGTTAGCAACGGATTTGATGTAAGTCTCCTACTTCAGGTTAATGCCATCTATTATTGTATGAACATATAAAACTGGGATTTGTAGGAATCTCCATGTTGTCACTTTCTGGCTTGATTCTATTTCTCTAGGTTACTTGATTCGTTCTATCAAAAGAAGAGCCTCTTCTCCTTTTTTGCGTTATGGGTTGCTGAATTCTTCAATATAAAGTGTAGTAGAAAAAGTATTTCCTCATATGTATTATTTCCACTGTATATAATACATTTCAATTTTGTAATTTGAAACGGTTTTTGAAACCAGTAAAATGCAGAGGCTTTTTTTTAAATAAACATATTATTTATTTAAATTCAATTATTTGATTCACACAATAATCTTCATTAGGATAATAGACAATATTTTTTCTTCCTTTCTTTTTGAAACGCCATGGTGTCACTTGATCTCGTGCTTCAGTTGTTAACGAAGCTCGTTGTGTAATAATGTCCACAAGTGACGTGTATGCTCTGATCGCATGTTATAAGTATTAGTAAACAAAAATTCTGAAATTAATTCATGTAGAAGTGAATAAGTCACACACACTATCCAGGTTTATCGTCTATGTTCCCTTTGACAAGAAGTTCGACGTTGTCTGGCTGTCTTTATGCTAAGTCTCCGGTGATCACAGTTGTGGGGATTGACTGTGTCAATTTGCCACTGTTTACGGTCTTGATTGATGTTTTTTATCCATGTCTTCCTAGGGCGCCCAGCTTTCTTTTTGCTGCCCAACCTTAGGTCTCCGCATGTGCTTATATACCCCTTGCTTCTCTCAACATGCCCGAACCAGTGAAGACGGTTTGCTCTTATTAGGACATCAAGTTTTGGAATGGCCAATTTCTCAAGTAGAGTGTCCGACCTAATGTTCTGAATCTGGTCCGGCTTTACATTGCATATCCATCTAATCATTGCCCTGTCATTTCTCTGGAGTCGAGCAAGTGAGCCTAGGGTGAGAGCCCAACACTCACTGCCATACAGCATCACGTTTCTTATGCAGCTATCATAGACCTAAAACCTGCTAATAATTTGGATGGCACGGGATGTTAGGATTGGGAGAAGTTCTCTGAACTTTCCCAAAGCTGTCTTGACTCTAATAGTCAAACTAAGTTCGCAGCCACCTCCAGCATATCTCCTAGGTAGCAAAAGGAGTCTACCCCCTCCAGGGTGTCATCGCCTATTTCAACTTTTGTATAAGGACGCCCCTCAATTGTACTAAAGCACCGACATTTTTGTGAAAATCTAACTATTAAGTAAAATCAAATCAAATAATTATTGGCAAAAAATAGAAAAGTTCAACAAGCCATGTAAAAGGACAGTTAGAAGATGTTTACGTCTATATAAAGTCTGAATGTTTGTCCAAGGCGACTTTAAACCTGGATATGGTAGGCATCGTCAGTACCTCCTCTGGTAGGCTGTGCCACAGGTCAGGAACATGGGCAGAGAATGCTGCCTTTCTTCAATGAGATGAGAGTGCTTATGGTACATCTGTTGATGTATCTCTGGGGACCTCGATTTGGCAATGGGATGAAAACTCCCTGAAAGGTAGATTTAAATTCTTGTTGATGATGTGAAAATTTCCCCAAAATCTGTTTATTTGAATTTTCACAAAGAACTTCCACACTCTCTTTGCCCTGATATCTGTCAGGCTTTAATTTGAAATAGCATACGATCAGCTGATTCTGCTGACGAAGCAAACGTTTAATCCTGTTAAGACTCAGCTAGTGTCTTTCAACCATAGGCGTGTCCCTTTTCTTCCTGAGATTCTCATGGATGGCTCTGCTCTTTTACAGAAATCGACTCTTAACCTTCTTGGTCTTTTTCTCTCATCAAATTTTTCTTGGGGTTCATACATTAGATCCATTGCTCTTTCTGCTTCTCGTAAAGTCGGTTCTCTCTATCACTCCAAACACTTTTTCATACCTGAGGCTATTCTCTATCTCTACAAATCTACTATCAGACCATGTGTGGAGTATAGTCGTCATATTTGGGCTGGTGAATCTTTGACCCATTTGAGGTTCTTGATAAGGTGCAGAAACGTATCTGTAATTTGATGTGCCCTACGCTTTCTTCTTTTCTGCATCCTCTCTCACACAGACATAATGTTGTTAGTCTCAGTCTTTTCTATAAGTACTATTATGGCATGTGTTCTTCAGAATTATGTGATCTATTCCCTGCTTCTTTTGTTCCAGCTCGTTTGACTCATTAATCTGGTGGTCGCCATCAATTCGCTGTTTTGATACCTCATTATAATACAGCTTCCTATTCCAGTAGTTTATTACAAAGAACTGCAGGCTTGTGGAACTCTCTTCCTGCTGACTGTTTTCCTCCTACCTTGGCCTTGGCTTTGGTCTTTTTAACACTAAGGCATCTCTTGTTTTTGCGATAATCATTATTCGTTTGTCTTAGCTCCTTACATCAAGTGGTGCCATGCCTTGTCTGGAGCGATTTACATAAAAAAACACACCATGTGGATTTACGAACAAACCATTACATTAGGATGGTACACAAAGACGGAAGGCCTTTGCGTATCCCATTCATACCAGGGCTCAAGCTATAATCCCTCTTGATTAGCTGTGGAAATATTTTTATTGTTAGCAAATTACTACTTATTAATTCAAGGATCCTTTTTACAGTTACTGCAACATTATTATTTATATATTTTTGATGTATTATAAAAAGAATTATATTATAGCAAGAAAAACCGACACAGGAATTTAGATTTAAACAGTGTGTATTAATTATGAATAAATAGAAGATAAAAATATGTGTGGGTCCAGATCTGTGATGTGTCAGGATAGATGGTCCCTTATCATCAGCATGGTGCTGTTGTTGGCCCTAGACTGCTCGTCAGTTCAGTATCACATGTAACTGGAATGTGACTAATGGAGTTTGGTGGTGAGCGAACGATTGACAGGGACGATATGAGTTATTCGCAATATACAGTAGTTGTTGATAAAGTCACAAGGGTCACAAGGATAGGTCGTCTTAATGTAATGGAGTCGGGTCGACACAATATGACCTCTCACTAGCTGACTTCTGGTGAGCAATACTGAGCGCGACTGTGTCAAGTGACAGAGTCCCGGTGTGACTGCTGCCTGATGCTGTGCCCAGCTACTTAAAAGCAGTGTCTGGACGGAGTGGTAGACATCCCACTCCAGAGATAGGGACAAAAAATGGATTCATAAAACTGTTTTTCGTTTAATTTCTATTTTCACCACAGTGAGAAGAGCACACAACTATTCAGCACATAATTTTATGGTAACGTACGTGAGTATGTGTTCCAACACTGACGAATTGAGAACAATTCCTAGTGTACCTTATTCCACTTTTAAGCAGTTTGGAACCACAGAAATAAGACACACTTAGACGGTAATCACCACAGGGAAAAGACACGTCAGGCGGCGCTAAACAAAATAAGATGCAAAAGTCGTAACAATGCATTAAAAAGAAGAAACATATGATAAACTTCTGATGATTATTAAACAATATTTTAAACCTACAAAAATAATAATTAGAAAAGAAAACTGTTTACAGTTTGGAAAAATCAACTTTTAACGTAGCCATTTTTTATTCGTACTTACTCGTGTTTAAAAAATCCTATGAAAATCAGAAAAGAGACATCTTCACAGGAACTTAGAGAAGTTGTTGTGAAACGATTCCAGCTTAGTCATCTGAAGGCTTCTTTTTTGGTTTGGGTCGCTTCTTTTTTGGTTTGGGTCACTTCTTTTTTGGTTTGGGTCGTTTCTTTTTTGGTTTGGGTCACTTCTTTTTTGGTTTGGGTCATTTCTTTTTTGGTTTGTGTTGCTTCTTTTTTAGTTTGGGTCGTTTCATTTTTGGTTTGGGTGGTTTCATTTTTGGTTTGGGTCGTTTCTTTTTTGGTTTGGCCACTTCTTTTTTGGTTTGTGTTGCTTCTTTTTTGGTTTAGGTCGTTTCTTTTTTGGTTTGGGTTACTTCTTTTTTGGTTTGGGTCGCTTCATTTTTGGTTTGGGTCGTTTCTTTTTTGGTTTGAGTCACTTCATTTTTGGTTTGGGTCGTTTCATTTTTGGTTTGGGTCGTTTCTTTTTTGGTTTGGGTCGTTTCTTTTTTGGTTTGTGTTGCTTCTTTTTTGGTTTGGGTCGTTTCATTTTATGGTTTGGGTCACTTCTGTTTTGGTTTAGGTCGCTTCATTTTTGGTTGGATCGTTTCTGTTTTGGTTTTGGTCGTTTCTTTTTTTGTTTGGGTCACTTCTCCCCTATCACTATGTCAGATTTAACAGCTCCTAAGTAAGTAGCTGTAAGGATTGCATAGTCATAGTGGAGTTGGTATGACTTTTTTCCAACAATTCTTTCTGGTATATGTTACCAGGACTTGCTACTACACTAGATGGATATTCAATTTTTGTACAAATTGTCTTGTAGAGATATTATTAGTAATGTTAAACATATGGTATGTGTAGCTGCCTTGCTGAACATGCAGCATTATAAGGTAAGGATCAAGGGTAAGTGGAGTGATCCTGTCAAAGGAGTTGTGTCCTCCTCTACATCTCCATTTAGTAGCCAATAAAAAGGAAGTCTTCGGGTCGCTCTCTTTACTTTACTTACCTTTCCCATGTATTTTGGTTTACTTCTATTCACCCCAAACAAGGCAGCACAATTCCACTGAGACGCAAGGGACTACTGTGAATTAGGGGTCATCCTAAATGGGAAGTTGTGCAGCGAGATATTTGTTCACATTGCATTTAAATTTCTGCTTTTTCGTACAGTCAGGGAAACAGGAAGCAGGGAGGAAATTCTAAAGGCTAGCAGTTCAAGGAAAGAAGTAATTAGAGTAGAAAGCGTTCCAGCAACTGGGGACCTTTAGAGTTAAGGGGAGGGATTTATCTGATTGTCATGTTGGTTGGTGTATTTACGTCGAGGCGGCACCAGTACAGCAAGTTCATCAGAGCACATTCTATTGAAGTACTTGTAAAACAAGCATAGGGATACAACATTGTGACGATGAGACATGGGCTGGAGCTTGGTAGACAGTGACGGACTTATTGGATTAGAGGCTATTTTTTTTTTACCCTGTCTTAGAGGCTATTTTTTTTTTTACCCTGTCTTAGAGGCTATTTTTTTTTACCCTGTCTTAGAGGCTATTTTTTTTTTACCCTGTCTTAGAGGGAGAGACTTTTGATTGGTGCACCAGCCCAGATGTGACAATAATACTTAATGGATGGGCGAATAGTGGCTTTATAGAGATATAGGATAGTATTAGTAATGTTAAATGTATTTTATACCAAAGTAAATCCGGACAAAAGCTAGTATTTCATCATTTGGTGCTATTTAGGAATAGATATCCAGAAATTTGTTTGGGGTTGAGATAAAAATAAAATAAAAAACTTCTGTTCATATTGTGTAAATTGTTCGGTGAAATTCCTTTACGTTTGCCAGTCTCAGAAGTGGTCGGTGAAACTCGGAATTGATAATGTAAGTACTGAAATTTTCCTGGATACCTATTCCTAAAAAACTACCCATCCTTCTTATCAGTAAAGACATTGTCAGGTGGATGTATTCAGTGTAAAGACAAATTTATGTTCTTTTTACTTATGAATTATTTATTGGAAAATGAGCATGAAAAGCCATTTTTTCACTTCTGTTTTTTTTCTTTCAATGATTTTTTTCTTATTTCTCATTGTTTCAAGATTAAAATACATTTATTCTCTCAAAGCTGTTTTAATG
Source organism: Sepiola atlantica (assembly GCA_963556195.1). NCBI lineage: Eukaryota > Metazoa > Mollusca > Cephalopoda > Sepiida > Sepiolidae > Sepiola > Sepiola atlantica. The sequence continues at coordinate 43,402,974 of OY744532.1, read as the reverse complement.
AAGCTTCTAATTACTTTCATTCTGTTTTCAATATATGTTTGTGATATACTTTTCATTTTTATAGACCAACCTTTTCAATGTGAAAGCTTGATGATTGCTAACATTTAACAACCTAGCATATATAAATAGACAATATTAGTCCATTTTTTCCAAATAAAAAACTTTGCTACATTTTACGGACCGTTTCGCTCATAGACGACCAACCGAAATTAATATGTTAATTCCAGATCTTTCAATTATGGGTTCCTCAGAAAACCAAAGTTCGCCTGCAGAAAATACATTGTAAGGCAGCAAATAAAAAACCACAAAAAACAAACAACTCACATTGATTACATTTTCTCTTGAGGGAAGACATAGATATTGTAACCTATACAGGCAGTCATATATATATATATATATACATATATATATATATATATATCAATTATTATTTTAATAATAAATATTTAAATATTATCTACATACTTATACATTTCATCCTTGCAGAATCATCAGTGTAGACAAAACCATTCACGCCAGTCGCACGATTCGAACCCTGGAACAAGAGTCACAATTAACTCCAATTCCAAACACACTAATCAATGAGGTTTTTATAAATGGTTACAATATAAGAAATAAACCCTGCATGTGTGTCAAGAAGATGGGCAGATATAGTCGGCTGTCATAACAGGAATCTACATGCATAATAGCTTTTGACGGCTTCTTTTATTTACTCATAAAAGGACCCAGCTAAGAAGCAGCTACAAATAATTATTTTGATAATAAATATTTAAATATTATCTACATACGTATACGTTTCATCTTTGAGCAATCATCAGTGTAGAGATAACCATTCACACCAGACGTCCGATTCGAACCCCGGATCAAGTGTCACAATTAACTCCAATCAATACTGAATTTACAAAGCGATAAAAATAAATAAATAAAGGACAAAAATAAATAAATAATTAAATAAAGTATGAAAAAATAAAAACATTACATTTTCTTCAGGTGTAAATTTTGCTGTGACATACACATTCAAATGTAACAGCATTATTGTAACGTTTCTCAAAAGCAAACAGGATAAACCTTCGTTTTTCAAAAGGGGAGTGTTACGTTTGAAATATCAAAATATATATTTTCCAGCCTTCTGAATTCTATACAACAATAAGTGAAAGACATAGAAAATTGAAAAATAAATGTTTTACTGAAGAAAAATATCACTTTTTTATTTTTTGTGCATGTCCTTTTTCCTTGCTCGACAATAAAATATCTACATACTTATTTACTTGGACTTATGTCGGATACAACATAATCATTACTACAAGTGGCGATGTCGGATTTTCGAAAAAAGTCTTAGGTGTTGTGTTCAGAAAAATTGTTAATTACAACAGTATCACCGAGAAGTTAAAAGCCATACTGGATTTGTAAAACACAAGCTGTATTAAATTTGCGGAAGGAAATACTCGAACTTCAGAAAATAGGATTGAAAATAAAAAGTTTCGTTCTTGATGAGGATTTCAAGTTATGCCCCAACACGAGGTTTTGAAATCTAAATTGTTCGACCAGGGAAAAAAACATAACAAGAGGTCTGTTGATTTTTCTTTGGTTTTGATTTTTTAATCAAGGACACGTAAATAAGTTTGAACAAGCTTACTTTTTTTTCTCTCACGAAGAAGTGAAGAATGTATCTCCAGTGGTAAAAGTTATGACCGTATAAAAAAATACACAAAAAAGTCGGTAAGGGACAAAAATGAAGAAATTTAAAAGTGCCATGTTTGGTATCATTAAACACCACAAGAACAACAACTACGACTAGAAGAGAAATTCCGAGAAAAACAAATAGAACAAATGGAATATCAGAAAAAAATGAAAATAGAAAAGCTTCGTCTAGAAAAAAATTGCAAGAAAATTAAGAGAAATTTCAAGAAAAACAATGAAAAAATGTGAGGAAATGTTTATTCATATGCAACAAGAACAGAGAAATGTATACGTATTATCGAATAAGGGTCAACATTTAAGATTAGAGAGCATTTTCGCCAAATGCTATTTAGAGCATTATCGATGATTTTATTTACGACCCTGCTTCGTATTTTAGACGATACATAGATCTTTATAATGCAGACTGTGTGAATTGGATCGATTTTTAAAAGGTTCGTTTGCTATTAAGAAAGTTGGGTACAGTTGAACATACTAAATTCGTCAATTATATATTGCCATAAAAAAACAGCAACCTTACATTTATTGAAGCGATACAATTATTAACTAAATTGTTTAGTCCTAAAACGTCTCTTTTTCACAAAAGGTGGAAATGTATGAATCTCACAAGGAATGAGGACGAAGACTACAAACCTTTTTCTACTGAGGTAGAAGTAAAAATACCTTGTGTAACGCCATTAGGGAATTTCCAGTAACACTCAAAGAAATAAAAGAAAAGGCGTTAGACGGCGATTTAAAACAAAAACATAAAAAAATAAAATATATAAAAGTAAAACACCGAAAAATTTCGGAAGTATATCCAATCTGCGATGAAGTAGTTATGTACGGCAATAGAGTGGCTATTCCTGCAGCATTACAGAAAAGAATACTGAATGGAATTTTATGTCGGTTATCCGGACATTTCGAGAATGAAAAGTCTCATGAGAAGTTATGTGTATTGGACAAGTATTGACAAATACATTGAAATATGCAATTGCTGTGCTTTGGCAGTGAAGACACCTCCTATAAAGTTCAGACCTTGGCCGAAAACTGACCGAACGTGGTCTAGGTTCCACATAGATTTTACTGGCCCACTGGATGGTTGCTATTACCTAATAGTGGTGAAGAGTTTCTTAAAATGGACGGAAATATTAAAATGTAATAAACCAACCACAGAAGTAACCATTAGTTTTTGACATTAATTGTTTGTCCGGTTCAGAGTCGTTGACGCAATTCACTTCTAGTAAATTTTGTTGGGTTGTTTCTGATTTAGCACACAAACATGTGGTAGACAGAATAAATTAGGAACACGTGATGGAAGGAAAATTAAACAATAAAAAAATTAAATTAAAAAAATGTATATATATAAGTAAAGACGATATTTCCTCCATACTTTTGTGGTTAATGTGTTTTTATTACAAGTTACATAATTAATTGTTTCGTAATTTATGCCAAATATTTGTCAGTGAAGTTGAAAAAACAATTATTTTCAATCGATTCCATTGATTTTAATATTTAATCCTGATAAACATTTTATTTTTGTTAAGTCATAAATAAAGGAAGACAGAGGGGATTTACCTCACAGTCAAAAAATCCTCTTACTGGCACCCATAACATCGGGGATAAATTCAATAACAGACAATTTTTGTCGCTATTCATCGTTTCGTTGGCTACTACTCTCTCTTCTCTTTTTGATAAGCGACTAACCTACATTCAACTCTACAGAGAAAGAGCGAGAGAGAGGAGGACGAAAAAAAGACATTTTGGTTTATGTTTCAACATTTTTTAGATAAGGCTTTATAATTTGCATTATTTGGATTATTCAGACTACTGTTCTCATCTTAAATGTTATTCTCACAACGTATCAACTGATACTAAGAATACAATTAAGAATTACTTAGGACTTCTACCCAGAGAAAACTACCCCCGTGGATTAAATAAATGATTTTGTTAGAAATTCTATACAGATCCCTGAGTTCAAAAAATGCACCTGAAGAAGGTCGGAGGTTAAATGTTGTGAGAATAACATCCAAACAATCCAAATTATACAAATTCTGGTCTATCTATTTAATAGTGTAGTCATTTTATATTTGCCTCCATGAGTCAATCGGTTAGCAGGCCATATTTAGAGACAGAGGTTGTGAGTTCGAACCTCACCCGGGACATAATTATTTTTACTTTGATTCTGTATCAAAATGAACTTTGAAATTTCAAATTAAAATAGTAAGCAGATTGTTTAGTTTTAGTTTTTTCTGTAATTTACGTAATTTACGGGAATTAGGATCATCTTGAGTAATGCTGAGTAGTATAATTACAAGTGAACAAATTCATATATCTTCAGTGAAACATTTTCTAAATGCTTGAGGGAGTTATTTTCCTTACACAGAGTGTCGACCCCAACCCCTATATGCAGTTTCGAATCTCACTTAAGTTAAGCCCCACTAATGAGTCATATTATGGTGAAACACGCGTCTGTGGATAATTATATTTTGTAAATATATATATATATAAGCCGTGCTAATAGACATGACATGACTTTTTTTCCTTCCATCACCATAAGCCTGTATTCCATTTCGGACAATATGAGAAAAAAAACGTTTTGTGCTTTGACAAGGGAGTTATATCTCTGAAAGTTAAGTTTTAAATAAATTTTATTAATTTTAACAAAAAACATATAACACACATTGTTTTTCTAATTTAAATATTCTCCTACGACAGCAATGTTCTGAAAATATGTCTACCTCTATTCTGATATATATATATATATATATATATATATATATATATATATATATATATATATATATGTGTGTGTGTGTGGGGGGGGGCTACGTTTTTTCAAAGGGTTTAAAAGGAATACCCATACAGGGGTCCACATAATATATCTATTCAGAACGAGCTTTGCCCGTTCGTTATCGCTTTGCAATTTAATTCCTATTCACTAATTGAAACAATGAAACGAAACTAATCAATAAGAAAAAAAAGATAAAAATTAAATTAATTAATTAAAAAATAGAAATCATCAAATTAATTAAATTAATGAAAATTTAAATTGTTTTTCCTTCGACGAAATCAGTTAAGCAATCGATGTCTATTAAAAGTGAAAGAAATTCTTTTCTTTATTATTTATTATCAATTATTACAATTAAGCCTCTTCTTCTTTGATCCTAAAAATTAAATTTGCATATGTGATTATTCTTTCCTTTCTTAATTATTATTAGTTATTATTAAGAGTAAGCCTCTTTTTCTTTGCTCATAAATATAAATTTTCATAATTATTGAAGCGAGTTCGACACATGTAGATTCATTTTTATTATATAGATGATACGATACACTAATAAATAAATTAACTGTAGATATACCTGATGTTTCACCCTTTGGTAGTAAATCTGACCCGTGGGCAACTATGATCACTACAATCTTGTCATCAGTCAACAGGCTAATCTATATACAATGAATGTGCCTTATCTTAACACTTTACTGCAGTTTCATGGTTCATCCTATCTTAAGAAATATCAATATATATATTCGTCATATAAGATATTTGATACAAAAATATATAAAAGCAATCCATCTGATTGGAATGGTAGCGCACTCTGATTGAAGAAGCTGATAAGAAATCATTTCATGCAATTGTGAGATCAAGACTTAGATCTTAGAAGGGTTAAAACAAGAGTCTCTAATCTAATAGGTCCCACACTGTCTACCAAGCTCCATCCCCTGTTACATCGCCACAATGTTGCATCCCTGTGCTTGTTTTTCAAGTACTTCGATGGAATGTGCTCTGATGAACTTTCTGCTCTGTTTCTCCCTCAATGTAAATACCCTCGACCAACCAAACAATCATCTAAATCCCACCCCTTCACTGTTGAGGTCCCCAGATGCTGGAAGGCTTTATGCCCCAATAGCTTCTTTCCTCAAACTGCTAGCCTTTGGAATTCCCTCCCTGCTCCCTTTTTCCTGACGGTACCAACATGTAGAAATTTAAATGTGATGTGAACAAACATCACGCTGCACAACTCCCCACTTACGATGCCCCTATGGATATGACCCCTAATTCACAGCAGCCCTTACATCTCAGTGGCAATGTGTCTTGCTTAGGGTGAATTAAAGTTTTAAAAAAAGGCTATAGCAATTTCATCTCTAAACTATTCCCCGTCATAGATTGCGAGTCGCACTGGAGTCCTTCATCATACCACTAGTAGAGATAAAAAAACATAGAAGCAAATTAATGAATGGTGAAGCTATTGAGGTTGTTCAAAGGTTTTGTTACTTTGGTGATACCACTGGAGCACAGGGTGGAGCAGGGGGCTAGTGTGATTGCAAGAGTTAGAAGTGGATGGACTAAGTTCAGATTACTACTGCCATTACTAACCAACAGAGCATTGTCAGTGTCAATCAAGTATCAGGCATGTATACGCAGTGTCATGATGTATGGAAGTGAAACCTGATCAGTGAGGGTTAAGGACATGGGTTGATGGTGAGAAATGATATAAGAATGATACGATGGATATGTAATGTGAGTCTTAAATAAAGGCTTAGATCTGATGACTTCAGGGGAAAAATTTAAATCTCAATAGTATAGGGAGATGTGTGCAAAACAGGAGAGTTCGATGGTATGGTCACGTTGAAAGAATGGATGAGAGTTTTTGAGTTAGTATATATTAGAACAGTTGAGGTAGTAAGTTCAGTTCACATGGGAAGGCCAAGGGGAACATGGGAGGAAGTGATAAGAATAAAATTGAGAGAAAGAGGGATAAATAAAGACATGTCCAGAGATAGGTTAGTTTGAAAGTCAACTTCTTAAAGCCGCCCAACACATGTCAGCATGTTAAATGAACATTAAACTGATGATGATGATGATGATGATGATGATGATGATGATGATGATGATGATGATGATGATGATGAACACTAAGATGAAAGGGAGTAGCACTCTACTATATTACAAAATTATTATCATGCGCATTAAATTCTGCCTACAACAGTGTATTTAATACATAGCACAAAACCCTTTTATGAGAAAACCATTAAGTGTCCATAGCAGGGAGCTTACTAGTGAAATGGAAATGGACTTGCTATGGTCATGTACACAAATTTCTACCAAGGCAGTTAAAACAATTAGGTTTTATACTTGATTTGTCAAAGAAAAAACAAACCTAATCACATTTCAGGGTGAATTTTAAAACATAAAAGACCACCATTCGGACAAGAAATACATATACACAAACGGATCTAGTGATAAAAACCCAATACGAAGTGCTGTCATCTGTTGCAGAAAAGAATGCACAAACAGACTGCCAAGAACTGCATCAGTTTGCACTGCTGAGATAGCAGCCATTGATTTAGCATAGGTCAAGCTAATTTGTGGTCTGTAAAGACACAAAGATTCTCACTTGAGGCACTGAAAAATAAGAATATGAACACTCCACTCATTATGCAACTTTTCGACAGAATCAATAACCTCTGCAACATGAAAGCAATCATCTTCTGTTGTATATTAAGCCATATAAAACCTAACACTCAAATTTGATATATGGATCCAAAACCGATAATTTAAAAATCCATATCAAATAATTGGCAAACTCTTTGGAATACCTGCACAAAATATATGAAAAAAAAATTTACAAAAGAATTACAGAAAATTTCCGGAATTATAGAAGAGTGAAAAATGCACTCATATCTGCTTAAATAGGAAGATCCTCCATTCTGTGCTGGCTGCCGTGTTCCATTTACAGTGGCACAAATATTTGAGAAATGTGCTGATTGAGATGAAATCCATCCTAAACATTACCAAGTAAATGACCCGAAGAAGCTTTTTTGAGAAGATCGATCCAAACGACATTTTTGAATTCCTGGAGGAAGATTATACAAAACATCTAAATAGTCTACTTTTTTTCTTTTTATTTTAATTCACCCCAAACAAGGGTATATATATATATTGCCACTGAGACGTAAGGGACTACTGTGAATTATAGGGGGCATCCTAAGTGGGGAGTTGTGCAGCCAGATATTTGTTTGCATTACATTTAAATTTCTGCATGTTGGTACAGAGAGCAGATCTTTCACATATCATATCAGTAAATATGAGACTTACTGCTGAGATATTAATAAAAATAAAATCTGGGATGGTGGAACATCTTTTGATAATTTCGGGAGAACCCACCCCTTCTCAAAAAGTAATACAAAAGTAAAAACCGTCTATTGGAAAGAAAACATCCAAGATGGCTGCAATTCTGAAAGGAGGACAGCAGACAGACAACAGGACCGTTGTAGAAGATGCAGAATTAGCCTAGAGGATATAAAAAACAGCAGCTTTGGTGGTCGAAAGAATCCACAGTAAACCAAATCAAAATGGTTTCAGAATCGCTTAATCATCATGAGGGTTGCTCCAGCTGTAGAAGAGAGTAAAAAGAGTGTATGTACCAAGTGGGAGAGCGCAACAGACAGAGATATTACATGGTGAGACCTCAAACACATGGAGCCTAAAGAATTAAGTTTCCATATAAAGGCCGTCTATAACATTTTACTAACAACAATCAACTTCCATGTTTGGAGGTTAACTACATCCAACCGATGAAGAGCATGTAGGAAAATTACCAGCCTCAAACATATTCTCACTGTATTCAAGTATACTTTAAGAAGTTACACGTAGAGACACAATACAATCCTGGAGATTGTTGCTGAGGCTTCAAACTATGTTGTGAAACTGTCAATAAAGTTCTCAATGTCACCAATAAAGCGATTCATTTCATTAAAGAAGGAAATAGTTCAAAACTTTTTTGTAAAAATAGGCTGGCACGTTTCCAACTAAAATAATGTTGATGGCTCAGCATCTGATATTTTCATTTGGTCCGCTAAGTTGAAAAAAATGTTCGTTTTCGAAATACGGTACCATTTGAGGAAAATTTTGACTGGGCACATCAGCACAAGTTGTAAAAATATGAAGATCTATGAGAAGAATGTGTCAGAAATAGCTGAATAACCAATGTATTTCCTATTAAGGTCGGACGCCGAGGTTTCATTGCCAACTCAACCTCTGCATTCTAGACTAATCTTGGACTTTCTCCACCAGACAAGAGTAAATGCATAAAAAGGCTCTATCTGCATCAGTATGGATATGGAAATTCAACAGAATACTTTGGCCTAGTTGTAATGATGCTTTGACCCCAAACGATTCCTGCTCACAGAGTCATCATCTGTTGAAGACTTTGTTGAAAGCAATGCGACGAAAGAAGAAAAAAGAACAACGCAAAAACCGGTTGAGACAGATTTTTAAACAAATGCAACGTCATTCTTGCACGTGTTTTTAAAATAACGACATTTTTCTAATGATTTTCATGATTTCATATTTGGTTAAAAAACGGCGACAGGAGTTGCCGAAAATGTCCGATCCCGCAATGGATCAAGAAAAATACCTGTGTATTTAACAATATTTCTATAAAAAAACGTTCAATCAACTGCAGGAATTTAATTAACAAAACGATGAGTTGCAGAGATCTGTAGTTGACTTGTTTTTGTTATTTATTCGTGGAAAAACATTATAAAATGTTTTTTCAAAGCTTCGAAAGCAATCCACGCAAGAAGAAAGAAAAACCAAAGCAAAAACGGTTGAAACCAATTTGTGAATTAATGTAGTGTCATTCTTGCACGTATTTTTAAAATAACAGCCTTTCTCTACTGATTTTCATAATTTCATATTTGGTTGAAGAAGGCAACAGAATTTGCCGAAAATTTCCAATCTTGCAATGGGAAAAGAAAAAGAGAAAATACCTACATATTTAGCAATATATATATATATATATATATACCATAATTCTTAAAGGCCGTCCAATCAAACCGGAGGTATTTAATAAACATAATGATGAGTTTCAGCGATCTGTAATTGACTTGTTTTTCTTATTTATTTCCAATTTTCGGTTTAATAAACCTTAATCATGGTAAACAGACGGTGAATTTTTTTTTCTTTATCATGGTGAAAATCTAATGGCGTGGCCAAAGATTGACAATATATATATATATATATATATATATATATATATATATATATATATATATATATATATATGGCACAATCACGTTGACACACCGGTTCCCATTAGATCACCGAAGTTAAGCGGCGTCGAGCCTGGCCAGTACTAAATGGGTCACCATTTTGGAATACCAGGTGCTGTATGTGCTCTCTGCTTATCTCGGCATTGTTTCCAGTCGTCTTGTACTACTACTTGCCATTGAAATCAAGCAATGCCGACTTAGGAGAGCGGTTGTTGGGGATTGCGCAACCCTGGCAATTACAAATTCAAGCGCGGGCAGCCCCAGGTGGGGCACTCATACGTCGAAATCGATGGGAGAGTCCATCATATATATATATATATGTTTTGTTTATTATCTATGTACGTATACGTTTCGTCCTTTTTAATCGGGACTCATCAGCATAGAGATATAACTATTCACTACTGGTCGCATGATTTGAAACCCTGGGCTACGAGTATTTTACAACTCAAATCCGACATCTGGAACCACCGCTGCATAGCTAAATAAACAGTGATAATTTTAACACTTATTTCGGCGGCTTGACGTCATAAGAGCGTTCATCTTAATGAAAGGAACGATGCATTTATAGCTAGCGACGTCATGCTGTGTTAATACTACACTTACAGTCCCCATCTAGAGGGTTTTCTAGTTTTATATATATATATATATATATATATATATATATATATATATTTATATATTGCTGTTTTTTTTGTCTATAGAATGGTAAATATTAATTATGCTTTTTTTAACTAAATTCTTGTGTGATCGTTTTTCTCTTTTTTGACCACTATAAAAAAATATCAGTAATCGATCGACGAAAGACATTCCTCTGTTTCAATAAATCATTCAATTTTATTGACAAAAAATAGCAAAGTGCAGGAAACCATGTAAATAAAAAACAGTCAGAAGATATTGTATTTATGTATTTTTCTTTTTCTATAAAATTTCTTAAAAATTATATTAAGAACAAAATTATAACATTTTTGAAGGTCAAAACTTAAAAAATCAGTTTATTTAAGCGTTATTTTGAGCTCAATGTTATAAATTTAAAAAACAATTATTTTAATGTAATCATTCGTTTCATTCTTTGAAAGAAAAACGTATGTGGCTGATGTTATCACAAGACCAGACTTGGTGAGCAATCATTTAAAGATGGTCTCTTGATAAGGGCACTGGTCCCCATCACCACAATGGGTCGGTGTCTGGAAGGGCATCCAGCCCATAAAAAATTGTTGCCTTCAATAAGGAAATGACTTTCAAAGAAAATCAGATAGGTTAACTTCCAAGTCAATTTCTAAAAGCCGCCCAACACATGCCAGAATGTAAAAGGGACGTTAAACCGATGATGATGATGATGATGATGATGATGATGATGATGATGATGATGATGATGATGATGATGATGATGATGATGATGATGATGATTTAGGTCACTTATTACGTTGACATAATTAAAATAAGAAGCCAACATCAACAGCAGTAACATCTGATAATAGTTACTGAAAGGCATGCAATGGGTAATGTTGGAATCTGTAAGAGGAGTTGTAACTTTAAATCAAATCAAATCAAATTTATTGGCAGAAAGTAGCGAAGTGCAACAAGCCATGTAAAAAGACAGTTAAAAGATATTGCATCTATATACAGTCTGAATGCGACTTTAAACCTGGATATGGTAGGCGTCATCAGGATCTCCTTTGGCAGGCTGCTCCAGGGAGTAGAAGCACGGAGAGAAAGGGTGCCTTTCTTCTGTTGAGACGAAAGTGACAATGGTACATCTTCTGTGGCTGTGAGAGAGGAGATCCCAACTAGGTGTTGAGGTGAACAAATCCACTAAAGGTAGATTTAAATTTCCGTTGATGATGCTGTATGCGAGAATCAGGTCCCGTCGCATTCTTCATTGCTCAAGTGAAAACAAATTTAGTCTTTAGAGTCGTTTTTGTAGGTAATGTTTTGTTTATAATGGACTATTCTTGTGTTGTATATAATAGACTATTCTAATCTTTTTTTATTCTTTCCTTTCTTTATTACCTTCGACTCATAGTAAAGAGCGAAAAAAGAGAGAGAGAGAGAAATAACAAGCAGAAAGAGAAGAGAGAAAAAGAAATAACGACTGAAATGAGAATAATCGACGAGGTATACCAACAAATTACAGCTAATTAGAACAATTAATATAGAAGATTAAATATATATATGAAAAAGGCCTTGGAGAATCAAACGTTGATTAACTCAGATTTGGTATAATAATACTAGATTATTTCAAGCTCAATCATTTTGAGACTAACATAAAAAGATGGGAAGATTTCTATTAAGTATCGATCAAGCAGATTAGATCAAAGATTTTTAAAGCTTTGATTTAAAAGTAGATTATGAAATTAAATATTATGTGCAGGACCCCTTGGAAATTCCATTGTGCTTTCTACATCAATGTGTATCATTTACTGTTAATAATAATAATAATTAAAAAAAAAATATTTACTGATAACACCACGCTTTATTCCAGACATGTGGACAAAATGACCGCACACATATTCAACACAATGTCTGAATCCTTAGAAAAAGACCTCCAGTTTGTAGTGGAATGGCGACATAAATGGATGGTAACATTTAATGATATTAACACAAAGCTCCTTTCCTTTAATAATTATAAGAAACTTTTTCAACCACCGAGAGTTCATCATTCAAGCTCCGAGGCCTAACATTCACAACCAACATGAATTGGAACAAATACATAGAAGACATTGCCAAGGCTGCTGCAAAAACCTTCTCATACCTGCCAGTATCCTATATTTCTACAAATCAACCATTCACCCATGCCTGGAGTATTGTTGCCACATCTGGGCTGAAGCATGAAATACTAGTCTCTCCCTATTAGAGAGGGCTCAAAAAAGAGTGTCCAATCTAATAGGTCCCCCACTGTCAACCAAGCTCCAACACCTGTCCCACCGTTGCAATGTTACATCTCTATGCTTGTTTTAAAGTACTTCAATAGAATGTGCTCTGATAAACTCATGGCACTGGTACCCCTCGACGTAAATACCCCCAATCAACTCAACAAGCAGCACAATCCCACCTCTTCACTGTAGAGGTCCCCAGATGCCGGAAGGCTTTCTACTCTAATATCTTCTTTCCTTGAACTGCTCGTCTTGGAATTTCCACCCTGTTCACTGCTTCCCTTACTGTACTAACATACAGAAATTTAAATGTAATGTGAACAGAAATCTCGCTGCTCAACTCCCTACTTAGGATGTCCCTGTAAGCATGGTCCCTAATTCACAGTAGCTTCTTACGTCTCAGTAGCAATGTGCCTTGTTTGGGATCAAAAAAGGAAAATAATAATAATAATAAATGTCTACCAGGTCAATACTATTAAGAAAAATGAATCTTTCTTCTTCCCTAAAAATAATTGTCATTGTCAGCTTAATATTCTTTAAATAAATAAATAAATTGAATATCTTTTTTTTTTATTTATTTAAAATTGTAGCAATTTAATTCTTTTTAAAACAATAAATATTCTGTCTTATTACTGTAAAAATAATTGTTAGCTGAATATTCTTCAAATCAATAAAACGAATGTCACTTTTTTTAAATGTATTTATTTAAAATCGTATTGTTTTAGTCAACATAATTCGATTTTGGACAATTCATTTTAAAATGGTAAAGTCGAAATCGTTTACCTTAGCGACATAAGATTAATCACCAATCCCCAATTGCTGATCGGACGATCTGATTTTTTTAAGGTGTATGAAAGATAATAACATACGTACGAACATGAAATGCCTGAGTGTATTATTATCCAAAATGACAACAGTAATCCAAATAATTCAAATAATACAAATAATTCAAATAATACTCACCATAAGATTTGTTCGGATTCATATCCTATTCCAAACATTGAAAACATACTACATTCATTAGCAGGATCGTTTCCTTTGGTTTGTTTTACAGCATATCAACCATCTATGGGTTATTTAATGCCAAATGAAGTTGTCAAATGTAATTCTATAGATAGGATAATTATTTATATTCCTAGAATTCCAGCTGATGGTAGTTGTGAGACTGCTACTATTACCCGATGCAAGTCTGCCTGGAGGGGCTTCAGAGAACTCTGTCCATCTTGACAAATAAGCATCTGGTGATCACAATAAGAGGACAGGGGTACACAAGCTGTGTGAGGAGTGTTATGTTTTATGGCTCTGAAACATGGGCTGCACCGGCGAGCACTCTCAAGAGACTGCAGCGTAATGCAAGAACCATGATTAGATGGATCTGTCATGTCAGGCCAGAAGACGACACGCTCTTCGAGACTCTTCTCTCTAGGCTTGGGATACGGGAATTAACTGATGTCCTTAAGCTGGGCATATCAAGCGAAGCTCCAGCTGGATCTCAGAAACATGTTCATCGCATCAGGTCGGCAAGCTGGAAGACCGAGGCTTTCTTGGGATGATCTGTATAAACGTGATTGTGCAGCTCTGGTGATTAAAAATTTAGATCCTTACGACCACCGAGCCTGGAGTGGAAGACTTCAATCAAGACTGGCAGGCCCCACTCTCTTATAGAGGACTAATCAAAAGCCTGTTCAAAAATAAATCGGATGAAGATAAAGAAGAAGAATACATTGCTATCTGAATACATTGCTCTTAGAATACATTACTCTCATAAAACATTACTCTTTGAAGACATACTGCTTGGCATTGGTAATCTTCTTTGTTCTCAAGACGCTTGACCCTCAGCCACCACCTTTTAGTATCTATTTGTGAAGAAAATAAAAAAGAGGAATAAAGTTTTGATTTTTTGAAGAATCAGATTGAATAATACGATTGAGGATAAATTTATAGATACTAGGGTGTGACGATTGATTGAATCGAGCCTCTATGATCTCCTGTCTAACCAAAGTAAGGCCTGAAGTGAAAGAATGGCCCAGCTACCAGGATCCCATTCTAAGGCATCACTGGCCGCCACCAACGGCCTACAGATGGCAATCATTTACAGGAATGAAGTGCTTTACGAAAATTCACCAGAAAAATGCATACAATCAAATTCAAAAAGATAACTAGTTTAAAAGAATCACAACGATTAATACTCCCATAGGGTTGCTTATATGGTATTGTCTGTTATATGGAATTAAGATACCCAGTTCGATTTTTCAAAATAAATGATAGAAAATCTGTTGGAAGGCATTGTTAAAAACATGATAATATATGATATATGTTGTGGAGCAACCAACGAATGCGAACTGGAGGAGAAAAAAACAAGCATATATAAATAAGCTAAGACCAGCAGGAATTACTATAAATAAACGTAAATGTATATTTAATTGTGAAAAATTAATATTCCTTGGATACCAAATTTCAAAAGATGGTTGTTCGCCAGATCCAAATATAATACAGAAAATATTAAATGCGTCTTCTTCTAACAATACACAAAGAACTAGATCATTTCTTGGATAGCTAAGTTCCATAACAAATTCCTACCAAAATATTCTGATAGAATTCAAGCATTTTCTGATTTGCAAAAAAAAAACACAGAATTTACATGAACGAATCCATATCAGATATCTTTTATTAAATTAAAAGAAGCTCTCGAAAAAACACTAACCTGTGGTACACATTTTTGACCCTCAAAATGGCGTGACGTTAACTACAGATGCTAGTAATTATTCTGTATGTGCAATTTTATTCCTGATAGCACATCCATTTATATATCTTTCAAGGACATTAACACCGGCTGAAACAAGCTATTCTAATGTAGAAAAGGAAGCATTGGCAATCGTATGGAGTGTGGTCAAAGCAAGATAATGTTTGTTAGGAAAGAAATTCTTGCTCGGATTCGACCCTATGCTCTTCGAATTCTTTTTTTCACTCATATTAACCCCAAACAAGGCACATTACCACTGGGACGTAAGAAGCTACTCTGAATTAGGGGTCATGCCTACAGGGACATCATAAGCATGGAGCTGAGCAGCAAGATTTCTGTTCAGATTACATTTAAATTTGTGCATGTAAGTACAGTCGGAGAAGCAGTGAACAGGGTTAGAATTCCAAGACGAGCAGTTCAAAGAAAGAAGATATTAGAGTAGAAAGCCTTCCGGCATCTGAGGACCTCTACAGTGAAGGGGTGAGATTTTGCTGCTTGTCGGGTTAGTCGGAGGTATTTACGTCGAGGGGGTACCAGTGTTATGAGTTCATCAGAGCACGGTCTATTTAAGTACGTGTAAAACAAGCACATGGATGCAACATTGCGGCGATGGGACATGGGTTGGATCTTGGTTGACAGTGCGGTACCAATTAGATTGGACACTCTTTTTTGTACCCTATCCAATAGAGAGAGACTAGTGGTTGATGCAACGACCCATAAGAAGGAATTGCTGAAAGTTAGGTCATCGCGAATATTAAGATGGGTTATAATTAGGTAACACAAATCAGCCTAGAGTTTTGTGGATGAAAATCGGTAGACATAGTGAAATTTCTTTCAATTTCAAATTATGATAACTCATTTAATTTTTAGGTTATTTTGATCAAATTTTGATCTCAACAATATTTAACTTTTTTTTTTTATTAATGTATAATTCTGTCCTTTGTGTCAATAATATTATTTTTTTCAGCTTACTTCAAATTAGGTTACTATTTT
Organism: Sepiola atlantica; assembly: GCA_963556195.1. Lineage (NCBI taxonomy): Eukaryota > Metazoa > Mollusca > Cephalopoda > Sepiida > Sepiolidae > Sepiola > Sepiola atlantica. Next base: position 43,386,633 of record OY744532.1, on the reverse strand, counting down.
CACTGACAGGCGATTTATTTTGTTAATGTTGGTGTTTTTCAACTTAATGTGCCCGATATTTTATGTCTCTATGCATATAAAAAACATTTTAAAGAAAAAGTGCCACTTATAAATATGGTGGGCTTAATATAGGGTTTAAAGTTTCCTTTCACAAAAGGATCCAGGATGAAAACTTTGGTGAATTAAAATTTTGCCCTATTATCAAATTGTATTTTCGTCTCTTTTTACATGGTCCCAATCTGAATTGTTTTATTGATTTAAAAGAAAAATCTAGCTTTATCATTACTATGCTATCAATCATATTACGAAGATTTATATGTTAGCTGTTAAAATAATTAGTCAAATTTGCGATGTAATTTTTGTATGTTTATATTTTAAGATAATGTGATTTTGCCCAATGTTTAGGCTGGCTTGATCTAATAATTATTGCTTCTATTATGATTAATTTTCATTTACCTGAAGATGACATTACGTTTGTAAGGAGTTTTCAATTGTTCAACGCCTGTATTTTTAGTTATACGCTGTGAAAATTGGCTTTTTGAGCAATAGCATGCAAAACAACAAATTTTCTAATTTCCAACAAACTATTAACGGCTAATTGAGCAATCAAAATAAATTTGGTATCATGGTTTATGTTTTGCAAAGATCTAAGTGGCCGCATTAACAGTTTTTATATACAATAAAAATAACATTTTCGTTTGGAATACCAACTGTAAAGCTAATTTTTATATTGAATATTTTGATATTAAATATTTTGATATTGACTATGCAAAATGAAATACCATATCACATCTGAACGCCTTATCACAGCTTCAGTTTAAAAAGGAAGGACAAAATGACAAAAATACTGGAAAATGTTGAAGATAAAATTTTGCATTGTGTAGAAACTAACGTATTGCCTATGAATCGACTAATTTCGAAGATATTACAAGATCCAGTCTGAAAATGAATTATGTCTAGAATAAAGAACAATAAATGGAGTAATTGTTCAAAAGCAGAAAGGCCATACAAATAAACCAGACACACCAGAAACTATCAATAGAAAAATTTGTAATACATATTTGGTAGTGCTACAAGAAATATGTAAAAAAGACAGAATAAAAAGAGTGCATGAAGATGTATATTGCGGAATAACTGCTATGCAGAAATGTTTAAAACTTGAAGCTTGGTAGCCCGGATATACTCATGACATGGAAAATTACATACACAAATGTCCTAAATGCGCAAAAATAAAGAAATTACACACAAGAAAACAGAACTATGGTTTAGAGTTCATATGGAGTTGAATTATGTTTGATTTTGGTCGACTCTTTTTTTGGCCTGAAGTTTTTGAAGTAAAAGATAGAAAAACTGGTAAAACAAGTATTGTACATAATATTCGCTAAAAATGGTGCACCAAAAACTGTTTTTGAAGTAGAAGATAGAAAAACTGGTAAAACAAGTATTGTACATAATATTCGCTAGAAATGGTGCACCAAAAACTGTTTTTGAAGTAAAAGATAGAAAAACTGGTAAAACAAGTATTGTACATAATATTCGCTAGAAATGGTGCACCAAAAACTGTTTTTGAAGTAGAAGATAGAAAAACTGGTAAAACAAGTATTGTACATAATATTCGCTAGAAATGGTGCACCAAAAACTGTTTTTGAAGTAGAAGATAGAAAAACTGGTAAAACAAGTATTGTACATAATATTCGCTAGAAATGGTGCACCAAAAACTGTTTTTGAAGTAAAAGATAGAAAAACTGGTAAAACAAGTATTGTACATAATATTCGCTAGAAATGGTGCACCAAAAACTGTTTTTGAAGTAAAAGATAGAAAAACTGGTAAAACAAGTATTGTACATAATATTCGCTAGAAATGGTGCACCAAAAACTGTTTTTGAAGTAAAAGATAGAAAAACTGGTAAAACAAGTATTGTACATAATATTCGCTAGAAATGGTGCACCAAAAACTGTTTGAGAATGCGCACAAATTTTTATGACGAAAGTCTATGTCCATGCCTAAGGAATATTGGGTATATCACATATATAACACCCCCATGCCATCCGCAATCAACTTGAATTGCAGAACAAATGGTACGAAAAATAAAAATTGGATTGAATACATTTTCTTTCCTACCCAGACTATTATTGAGTTACAGAACAATACAACATGCAGACAGATTAGAAAGTCCGTCTGCATTAATTGGTAGAGAGATTTCAGCCCCATGAACCATGCCTTACTCAACCAATGAAAACATGTGGTACAAGAGAAATAGAGAAGCTGAACCTGAATGAACGAATTTTAGACTGCAAAAATGATACAATACGACATTGCTATGCAGAAAGGGCAATAACATTGTTGCCCATGAAGGCCAATTAAGATCTTGTTTGGCTAATACAGTAATTAGCATAGTCGGCTTTATTGTCTATAAGTAGTCGGTATAGTATGAACTGGCACTTTTCTTAGCACAAAAATGTTCGCTCATCCACCTCTCTCTCTCTCTCTCTCTCTCTCTCTCTCTCTCTCTCTCTCTCTCTCTCTCTTTCTTTCTCTCTTAACTGGCTGGAACTAATCAGTTTCTTTATTTTGTGAGGATATGATAATACGAATTGTTCAAAAATCGAAAAGAAATAAAACTATTATTTTAATCATTTGTATCCGTAATGTTAAAATGTCTTAAGAACATTTTCATAATAAGAAAGTATTCATATTAATCACTTATGTTATTAAATATGTTTTACATTTTGTAAGTAACTTAAACAAAGACAACTATACGATTGACAGAAAAGACATTTTGTACCATTGGTTGAGGACATGTTAATAAGTCAAATTTCGTACCTACTATTATGATAGTCAAGTAATTTTAAGAAATAAATGTTTTAATGTTTATTGTAAATATATTTAAGCATTTATCGGGTAGCGAGAAAAGATGGTGTAATGTCAAATGTTTTTATTAAGGTCGTTAGCAGATGCAGCTTTTTAGTTGTATGTATGTATGTATGTATGTATGTATGTATGTATGTATATATATATATACTTTCTTGAACAGAACAGTTTTGCACTCTTTTTGTGTTCCTTTACGAAGATTAAAATCAAGATATAATGATACTAAATCTGATGTCTAGAATCCTTATTACAATTTTGATCAAAATCAATGACATGATTTTGATTCTAGAAAATGCCTAACATTTAAGGCTTAAGTTTAAGGGGTCTTATAAAAGAAATTCAATTGCATTGCACAAAACTGGAAATAGAAATTAATGACAGTGTCCCACAAAAGGTACGCTTGACCAAAATAAAAGGGGTGACCCACATTCGTCTCTAAACTGACCCCTAACCTAACTGGTTATACTTCTACTCACTAACTAACCTGCTTATATAAAGTGTTTTCATCTTTCTTTGTCAATGTATTCCAATTTAAATACTTATGTATTCTTCAGTTACTGCTTACTTATCAAATATAGTTTATATGTCCAGCTTGTTGACATTAAAAAAAAAAAGAATGACAAAGTCTATCCACAAAGTAATTTTAATTGACAACTTTTTAAGATAATCAAAAATGAAGAGTTGGCAATGAATGGGAGTTTAAAGAGTGCAGGGAGCGTTCTAGGTGAAAGAAGAGTTCTAGGTGAAAGAAGAGTTGTATTATCTGTAAAGTAAAACTGAGTACATGTGTTCCTTTCGGTTATCACCATGTGCATTTACGTGTGTAAATAGGATAGGCATGGTAGTCGTGTGTGTATATTAACATTTTTTTAAAACTTTTTTTCATCCTAAACTAGGCACATCGCTACTGAGATGTAAGGGACTGTTTTGAATTAAGGGCCAGATTTTTAAGTGAGGAGTTATGCAGCGAAACGTTTGTTCACATTACATTTAAATTTATGCATGTTTGTACAGTCATGGAAATAAGGAGCAGGAAGAGAGTTCCAAAGGCTAGCAGTTCGAGGACAGAAGCTATTAGAGTAGAAAGCTCTACAGCATCTAGGGACAATCACAGTGAACGGATGGGATTTAGTTGATTACTGGGTTGGTCGAGTGTATTTGAGTCGAGCCGACACCAAAGCAGAAAGTTTGTTGGAGCACATTCAATTGAAGTACTTTTTGTTTTGCCAGTAAGAGAGTATATGTATGAACTGTGTATCCTATGAGCAGCGTGGGTGTGTGTGTGTGCGTGCTTCACTGGGAGTACAGAAGTGTCTTCTGTTGTGTTTGCTGAAGGCCTTTCTCCCCAAAGGCTCTAGGCAAGATTATGTCATGTGCACGTGTGTTGTCTCTGCAAGAAAATAGGAAAGAACAAGAAAAGCACTGTGTTCAGGTTTTATCATCATCATCATCAGCAGCAGCAGCATCAGCATCAGCATCAGCATCATCATCATTTCTGGTTTAATGTCAGTTTTACATGCTGGCATGGGTTTGGACAGCTTTGAGAAACTGACTTCCAAAGTAACTCTATATCTGGCCAGGACTTTATTTATCCCTCTTTCCCTAAGGTTCACTTCTCACATGTATTCCTTTGTCTTCCCCTGTAAACTGAAACTGCTACATCAACTGTTCGACATTTACTAACCCTAGAACTCACATCTATTCTTTCAATGTGGCTATACCATCAAAGTTTCCTGTTCTGCCCACATCTCCTATATGCAAGATTTGAAAGTGGATATCCTTGCTTTTCTGATTGGCTGAAAGAAACAACTGATTGGAGATTTTCTTTAATCAAGATTCGATACATAAAGCAACATTCACTGCCGCTGCTGTTTCTAACGTGTTTATGTATAGAATGAAATCATGTTTGAACTGTCATGTTATGTCATTGTCGCGTTGGTCTCGGGAGTGTGAGTGACAACAGATTTCTAGTACTCTCAGCTTCTTTTGCTTGCAATTGGAAATCACTTTGCGTCTTTGCACCATCCGTTTACCATTGAGTTCTCGCCGGCACTGGCCATTAGTATTCTCTGGAATTTGATTAGCAATAAGCCTCCCCAAAGTTCCAGTACTCCATGCTCTTCCAGTGACAATAAACCTCATCAACATTCCGGTACACTCCATGCCCTTCTAGCCGAGGTCTGAAAAGTACGTTTCTCTCTCTCTTTCCCTCAATGGTCATTTTATATGACTTTATTTTGAGATAGTACAGATTATAGTATTTTTCTCATATTTTGTACCCAGAGAGTTTCAGTTCCCTTGGTTTCGTCTTATTATGCTCAGTCTGTACTTTCAGTTGTTCTTGTGAAGTGCTATTTTATTTCAACTTACCTCTCATTGGTCGGTGTCACTGGGATATGTGGGTTAGTTTCTTTGCCTAGTTGCGGTGCATGTGAATAACAGACTTGTTGCAAGTGAGAAATATTTAACAAAGAGAAAGGAAGCGACACAAGGAAAGTGAAATGTGTCTGATCTGGAGTTTTGGACCACCCAGAATTTTATTTCTTCTTGAGAAAAGTTAGTGTCACTTTAAACGGAAATTCATGCTGAAAGATGAAGTCTAAAAAAGTAATGGTTCTACAGATACGAGGTTCCCTGCTGTGGTTATGGTCTACTTGAGCTTTTCCAAAAATAATCGTCAGCTAGATACAGGACACCCTAGGCATTGGTTTATTGGTGCATACATTGGAAGCAAATTAGCATTTTCAAGTGGGGGTCTGTGGTCTACTTTAAATAACACTAGTATCTATATATTTTCAAACAGATGAGGAGTAGGGGTCGGTTAGTTGGCCCTCTATTTGGTTTTCTGGGGTCTGACAGTCAGTTGGTTTTCGATGGTCTACAGAAACAGATGGTCTGTTGGCATTCGGTTGGACTTGGGTTTTGATTTGATCAGGCTAAAGAATTCTTATTTGCAAGTCTGTTATTCAGTAGAAAAAAACGAGCATCGTTGTAATCTCCAGAGCAAATAGACCTTTGTTACTTGTTTTAAAACTGGAGTTGTGATTTTATTTAGGGGGAGAATTCTCCTATTACAGCACTGACTGAGGCAACATTGATACTGTGACCGGTGTTGAAATCGAGTCACGACTTTGTACCAGCACAACAAGCAGACGATCACGGCCTGTGCAGTGAACACACACAGCTTCACGTTCATAGTAGTAGTAGTAGTAGTAGTAGTAGTAGTAGTAGTAGCATTACTTTCGCTACCTCTCCACAGGTAAGCTCGTTACACATACACACATATACATTGATGTGCATGAATCAACATTACGATTTTTTGACTCATGTGATTCTGTTTTTGTGGCATTAGTTTCCTGATTAATCAAGTACATACAGATGTGACCACTTGAATGTTGTAAAGATCCCTAATAAAAGTTATCCTATGAAGCTGCCAGGGCTCGAACATGACATGCCAAGTCATCAGTCTGTGTCAGTATCCACTTATGCATCGCCATTTTACCTTATGTTCAATCGTATACAATGAAGTGTTTACAATAGATAATCTGCTGCAGCATTAAATAACCTCAGACGGATTGATTTGTAGATGTTATAAGTTGAATTAGTGTGCGTACTCTTGTGATATTCAAGTAATTTAAAAAAAGAAATAGGTTAATAATTATTTTAAAAATGTATATGTTCAATCGTATACAATGAATTGTTTACAATAGATATCCAGGTACAACATTAAAGGACTTCAAAAAGGATTGATTTGTAGGTGTTATAAGTCAAATTAGTTCATGTACTCTTGTAATATTCAAGTAATTTAAAGAAAGAAATAGGTTAATATTTATTTTTAAAATGTGTATAAATATTTATCTGAAATCGGACTCAGGTAGAACAAATTATAAATGTTTTATTGATTTCATAAGCGGCTGGAGCTGTTTAGGTCAAAAACAAAAAGTGCCTCCATTCTAAAAAATCTTCCTAGCAGAATAAGTAATTTTTGAAATGAACTGAATCAATATACATTATTTTTGAAGATACATCAGTTGAATTACACTTGGGAGTATTTGGGGATCAGTAAAGAAATTACTGCAAAGAATTCAGATTAACTCTAAAAGTTCATATTATATTCGATCTTGACTGATACTTGATGAATTATTTATCTACCAGGCAGAATCAAATATCGATTTGTCAGATTCATGGATATCTAAAAAATAAACTGACTTTTTTTATATATTAGAAGAGTTTTTTTTAATAAAATGGCATGCTGTATATGAAAGCTTTAAGCAAGACTGATTTTTGTAACTGTTTTATTATTTTGTTCATAAATCTATGAATTACTTCAAATGCTTGTGATGCAGCAAAGTTTTTTAAATTCCAAAAAGTACATTTTCCTGCAATTAAACAAGAAAACCAAGTTATTACGTAACTCCATTTTTTTCAGTTTCGTTAACTAATATTTACAATTATCTCACAATATGATTAAACGAAAAGCCTCCATTAAAACTAAATGTCTTTTATGAGAGTGTTTTCAAAATCATCTGTTATTTGATTGCATTTTATTCCATACCATTTATCTTTGAGATTTTTAATTCCAGGAAAAATAATGTTACTTTTTTCCTGTGCCATCATTTTTGAAAGAAATCATTTCAAAAAGAATTGCTGCAAATTTACATTCATTAAAATATTTTCAAATGAGTTCTCATTCAATTCTAAAAGCCGATCCGCTTCACTGATTGATTTAATGCCAAATGTTTTCAAAGCGTAGCATTTCATTCAACGTTTCTGTAGCTTAATTGTTAAAAAACTCTTTTTTATTATTTTGTTTTTTCTCTTTCGATTAAAACTAATCAACTTTTATTCACAACTAGCTGCATTACCCGGCGTTGCCCGGGTATCAAATCTATTACAAATGGAGATTTGGTATCTGTCTGTCTGAAGCTAAAACTATATTATTACTCCATTATCTGAATTCAAAACTATGTCATTACTATACTTTAATGCTCAATTCAGTTTACTATACTATTTCAAACTAATGCTCTATTTTTGATGCTCAATTCAGATAGTGCAGTATCAGTTCTGTGATGATACTATCCTCTTAGGTATGACAAAGTGCCGAGGCCCTCTGAAAGATTAAGGGTGAGTAGAGGCGCTAGTATACATTTGGAAGAGCGTACCGAGAAAATTGAGAACCAGTATTCACACGAATTGAAAACAATCAAACCAGTGAGAAAAGTATGGTTTAGACTACAAGATGAGGTAAAAGCGCAAACTCCAGCTGCAAACCGACAAAGGGGTCAGCTAGGGTCAGGTATGTTCATGAGTAACGAAAATATCGGCCGAAGAGGATTAAATACATGATAAAACACATTAAATAACAACAACAATATAGTGAAGACGATCACAATTTAGATAGCCGAATAAAGTATTCTCAGATCCATACTCCACAAATTATCACCGGAGACACAAAAGCTTTCAAGAAATGAGTCAAAACAACGATTAAGGAAATAACACAAAGAGAAAATTCCATCATCTTTAATCAAACATGTATTGATAACAATTTGCTTCTTAAATATTTAAATATATATATGTATATATATATATATATATATATATATATATATATATATATATAACATCACTTTACTTTTGTCCAGGGATCAGACGTATTTTGATATTTCACAAAATCATTCTCCATTCCTCACAGTTCAGCAGATCAATTGTCTCCAAATTCCACTCTGTATGTCTTGAACCTTCCTGCAATACAAGGCATCCATGCTTCTGCAATGGTTTATCCAGAAGGATGAACGCTACACATGATGATACCAGCGTAACTGATACGAATCTTAGGACAACCTTTATGCTGAGCAAATCTAGTGCTTTCGGCAAATCCTGACTTAATGTGTTGGGTTTGGTCAGATTTCACACTGCAGATCCATCTAATCATGGATCTGCTATTGCACTGTAGCTGAGCGAGAAAGGATTGAGTGAATGCCTAGCATTCGCAGTCATATAACATAATGTTCCTGACACAGCTGTTATACAATTTACCCCGGATGTAGCGGGGGAGAACTAGTGGTTTCATCAGAGGCAACAACTCATGAAATTTCGCCCATACTGCTTTCATCCTAGTGGTTGTACCGAGTTCACATCCATTACCTGCACTTAGCATATTTCCTAGATTGCAGAACGAGTCTACTATCTTCAGAATGTTGTCATTTAGCAGCATTTCTTTGTGATGACGACCATCAATAGGACATGGCTGTCCTAGACATCTCCTACATTTGAACCTTTGAAGTCACTACTCATGTAATACAAGACTTTGCCTTGGATGAGAGATTGTTGCATGACTGGTACTGATAAAATTCACTATAAACGTCTATTTTCTCAATTGAACCTAGGATACCATGTTCGAGTTTGAGGTTGTAATTTCATTTTTAAATAAACGTTCGGGTCACCATTTTATTATGGGTGTGGATTCTGTTCACTATTATATTTATAATAGGCTGTGTAAGAAAGTCCATCTAACTTCATAGATGAATTAATAGACAACCGCAGACGACATTGAAATTTACATGGAAATACCTTTTATTGGGGCTGTGCTGAAAAGAAATTAAAAGCAACAAAAATTCAATCTTTACAAAGGGTTTCATGCACTTTGGAAGATTTATCATGTCGTTTGCGAGTTGGAAAATTGCATACATCTTTGCATGGAGGGTGTAAGTAGTCCAACAAATCTGTGTCCTACACCAAGACCTTGTGAAGAATCCTCCGATATTGTGAAGCACAGTGTACAAATGAACAAATGTATCTATAACAAAAAGATGAAGGAATGGTATCCGTTTTTCCTTATAATTAAAGTTGGCTGTGATAGAAAGTTCATTTTAGGAATACCTTTTATTTGGGACTGCGATGAAAAGGAATTAAAAACAGTTAATAGTCAATCTTTACAAAAAGGGGAGGGGCGAATCTCGATAGATGTTATCATGTTGCTGGTGAGTTGGGAAATCCAACGACATACGGCTTGCTCGTATGTTTTCTTAATTCTAACTGGATAAGCGAAAACAAGACGTGATGTTTCTAGTCTCAGTCTTTTCTATTAATACTATTATGGCATGCGTTCTTCCGAATTGTCTGATCTATTCCCTGCTTCCTTTGTTCCAGCTCGTTGGTCTAGTGATCTCAATCAATTTGTTGTTTTTGGTACTTCATTGTAATACAGCTTTCTGTTCCAGTAGCTTCTTTCCATGAACTGCAGGCTTGTGGAACTCTCTTCCTGTTTACTGTTTTCCTCCTACATATAGCCTTGGTCTTCTCAAGATTAAGGCGAATAGGATTCTGTTTCTGCGATGATCATCTTTCGTTCTTATTAGCCTTGTCTGGAGCGATTTCCATAAAAAAAGAGTTACGATAGCAGACGACATTGAAGGTTTCATAGAAATACCATTTATTTTGAGATGTGCTGAAAAGGAGTTTAAACCGACAAGAGTTCATCTTTACAATGCGCGCCACACACCTTGGTAGATTTATTATGTCATGGCGAGTTAGGAAAGTCAACGACATACGGTTTGCTCATATGATTTTTTAACTCCAACTGGTTCGGCAGAAAAACAGATAGCGTAAGTGCTGTAAGTAGTCCAACAAATTTCTGTGTCCCTACACCACGATCTCTGATTAGTCCAATCACTCAACAGTAAACCTGCATATTTACAAATAAAGAAAATAGTACATCAAAATATGCGACTGCTACAAAATGTTTAGTTTAGACTTAGTGCTCTCTCTCTCTCTCTCTCTCTCTCCCTCTCTCTCTCTCCAACATTGTTGAAGAGAGACGTTGAGCTGGTACGTACCAGTCGAGGATCCGTTGTCAACAATTGGGCTATTTCGATGGCCTTTGATCTGTCATCTAAATTCATCTAAAACGGAAAGATAAGTGAGTGATATTCGTTCTCCATTAAAATTAAAGTGTGCTGTGATAGAAAGTTCATCTGACTCTAGAGATGACAACAAATGACAGTGAAGGTTACATAGAAATACCTTTTCTTTAACTGTGCTGAAAAAGAATTAAAAACAGATAAGAGTCAATCTTAACAAAAACCTCCATGCGCCTTGTTAGCTCTATCATTTTGTTGATGAGTTAAGAAAGCTGACGAAATATGGCTCGATAGATTTACCATGTTGTTGGCCAATTCGGGGAAGCCAATGAAAATATGTCCAGAAGATGTCTTAACTTCAACTGCTGAGGCATGAAAACCAGAGTGTGCGGGTGCTGTAAGAAGTAGTTCAACAAATTCATGTGTTCATTCGCCAGGACCTCTGATTGGCTGTCTATTTAGAGCAAAAGAAAATAGTACCTAAAAATATGTGACTGCTACAAGGTCATCTGAAAAGTCAGCAAATCTCATTTGTTTGTTTTTGATTATGGAGCTGGGCTTTATCAAAAAGCCATTAGCTTATTATTTATAGAAGATGGCGGGAAAAAAGGTGCAGATATCAGCGGCTGAGAAGAAGCTCTAAAAGTAGATTGTTGTGCTGCTATTGTTGCAATGCAACCGACTTGTATTGATCGGACACCATTTGGAATAACATGGATTTATCTGCAGAATTGAATGAGATCAAAGATTAGATACATTTAGACGAGATTGAATACTGCTGTTGCTATTGTTGTTGTTGTTGTTGTTGTTGTTGTTTTCAGATTACACTCAGAGAATCCAATTTATGCAAAGAAAATCATTTTTGAAAGCAAATAAAAAGTGATTTTCTCATGTTGAGATCATGTAAAAAGAATGACAAATTCATCTATCATTTTATTTTCATTTTATCTAAAAACACTTTTAATGTGGACACAGAGCTTGGCAAAACATAAACAATGATACCAAATTTATTTTGGTAGCTCAATGAGCCATCAAATAATGACCATCCAAACTTCATTGAATCTCATTGGGGGGGGGGGGTAGCTGAAGGTGTTAAACTACAATAATACCACATCTTTTAATATTGTAGTGTTATCACCCCAATCAAACCTGTTAACCGTTTTGATACAAGAGTCGAATGTAAGGGGAGACAACTTAACTTGTCTATTCGACTTTTAATATTATAATGTTACCGATTCAAACCCAAGAAACATTGATTTATAAAAATCAAACTTTTCTTTGGAGCAATAGAAGGTCCTAGTAACCTTTTAATCTTGTACATTACTCCAGCTTTCCTTAACACTTGGCCCCCATCTAATACTTGAACCACCAGCGACAAATAGCTGATATACGTATACTCTCAATGTTCTATCGTCCTACTATTTTTTATTTATTCCTTTTCGCATTGCTTTTTCTTAGTTCCTTCTTCTGCTGGTTTCGTCTTGACACCTAATGTTTTGTTAATTTCTGTGTTTCTATATAACACATCTACCGACTTCTGTCGTAGTGTTTCAGATTTTGTAGATGAGGATTGATTTTGGCCTAACATGGCATCCATATATATTTTTTGCAAGCCTTCATGGATGCTATGAGAATGGAGGCATCAGGGTGCGAATGTCTCCATTCTGGACCTCAGAAAGGTCTTCCTGCCGGTTTACGTTCAGAAGTACTTGTTGCCGAACAGACAAATATCTTCAAAGGACATGATATTGTCTAACCGAATGTGGCACCCTTAATAATATGGCCTCTGCGCAAGGCTATGTTAGCGAATGACAAAGTGATCAGGAGAGTAGTCTGTTGTTTTGTGTAACGTCATATCAACCCTTTTCGGGCTATTTAATGCGGAATCAGGTCATTTTGGTAAAAGATTTATGATTCAAGTTCTTTAGATCTTTAAATATTTATTCATGGTGTTTGGTTTAGTTGTTTAGTACAGGAAAAATGTTGTTTTTGTTTTTAGCTTTGCAGAACATGGTTGAGTTTTGCAAAGAGAAAGGAAAAAACAATAACATCAATGTTTGGTGCATTTGAAATCAGGGAGCCGGTATCTTCAGACAGACTGATCTAGTAGCACCAGAGATAAGGAGAGTAACATCAACATATATTGATGATATATATATATATATATATATATATATATATATATATATATATATATATATCAATGTGATCCCTGTGAAATCTGAAGCATCTCAAACTATACGAACTGACGAGGAAAGATCTAGTGAGGTTGCAGAACAGTGCCTGAGTGCTTGGACTTAAAATAAACTATGGAGCATGGTAAACTACGATGATTACGAGGAGGTAGTGCATTTTTCTTTTTCTTTTCTTCTTTAAATCTTATCTAATATATAAAGAACAGTCAGTCAAATTATCGAAGTTAAACCTAAATAGTATTACATCTGACAAATGGATATTTTATTTTGACTAGTCAATTTACTTTCTTCCTTCTACTATATTATTTGCAAGAAAATAATGTATTTCACTTTAGTTTCTTCCCAAAAATACTTATTACGGATATAAAGATTCTAAGACTGAAGACATTTTGACTATTTGCGTTTATGGCCAAAACAGTGACAGTCGATTACGAACTTAATAAACAGAAAGTTCTATTTAAGATGAACAATTATATATTTTTTAATATTAGCCTATTTATTTTGTAAAATTACTTGAATATCATAAACGTAGGTAAATGAATTTGACTTATAACACCTAATTATAATGTCTTCAAGCAATGTTGCAAGCAGCGTTTCATTTCGCTGATGTATGTATTAATCCTGTTTTCTTATTATGAAAATTTTCTTCTTCAGATTCATTAAATTAAAACATTTTTCTATCGTTGAAAAGTCGTTGTAATTTTTTTATATCGTGTTAAGCGTTTTTGTAAATATAAACTTGTACTTCATAAAATACAACGGACGAGAAAATTAAACAAAAAACATTAACGTTTCGTTTTGAATTCTATGAACACGCACTGCTCAATTACAAGAATATAAGATTGGTATAACGAAGGAAAATAATAGAATTATATTAAGGAATATAAACACACACATTCTTTCTGTCTGACATCTTACTTAGCATGTGCACACACAGAAAACGCTTCAATGAGGTTAAATATTTGTGTCCTTATTTATACAAATGGTTCTTCCGGTGATCGTTAAAACAGAATGCAGGTGACATGTTGGTCAATATATTTGCTTAATATTTGTCTTATTTTAAAACATTAATATACAGACTAATGAATACATTTATGGCGTATTATGAATGATCATTTCTAACATGTTATCTTTTTCTATTTCAAATATTTTCATCATTGACAACAAAATCTTTTTTGTGTGGAGGTAGTAGTAATTGCGAGTTTCAAGTTGGTTGCCATTAACAACGAGCTAAAGTGTTACGAGAAAGGTTTTTTGGCAAACTCTATTAATTGTCGTTCTGTCTTTTGTAAACGTTCAAAGTGAGCAGAATGATTTAGTCTGTGAAGACGAGTTAGGGTTAGGGTTAGGGTTAGGGTTAGATATGTTTGTTTTCTGTCACTGTGTGACTTCATGTGCAAGTTCATAGTTGCCAGTGTCTTGTCGGTACTGCTGAAGTTAACAACTCGTGCTGAAACCGACGTTTCGTCAGAATCTTCCGGCAGTTTATGTAAACTGTTGGAAGATGCCAAAACATTAGCCAATCAGATTGCAGCAGACGACAATTTGCAAGTGCGAATTAAATATAGTGTAAAATTCAACAAGTGAAGAAAATTGATTTCAGTCATTATGAATTTGATCGAGTTAGGACAGACGCTTCAGTCTCTGCAAGGAATTATTGAATTTTGTCAAAAAAGAAAAATTATGGGCCAAAAGATCAGTTGCAGAACATGCTCTTTTTCACCCTAACCCTACAAAAACAAACAACCTAACCCTAACCTAACCCCAACCTAGTCGGTCAGGTTCAAATACTGTACCAGTAAAAAAGAAAAATTCATCGAAACACAAAAAAACTTTTGCTAACAGTTGTTTCATATTTTCTTCATACAAAAAATAAATATCTTATCATTAAAATTACTGTACGATGATTGTGTTTTCTTGGTTTAAATATGTTTTCCTTAATTTTTCCAATTTTATATCATCTTCGTCAAAAAATACATATTTTCCCATTAATCTTTTCTGTTTGCGTCACTTCGTTTTGATTTTGATGCCACAAAGTTTTCATTCGGTTTTTCTCGGTTGTTTACATAAACTGTAACAGTTTGTTGCCAGGGAGAGTTTAATTGTGTGCTTTCTTTGTTTTCTTTGTGACAGGTTTGTCTGGCTGCACTAGAGAAAACTGAGAGATTGATTTTGGAGTTGGGGATTTGTTAAAATGATTTATGCACTTCTGATTGGCTGAAATAAGATTATTACATTTAGATTCTTATCGAACCAAGAGTCGATATTTGTCCACATTTTTTTTAATATTTCAAAAATGGGTTCTATAATATTTAAACGGTTGAATGGTTGAGTAGTCTTAATTAGATGCAGATTGGGTAGCTTGTCAAATTCATAGTTAACTGTATTGCACTGAAAAATGGTTGAAACTTGCTCAGGGCACAGCTTACACTTTGACTTCAATGAGCCGATTAAAGCTCAATTTCACCAAATTAATATGCAAATAATAATTTGCCACAGTCAAAAATAATTCGGTTCACAATGACTGGCCGTTTTATCTGACTTTCCTACTTCCTGCTTCTTTCTTCGTCTACCATTCCAAGTCAGCAGATTCCAGACATTAAATAATCTCAGTTAATTCTCTTTAACCAATGAGAATGAAGATAATTCAAGAATTAACACTTTCTTATTGAGATGAATTTACTTATTACAATGTAATAACCAGTCGTTCTGTTTCATATAGGTCATGAGTTCGATCCTCACTAGTAACCTATGATTTCGACATTTCTTTAATTTTCAAACTATATGCCAGGCAAAGGCAGACCCTTTTATCGTGGGGGTAAGTCAAGTCGTGGATACTTTCACTACTCGATCCATATTCGGGCTCATCATGTCCACTAGTTTGTTATCATTGCGTAAATTTCTTAAATAAAATACAACTCCAAACTGCTCGAATTTACAAAGTATAAATACATCTTTTTGACAAGATGTTTTTGACAAGATGTTTTTGACAGGGGGAGATAACTCCGACATGTCATAATTATTTTTGCCTCACTTCTCGTATCAGTTCGAAATTATGATAATAGGTGCTATGAAAATTAGTTACAGATTGATGGAAGCCACTGAGCACGTCTCTCAACATTTCCAGAAGTTCTCGAATAAACAAACAAACATGTGCTGCACACTATATAAACATTGTGTTATTCTGGACTTGGTGCCTTTCTGTAATATAAAGATGTATTATGTTTATGCATTAAAGTTTCATGTAACAAGCACTGCTCTGTAATCTCTTCTCAACTCATTATAATAGGTTTATGCTGTGATGTCCTGACAAACCAAATAACATATTTCATTAGTGTCGAAGTACTTCACAAATCTATGTTAATCTCTGTTGCCTTTATTGTGAAGGGTTGGTGTGATTTGAATAGTCACTCGTCATTTTCTTGAGTCGGCCGTGTCTGTATTCATCTGACTGAGCTGACTTGAAAGGAAGACGGAAAAGAAGAGAATCACCAGAGTTCCATATAAAAATACAAAATCTTCTCTACGATTAATTTTGACTGTGAGGTATTATTACTATATATATATATATATATATATATATATATATATATATATATATATATATATATATATATATATATATATATATATATAGTTTTGATGGTGTTCTAATCTACTATTTATAATTAATAATTTCCATATTGTATTCAATTCTATCCTAGGTCTACTCAATAAGCAATTGTCGTCGTCAGCAGATTCAAGTTCATGTGATGTTTCCCTTCAAAGATACTGAAAGGAAATGCTTCTGAACACTGTCTGCGGACTTTTGAGAATTTAAAGAAACGTACGCCAGAGGAAATTGGCTGCAATCAGCCTGATATGACACGAAGAGTAAAAGAGAACCGTCATTTGCTTGATAAAACATTGAAAACCTTATTCTGATGGTTGGTGTGAGTTAAAGAGTTGCTTGTCGAAGACGGGAGATCGCCATTTTCTTGAGTCAGCCGTGTCTGTATTAATCTGACTGAGCTGGCTTGAAAGGAAGAAGAAAAAGAAGAGAATTATCAGAGTTCCATGTAAAAATACCAATATCTTCATGATAATAAAATTAACTTTATTTATGGTGTCATTAAACCAGAAACATAAGCATGTAAGGCACGTTTGCTTGTCAGACAGGCTGCGACTAAAGGCAGAATATTGAGTTCTGGAGTTGCATCTTGCCTTTCCGTTTTCTGGCACAGAACGAGACCATGCTTTTATCTGAATTATCTCTTCCCGCCGATGCGGTGGGCAGAAATTAGGAAAAAGCTGGGCATGTACAGAAGGGTTCGAATGGCCGGTGTCATTCTACGAAAGCTTTAACATGCTTGTTTTAGCCAACCGAACTACAACTAAATATTACGCAACAGATTGCGTGCAAATACAAAAGAAATAGACTTTAGTCACGTAACTGCTACAGCTTTTTTGTTTTTGTTTTAGAAACACAACACATCGATAAGACGACGTATATCTGTCACATGGAGAGTCTTCAGACAGCTGTTAACAATTTGTATGCAATAATAAATAAGACAACACGGGGGTATATATACAAGAGTGTGTATTTACAGAAGTACAGAATATTGTGCTACAGAAAGACTGTGTCAGAGACTGCACTGAGACTTCGTCATAATCTCCTTTATACATTTATGTGTCTGGAAGAGTCCATAATTCACGATATAGAGTAGATCACCATCACACCATAGCAATTATTATTTACAAGTTATCGAACTGATTTTCATAACTTTTTCAATTCAATGTATTAGCAAAAGATTGCCACAGGCCTAGAGTCAGGTAAAAGTGAGTTATGAAAGTGAGGAGGGGGGTTATGCATGGGTGGTGGTGGTTGGGGTAATCATACAAAGATCAACATATACCATGCATCCAGCGCTGCCTTGACTGTGTGGATGTCTACAGGCTGCTTACTGCTTCCAGAAGCTTCCCTTTTTTATCTGTTAAAATTAACAAACTCATATACACAACTATAAGACGATGTATATCTGCCAAGTGGACAGTTTTCAGGCAGCTGTCAACAATTTTCCAAAATGCAGGAATCCCATCGTATGCGACAGTGGCAGAATACAACAAACATGTTGTTCAACCTATACTTCTGTATAGGTGTGAAATATGGTCAACGACGAAACGTCAGAATGACATGATCCTGGCTGAAGCGCATTGGATGGAGGAAATTACCAGTCTCATTCTTCCGGCCTCCATGAGAAAGTACGTCACACAAAGACGTCTCAACTAGTATGGCCACATTGTCTGCCGTCAGTCATCTGAAATGCTCCAAAGTGTGTCCCATATTGATGTCGATGGCTCAAAGCCATCTGGTAAGCCGCTTAAGGCATAGAAGGGATCAGTTGATGACGACCTTATCCTGGCGGGCAGCACAAGCAAAATGGCAACAGACAGGAAAAGTTAAAAGGTATTCACGAAACGTCTAACCTCAAGCATGAGATAAGAAGACGCAAAATGAAAATGATTATAATAATAATAATAATAATAATAATAATAATAAAAAAAATAATAATAATAATGATAATGATAATGATAATAATAATAATAATAATAATAATAATAATAATAATAATAATAATAATAATAATAATAATAATAATAATAAAAACAAAACAAAAGAAAAATAGAAATATAGTGAAAAAATGTGTCGAAAAAAAAACTTTGTGTGCAAAATGTTTCTAGATATCGTGGTTGGACTGCTTCTCATGAAGAATCTCATATTCATTTGACAGTTCCTGTTTTTAGAGTTGTTGGACATCCACCTCATCGGACAAGGCAAGGCCTGACTGATAGATGGTGTCAGTTTAGTCGTCAGCAGTTTGATCATTAAAGTGGCAGTACTAGTTTATATGGTACTCGGGAGGGGTGCTCATTTTCTGTCTACTTGTAATGGGACAGGACAATACTTACCTTTTCACGGGAGGGGGCGGGGGGCTGCAACATACACTATGCCATTCCTCATAATCATTTCAACTGGAGTGTAAAACACCAGAATTTTTTTTTTTTAACATATTTCACCCGAAACAAGGCAGACCGCCACTGTAGATGTAAGGGGCTACTGAGAAAAAGGGTGATAGTTTTTTTGTTTTTCTTAGAGAGGGGGGGGGGATCAACCTAAATTGGGAGTTGTGCAGCGAGATGTCTGTTTACATTAGTTTTAAATTTCTGTATGTCAGTACCGTCAGGAAAACAGGGAGCAGGGAGGGAGTTCCAGAGTCCAGCAACACGAGGAAAGAAGCTTTTAGAGTAGAAAGCTCTTTGGCATCTGGGGACCTCCACAGTGAATGGATGGGATTTGGCAGATTGTCGGGTTGGTCTAGTGAATTTGCGTCGTGGGGACACCAGAGCAGCAAGTTCATCAGAGCACAGTCCATTGAAGTACGTGTAAAACAGGCACAAGGATGCAACATTATGGTGGTGGGATAAGGTGGATAGTGAGGGACCTATTAAGTTGGTGACTCTTTTTTGGACCTTGTCTAAGAGGGAGAGACTAATGGATGATGCACCAGCCTATATGTGGCAACAATACTCCATGCATGGGTTGATGGTGGCTTTGTAGAGATATAGGATAATGTCAGGTGTGAGAAGTTTACTAGCACGGTAGAGGGAGCCCACGTTCTTTGCAGCAGTTCTAGCAATGTCTTCAATGTATTTGTTCGAATTCATGTTATCTGTGAAAGTTAGGCCGAGGAGTTTGAATGATGAACTCTCAGGTAGGGTGTTATTTGCCATGACAATCGGTGGTTGAAGAGGTTTCTTGTAGTTGTTGAAGGAAAGTAGCTTTGTCTTTGCGGCATTAAAAGTTACCATCTATTTTTGACCCCAATCCACTACAGACTGAAGGTCATTTTCTAAGAATTCAGCCATTGCCTCAGATATGTGCGCGTCGGTTTTGCCCACATGATGAGAGTAGAGCATGGTGTCATCAGCAAATATTCCTATCTCAGTCTCAATTACATCAGGGAGGTCATTTATGAAAATCAGGAACTGTAGAGGTCCTAGGATGATTCCTTGGGGTACACCAGCATTTATGTCATGTTGCTTAGATGAACGGCTATCGAGGACAACCTGGATCTTTCTTTTTGTTAGGAAGAATTTAATTATATTAAATATTTGTCCAGTACTACCATATGAGTGCAGTTTTAGGAGAAACCCTTCATGCCAGACCATGGGTATATCAAGTGCTACCACCCTAGCTTCATCTGCCTTGTCCAGTGTATGATATATGCGTTCAGCGATGACCGTTAGGATATCTGCGGTAGATTGTGCTAGTCTAAATCCATATTGATGATCAGAAAGAAGTTTAGCATTAGCTAGATGCCGGACTACAGCAAGATTGATTAATGATTCAAAGATTAAAATTAATTTGGAATTATTTTCATTCTTTATATCAAATAATTATAAAAAAGATTTAAATTAATTTGGAATTATTTTCATTCTTTATATCAAATAATTATAAAAAAGATTAAAATTAATTTGGAATTATTTTCATTCTTTATATCAAATAATTATAAAAAAGATTAAAATTAATTTGGAATTATTTTCATTCTTTATATCAAATAATTATAAAAAAGATTAAAATTAATTTGGAATTATTTTCATTCTTTATATCAAATAATTATAAAAAAGATTAAAATTAATTTGGAATTATTTTCATTCTTTATATCAAATAATTATAAAAAAGATTAAAATTAATTTGGAATTATTTTCATTCTTTATATCAAATAATTATAAAAAAGATTAAAATCGTTATTTTTTTACAAACGAGTCACTGCCTATCAAGGCCAAAAGGCCACTAAAGGATAAGAGTTCAAATTGCTAAATCTACTTGACATGATTGTTCTTTTTCTCAAATATCTCTGAATCTGTGTGGCTCATAAAAGTACAGAATAGTTAACACCCAAGAATTCGTTAACCAACAGAAAAAGACATGATTTATATAAAACGCATTAGAATAAAATTCTCTAAATGTTAAATATCCAGGCCAGGTGTACCGAAAAGGTCATTTGACAAGAGTAGGCATACTTGACATGGACACACACCTGGCCGGAAAAAATCAACATAACATGATTGATTATTGAAAATAAAATAATGGTTGGTTCAAGTCAAGCCACCCGGTCGGAAAAAACAAACAGGACGGATTGTCAGAAATAAAATAATTATTAGCAGCAGAAGGAAGCACCCATCATCTAATAAAATGCCCTCGGGGAATGGCTACATTGACAATGAAGTCGAACATGAAGAATTTACAGGTGTCACCAATTGTTGTATAATCAACCCGAAATTGATATCGTGAGTTGACTGGCGATTTGAGTCCGAGATTACTACCCGTCAAAATTCCTGTACATGCATTCTTCTTCCTCACTCACCCACACTCGTTCACCGCCACCGAAAATAAATATATATCATATTTTTTTATACATCAGAGTTATAATTCTTTTCAGTACAGCAGAAATACAACATACGAAATCTGCCTAATTTTAACGTGTGGAAACGATTTGTAAGATTGTTTCCCGTCTAAATTATTCCCAAGTTAAAACTAGGCAGGTTCCGGCATTTTTTTTTTTAGTTTACTAGTTCTCAAGATTGAACTATTCTGTACTTTTATCATTTAAAATATATTACAGATCGTTTTCACAGGAAGATTCGGTTGCGAATTTCATTCTAATACGTTTTATATAAATTATGTGTTGTTTTTGTTTTTTTTGTTGCTTACAAGTTCTCGAGTGTTAACTATTCCATATTTTTAATCCTGAAAATAATGGTTGAATGTTTTTCCTTTCAGAAAAACCTCCTGTTGAAGCTGCCTTTGCAGGGTCGGAGTATTTGACTTACGATCTTTCCAGTCGGGGAGATTCTTTCATCAGCAGCACTGACCAGCTAACTATGTACTTCAAGACACGACAGGCAAATGGACTCTTATTTTATACAGGTGAGTAGACCCCCGACCCCCACACTTGCTTTTTTTTATTTTCTTATCAAATTCTCACAAGCAAAATAAAAGAATTTAGTTCTGAAAAATATTTAAACTCATTTGAAAAATATAAAATTAGTTTTATTAGAACTACTAGCAGGTCTACCCGACGTTGCCCGGGAGTGTAGTAAGTCATTTATTTTTATCAATAACAATTGATTTCCTACTGTTGTCACACGCGAGGTAAATCTTACTGTAAAAATCGAAACAACTAACCCAGGTGAATCTTATAAAAAAAACAAATACACAAGTTAAATCTTACTTAAAAAAACAAATACATGAGTATAATTTTACAAAAAGAAATATGCAAGATAATTTTACTTGAAAAAATAAACTAATTCCCTCTCTCTCTCTCTCTCTCTCTCTCTCTCTCTCTCTCTCTCTCTCTCTCTCTCCTGAACCTGTAAATAAGGCATCTGTCTGCCCGTAGATTAATTCTTATTTTAATCACAAAAATATGAAGAACAATTAAATATTTTTCTTTGTGTCTATTAAAAGTGAATGAAATTATTTCTTTTATGTTTTATTATCACTTCTTAAGATCAAGCCTCGTCGTCTTTTCTCATAAACTTAAATTTACATACGTGATTATTCTTTCCTTTCTTTATTATTATCAGTAATTATTAAGATTAAGATTAAGCATCCCTTTCTTTGCTTCTTTGCTCATAAAAATAAATTTGCATACATGATTATTGAAGCAATCCGGACACACGTCCGTTCACTTTTATTTTGTACACTAATACCAAAGCAGAGAATAAAGTTGATTACTTCTGGAAGCACAAAACCTGCAAATACAAAGTTTGTTTGTGTTAGCTTGAATTTCAGTAAATGGAAGTTGTGTTCATTTTCTTTCATTCCTCAATACAAATAAACACAGCAAAAAGGGAATTATGTATAAAAGGCAAACGAACATCCTCATAAGTCTGATTTGTGATGTTATTAAAACCTTTCAAGTTTTTGCAATATCACTGAAAAATTGTTCTTATTAAATTATTTATTAAGGAACATAAAGAATACCCGTCCAAGGACGGGTAAAATCAATTCCCCGAACAGAATAATTTTGCACCACTTGTATGTCTCCTTACAAAGATTAAAATCAAGATATAATGATACTAAACCTTATGTCTAGAATATTTATTCAAATTTTGATCAAAATCTATTACATAATTTTGATTCAAGAAAATGCCTAAAATTAAGCAAGATTTCCTGAATTTCTTAAGAACCCGTAAGGTTCTTAAGAAATTCAGGGAATTTTTCTTAATTTTGCTTATGGATCAAATTTAATGCAAATCTGAAATATTCGAATTTTGAAATCGGAGATTGTGCCTATATTATGCCCCTTAAAACACCTTTAAAATATGCCAAAGAAACTGAAATTTGGGGAATATTTAATAATTGATGTCTAATATGTATCGTTAAAATATCACAAAAAAACAGGAGGTATCTGAATTTTGACAAAGGGCTTCCAACCCCTTTTTACCCTTTTTACATATAACTAAATTAAACTAAATATGACCCATATTACCTACCTTTACGCCTACCAGCTGTGTTTCTAAAATTCATAATAATAGGTCAATTAGTTTAGGAGTGAATCCTGTACATGCAAATATATAAACATACCTAACTTTATATAGATATAAATTTAACTCAAAGATAACAGGGAAATTCCCTGAGAATCCATTTTCACCCATCAAATCTTATTTTTTTCCCTCGGAACAATTACATATTGTAAATACTTACATATTATAAATACTTACATATTGTAAATACTTACATATTATAAATACTTACATATTGTAAATACTTACATTTTATAAATACTTACATAAAGAAAAATAGAAATTTTGTTTTAGTTTCTTATTTTAAATATTTAACTTTTTACTACTGAAGAATTAAAACTCATATTAATGACACTTTAATTTTAGGAACAGACAATGAAAGTGAAAAGTTATTTGTTTCTTAACCAAAAAACCCTGGATTGAAAATGTCTACTAAAATAATAAAGACCCCTGGATTGAAAATGTCTACTTAAAAAATAAATACCCCTAGATTGAAAATATCTACCAAAAAAATGAATACCCCCTCGATTGAAAATGTCTACAAAAAAAATACCCCTCGATTGAAAATGTCTACCAAATAAAATAAATAGCCCTGGATTGAAAATGTTTATCAAAAAATAAATATCCCTCGATTGAAAATGTCTACCAAAAAATAAATACCCCTCGATTGAAAATTTCTACCAAAAAAAAAATACCCCTCGATTGAAAATGTCTACCAAATAAAATAAATAGCCCTGGATTGAAAATGTTTACCAAAAAATAAATACCCCTCGATTGAAAATGTTTACGTCATCAATTCCGAGTTTCACCGGAAACTTACGAAACTGGCGAATGTTAACGAACTTAAGCGTTTGCAAATTAGTTATTTAACAAAAGAAATTGTTGATTTTATTTTGTATTTAAGTGTATTCTGTAATGTTGTTTCGGTATTTCTACACAATATGAACCGAAATGTTTTTCTTACCCAAAACTTAAAATTTAAGCAACCACACTCTTTACCTATATCAATATATTCATTGAATTTAGCAAAATCAGGATGCAGGTCAATGAGTGTATGATAATTTCTGATCTTAAAAATATTGACAAAATTGTATTTCGAAATCCCATCTATTTGATCATGTTCAATTTTAATCAATTGATATCAAATCAAGAATTGTTGTTTTTACTTCTTTATTTTAATTATCTTCTCTATATAAACTAGGAAGTATTTTTATGCAATTCTAAAAACTGAACCTGATATGATATCAAGATAATCCTCAAGAAGACAGGATCCAGATGTCTGCTGTTCAATTGAACATGACGTCATGATGATGGCTTGAACCTTCATCAATGATCTAATATATCAAGACAAAGACCGACGTTATGAATTAAGAGAACGTACGCGGTGTTCACATGGCAATTTTTATAAACTGCATTAGACGCCCGACCGACATGAGATTATATTTATTAAATAGCTCAACACCCAGCGCTCCTGACAAAAATATAATTTGGGCATTTACGATACTAATAGAAAAATTATTTCAAATAAAGGAGACACTGGGCGAATTTTTATGAAAGATTATATGAGATTAACAATAGAAATAATAAATAACTTTATCCAATATCTACACGTGAAATACCAAACGCAATAAGACACTTTTAAATAAGTAAAAGCTCAGGCACTGACAATATTTATTCTAATATTTAAGAATAAGTTGTAAGACTCTAATCAAGGCAATAAACCAACTTTTCAATGTAATTCTATAAACTAAGCCTATTATGATATGCAACTATTTAGACTTGTACTTAAACCAAAAATAAGCTCAATAAAACATGATCCAGATGTCTGCTGTTCAGTTGAACACAACGTTGGAAGTTGTTGATAACACTTGCACATTTCTTCTGAGTGATGGCCTGAATCTTCATCACTGATCTAATCTATTGAGACAAAGGCTGAAGGAAAGAATTGGTGTTCACATGTGGATTGTTATTAGCTGCTATTTATATGCCTGACCAGTGCGATGCCGTTGTTAAAAGGAGAAGAATCTTTTTTATTTCCTCAGATGGCATCACTGAAGAGTTCTTTTAAAAAATGAAAATAGCATATAACTCACCTAACTTATCTAACTATAAAGGAGATAACTTATAACTGACTTATGCAAGGGAGGCAACTCACTTTAAGTAATGTCTTCAATGCATGAATGATGCAAGGTAATCATTGAGAAGATTCTGGCAATCACCCAGAAGGAATGTATACATGTTATCAACAACTTTGCACATCGTGTTTCAAACGTACATAATCATGTTAGAAGGGCCATCACTCATCTGAGTGGAGATATGATTATTAGTATGGGCAGTTAGTACTCATTTATGTGGAGATATTGTTAATATAAGGGTCAGTTAGCACTCGTGTGAGTGGAGATAGAGTTAGTAGAATGGCCAGTTATCACTTATCCGAGTGGGGCTTTTAACAAAACGGGCATTAATCAACTGTTATAACTTTCTGAATACGTGTTCATTTTCATGAAGACAATAACATTTATTTGGTTTAAATCAGAACCTATTCTACCTATCTTTGAACACAAATACTTGGAGTGGACCCAAGCCTGCTTGGGAAGCCCTGAAAGAGATGGTTTTAAAAGTGGTCTGAACGCCTCAATTCCATTTTTGTTATACTTACATAAAATGTCAAAAAAAAAAGGGAGAGTTACTTTTAATAGTAATAACATTTTCTTTTAAATTAAAAAATGATTGGACTTTTGTGTCAATCTGGCCGAAAATAAAATTCCATCAAACTAAAATCTCATACTCCTTAAACTATATATAATCTTAATAGATCTTAATCTTAATAAATGGTGACAATTTTATGACAATTTGATAGTTCTCTGACTTTAAGTAATTCAAGAAATTTTTTAATTGGTTAATCAAGATAAAAATGCAACTAAATCTTATGTC
This sequence comes from Sepiola atlantica, assembly GCA_963556195.1. Lineage (NCBI taxonomy): Eukaryota > Metazoa > Mollusca > Cephalopoda > Sepiida > Sepiolidae > Sepiola > Sepiola atlantica. The sequence continues at coordinate 43,360,201 of OY744532.1, read as the reverse complement.
TAGAATCCTTATTCTAATTTTGATCAAAAACTCATTAAATGATTTTGATTCTAGAAAAATATCTAAAATTGTGGGTGTAAGAAGAAATTGAAATCAAAATAATTTGTCTTAATTGGTGTCTAATAATTCTGGAATAATAATTATGAAATTCCATGCAAATCGGAAATATTAAAATTTTCAAATGGGGAGGGGCATATCATACCTGCTAATAATCCTTCAAAATACTCTAAAGAAACTGAAATTTTGGTCACATTTATTGATTGATATTTAATACTTATGGTCAACATTTCATCAAAATCGGAGATATCTGAAAATTGACGATGAGCTTTAAATCCGCGGCCCCTTTGTCCCTTTGCCCCTTTGCTCCTTTGTCTCTTTGTCCCTTTGCCCCTTTGTCCCTTTGCCCCTATGCCCCTTTGTCCCTTTGCCCCTTTGTCCCTTTACCCCTTTGTCCCTTTGTACCTTTGCCCCTTTATCCCTTTGTCCCTTTGCCCCTATGCCCCTTTGTCCCTTTGCCCCTTTGTCCCTTTGCCCCTATGCCCCTTTGTCCCTTTGCCCCTTTGTCCCTTTACCCCTTTGTCCCTTTGTCCCTTTGTCCCTTTGCCCCTTTGTCCCTTTTGTATAAAACTAAATTTAACAAAATATAGCCTATAGAACCCACCCTTACACCTAACAGCTTTGCTCCAAAATACATAATGAACAGTTCATTAGGTTCGCAGTTTATCCCGCACAAACTTATATAAAGATATGAAAAACTGTAAATATCTTATATTTTAGCTTTTACGGTTTTTAATGACAGACGTGCTCGGGAATATCCCACTCATACATAAGGTCGCCATTTTACGTATTGTGTTATTGTGTATAACACTCATGTGTGTCGAAAGAAAGAGAAAAGGATAATAATGAAGAAAGAGTTAGATTTCCTTAATATAAACAGCTTGTCGAAAAGGGGGATACAAAACATGCGATGTGATACACAGTATAACACACAAAGGGAAAGAATAACAGATATATGTATTAAGTCAAGAATGCATTAAGGTCCTATTGTGAAGTGGTTTGTGAGTGGTAAGGCACAAATATGAAGAAATAAATGGATGAAAACGATCCTATGGAGATCAACATAAAATAGGATAATTTAATTGTCTGTCGCTAAGCTGATTTTGGTAGCATCCTCCATTTTGAATTTTCTTTGTTTTCTCTTGCCGTCTTGTTCAATGCAGGAACAGATAACTCTGGGCAGATAAATTATGCTTTAAAATGTGTCTTGGCAAGGGGGTAACTTTAGGGTACTTCAAATTATTTCTCTTTAACCATTATTTTCTAGATGGATTTTGTTATCCATCTAAAAGATCCCAAATAAAATAAGAAAGAACACATGTTGCTAGAGAAATATAGGTGAACAATGAATAAGCAAATCTTATTTACTATATGTTCTTTGTGTTCTGGGAGTCTATGCGACTGCTATCAGGAAAAGATAACCTAGAGACAAAGCCTGCTAGGGTTATTGAAGGCACTCTCTTATGGTGAGCTGGACGACACTTCGAACGATGCGCTAGAAAGGGACTAAGATCTCGTAAAAAATTTCCAGATTTCAGAGCGTGGTTTCTAACGTTGCCCGAGAATAAACCCAACGGATATAACTCGAATAGTTCTAACTTAACAAATATATAAACATATGCAAATACCCACTTTTATATATATGTATGTAACTTAACTAGTGATGGGACGATTCCAATATTTTTCCCGATTCCGCTACAATTACCAATTCCGATTCTAAAATCGTCTAATCGCCTAAAAAAGTAGAATTTCATTGAGGGAGTATTTAGTGGAGAATCATCATCCACTTTTAAATGTAGATATAATATTTTATTTTAATTTGATTAACTTCTAACTTCTAAATCTTTTCTCTTTATGTATTGTATTGAAAATTTTGATAAACTCTTTGTGAGATTTTCGCCTATATTTTTCATTTGTGCCATTTTTTCTATTTATTCACTCGTGCCATTTTTTAGCTACCATTTTTTAGCTTAATTCGTTATCATGATCTATAAATTTTAGTTTTGCTGGTAGTTTAAAATCAGTAAATATTTATCATTTTATCATTAGTACCAACAATGAAAAATTAAGTTTTAAACAAAATAAAAATTAAAAGAATCGTTTTTGGAATCGGAAATTAGACTCAAATCTTTCCTTCTCCGATACCGATTCCGATACCCCAAAATGTTCAAATTTTTCCGATTCCGATTCTGATTAATTGTCAGAACACTAAAATTTACCAACTTCTCGTATATTCTGAATTCATCTAAATAGAAATCTTTAAAAGACCATCGTTTTGAAATATAGTGTCCTTGTAAACTTTACTGGGTTATGTATAAAGATTTTGACGATGTATAATTATTTCCCCTGAATCTTGATCTAATTGTATGCTGTTTTTACTGTTCATTGTCTTTTGGTTGATGAATGAAGGAATGCTTCATCTGAAAGGTAGGTTCAGGAGCACAAAGAGAGCACCTTTCAGCACAACCCAATTCTCATGATGTACAGCCTTCAATGCACCAGACAAACTCTCGATTTTGCACCAGCAAAATACGATCTGTTTTGCTTACTTTGTATTATTTGAGTTTTGGGAGTCTATGCGACTGCTACCAGGAAAGTGTAACCTAGGGACAAATCCTGCTAGCGTTTTGGAAGGCATGCTCCTAGGATGAGCTGGGCGAAACTTTTATCTGCTTTTGGGGGTCTATATAACAAATTTCAAAATAACAGAATGAACGTAATGTGTAAAGTTTTAGTCAAAACGTAACTTGCGTCCATATCCTCTGTACTTAAATAGAAAATATTAGAACTGAATGGACACACGAAAAGATCAACAGCCACTGTTAGCAATGTATGATGTCTAAAAGGAACAGTGTAAGCATGCATAAAAAGAGGTAAACCTTCTAGAAGAATCTAAAATATTTTTTTTAAACTATAAAACGCAATAAACTATTCTCGCTCAAATTAATTAGACTTTCTTGTACACAAAAAACATATTGCTGCCGTGAGATAATATAAGTTACTACCTGATAGAGTTTCGACTCTGCAAATGAGGAGATAAAAGTGAAGCTAATATTCATACAATGCTATTTTCCCATTATTAAAATATACGATCCAATACTATTTATTATATATAAAAATATTAAAACCGATCATGCATTCACAGCAAGAACTCACCTAGCTATAAGCACAGCAAAGCACTTTACTTTCTTTCTCCTTGCCAAAATCCAAACGAAACTTCCACGAACAAAGTTTCTTTCTTAGAACATCCCACCTGTGGAACAAGATCTCATGAGACTGTTTCCCAACCGACTAGAGCGTGATTGTATTCAAATCTAAGTTAAACGGATACCTGTTGGGCCGTCGTCTTCGATAATCAATTTCTCTTAAGTAATCTTCTGCCCATTCCACCCATGTCTCCAGTCCTCTCGTGGAGGCGATCATCGTCCAACTGGCGATATCTTTAACCCTTATTCCCAAGTGGTTCTCGGGCCTTTATAAATTGTGACCCATTAGTAAAAGAACAAAACAAAAATAAATGTATAATGGATGACTTTAATTGCAAAGTTGGTCAATTGTACAAAGGATATTCGTCTACAATAGGAAAAGTTAGTCTCAAACAATAGAGGAGAACTTCTGCCGCATTTATGTATCAAAACTACTTGACAATAACTAAGGAAACATTTTTAAAAAGAAAATAGGTTAATGTAGTTTGCTTGAAGCATTGTTTAGTGTGTATATAGAAAGGTGATTTATAAAGGTAATTTATAGAAGGCAATACAATGCAGAGGTGTAATGGATAAACAAGAAGTGAAGAAAATTAAAACATATAACGGTGGAATACGTTTTGAAGTTGACACCTTTTATTAATATAGATGTTTTTTAAAATTCAAATCGGTTAGGTGGAGGTTCCAAATAACATAATATTTCAGGAAAAATGTCCCTTCCTCAGATGGGTATTCTTTAAAAAAAACGTTTACAGACATCGATGTAATCAGATAAGAAAACAAAAATGGAATTAATTTTATTTTGATACAAGATTACATTTATTAGATAGCTCAACACCCATCACTCCTGACAAAAACATAAGTTGGGCCATTCAGGATACTAATGGTCACATTTAATGCTACCAAGACAAAGCTCCTGCTCTTTAACAACTATAAGAAACTTTTTAAAATACAATTTACCGTAGCTGGTAGCCCCTTTCCCAAGAGTCCAACATTCAAACTCCTTGACATTCTCAGACAACATAAATTGTAATAAAGACATAGAAGTTTTTAATGGAAATCGCTCCAGACAAGGCATTACGTCACTAGATGTAAGGAGCTAACAAGAACGAAATATGATTATCGCAAAGACATGGGATGCCTATTAACCTTAGTCTTGAAAAGACCAAGGCTATAGGTAGGAGGAAAACAGTCAGTAGGAAGAGAGTTCAACAAGCCTGCAGTTCTTGAAAAGAAGCAACTGGAATAGGAAGCTGTATTACAATGCGGTATAAAAACAGCAAATTGATTGAGATCACTAGACAAACGTTTCAAATTAGCTGGAAAAAAGGAAGCCGGGAATAGACCAGACAATTCTGAATAAAACATGCCATAATAGTAGATACTGCCAAGTCTGCTGCAAAGAAGGTAGACACCCTCTACCGGGCTAAAATAAAACTCCTCACATCTTCCAATATCCTATATTTCTATAATGACACCATTCGCGCATGTGTGGAGCCTAGTCGCTGCCTTTTGGAAAGAGTGGAAAAAAGCGTTTCTAACTAATAGGTCCGGCACTGTCTGCCAAGCTCCATCCCCTGTCACATCATCGCAGTGGTGCATCCCTGTACTCCAATGAACTTACTATACTGTAACTCTTTCAACAAAAATATCCACGAAATCCCACCGGTTTAGTGTAGAGGTCCCCAGATGGTGGAAGATTTTCTTCTCTAATAGCTACTTTCCTCGAACCACTTGCTTTTGGAATTCCCTCCCTGCTCTCTGTTTCCCAGATTGTACCAATATGCAGAAATGTAAATGTAATGTGAACAAACATCTGGCTGTCATACTTAGGTGACCCTCTATAAATCTGACTCCTATCACAGTAACCCCTTACACTTTTGTTTATTAAAAAAATTGCCTTGTTTTTATTTTTTTTTAAATATGAAAGAAAGGAAAAGGTTTTGATAAACCAATTAATGGTTGTTAGCATTTAAGGCTGCCCAAGAAAAAGATTTGTCAACTTGAGAATGTCCGAGGAAGGAGCCAGGTAAATAATGGGGAAAAATATTAATTACTCCAAAATAGGAAGAAGTTAATTGGGCGAAAGCGTTAACCAGTGACGATTGTTGGGGCCGCAATTGGCTAGGTTGAGAGAAATGTTAATTAATAAGATTTAGATGGAGGAACTGGTGAAAAGACTAAAGAATTAACAGACATCATGCTGCCTAGCCCCATGCGATTTTGGTTAACCAATGACAATAGGATGGAACAATAATGTCAAATAAAGAAAACCTTCTCCAACAATGGGCAAATATTATGACAGATTGTATGAGGATAGGGTTAGGGTGTAAGGTTAACAATAGAAATGATTGCGTGATAGACAATTCCGCATGTTTTGAAATAACAAGTACAATGCGAACTCTTAAAATGGATAAAAGGCCAGAGATTTATATGTGGAGAAAACATTTGATGATGAAGATGAAGAGGAGGAGGAGGAGGAGGAGGAGGAAGTCAATTCTCTACTTATAATAAAGCCCAACATATATTTATTTGTATATAAATAAATACAAGTACGTCCATCGCATCGCGCAAAAGTTAGTGAGTAAAACATGTGCTTTTTTCTAATCACCAGGTGATACCATTTCACGTAGTGCGAGGAAGTGAGTAAGCTAATAAAAAGTCGGACAACTACTTTAGATTTCATTCTTTAATAAAAAGTCCACAGTGGGTGTTTTTTTCTTTTAGGTCATCAGAAATGATAATAAAAAGTTATAGATGAAAAATTAAGCTACTCACGTAATTCTATGATTTTATATGCATATTTTTCTAATACATCTAGATGAATAGCAGGTGCAAACACTGACGAAGCATAATTTTTTCCCGTCACAAAACAGAACCTCTAATCTAATAAGTCCAATACTGGCTACCAAGCTCTAACCATCACCGCAATGTTGCATCCCTGCGCTTATTTTACAAGTACTAGAATGGAATGTGCTGCTACGAACTTGTTGCACTTGTGCCCCCTCAGCATAAAACCCCACAACTATCTCGTCAATCAGCAAAATCCCACCTCTTCACTGTAGAGGTCCCAGATGCCGTGAAGATTTCTACTCTAATAGATATTTCCTTGAACTGCTTGCCTTTAGAATTACCTCCCTACTCCATGTTTCCCCGACCATGCCAACATACAGAAATTTAAATGTAATGTGAACAAACATCTCGCTGCACAACTCCCCATTTAGGATGCCCTTATAAATCTGGCTCCTAATTCTCATTAGCCTCTTACGTCTCAGTGGCAATGTGTCCTCTTTAGGGTGAATGCAACAAAAAAAAGATATATATATATATATTTTTTTAAATACAAACAAATACTACGTTTTATATAATGTTCATTTTGTTTTTTATTTCTACTGTTTTTGGTTATAAATAATTGTTATCAATTCAAATAAATCAATCAATTTTGAAAATGAATTTTGAGAAACGTCTCCCTACTGATGCGTTTCATAAACCAAGGTTAACTGGTAAATACTTTACAAATAATTCCTGCAAATAAGCGAATATACAGTCACTTGTAAGAAACAGTCTTCTGCTGCCTCTGAAAAGAAAGGGCGTCTTCGTAAAACAAGGCAGGGGACGAGATTAGCAGTAACTGAAGAGTCTGAATTTATTGCCGGCAGTGACGTGAAGGGATTCGCACGATGGAAGATTTTCGAGTAGACTCTGTCGAATATCTCTTGGGCTTAGCTTAAGTACCCATTAGGTAACTCTCAGCGCATGGCGCCAATATTCGAATGTCTGTTTTAAAAAAAGTGTGAAAGTGTATATTTCCTGCGCTTTCGATTGGTTGAAATAAAATGTCTGTATTAAGATTCTTATCCAATCAACAGTTGATGTTTTTACAAAAATTTCTCGTCTGTTGCTGATGATTGAACAAGGTTCACAAGGCGATGTTTTCTGCTTTCTGTTAAAACACGGGTTAACTGGTAAACACTTCACAAATAATTTCCTGTTGCAAATACTTAACAGCATAAATCCCGCACCGTCTATCCTTCATCGTAGCTTTGGATTCTTAGCAAACACTCTTCTCTTCTATTACCAAAATCACAAGAAGAGTGCACTCATTGAACTGGAATCCTTTCACTTTAACTTATTTAGTTTTAATGGAAGACAGAACTTTAACCCGAGTAGAGCGTCTCATAAGATGGTTTATTTTCTTTCAATTTTTACTTTTTCTTAAAATGTTTAAATAGTAAATGATTGCTTGTAATTCTATAGCGATCGAGGCTTAGAGAAAATGATAGATTCTGTCAGTTTGTAAAACTCTTACATTGCAATTGTCTCAAAACCTATTATTAATTTGATTTGATCAATTACAGTGAAATTTGTAATTTATATGATTTGGATTATTTAAATTACTTTTATCATTTTATCAGGTGCATTTTTCGAATTTGGGAACCTTCTATTCGAACTTGGGAATCTTTTATAGCGAACACAGGAAGCATTATTTATTTATTTACTATTGGGGACATCAATTATCAAGATCAAGCGCCACCTTAGGTCAAGGGTTATTTAGACATAAATGATTTCCGGCCAAAAGATGTGGAATATTATGGGAGTACTAACATTGATCAATGGTACGATATGAGTTTTATATTATAATTATGTGGCGGTCCATGACAAGAATTTGTGAACATTAGATTTGAAGATGACAAAAATGTAATCAGCAGATAAGCAGTCCAACGGTAATGTGTTCCACATGTTTGAAGCCCTTGCAAGGAAGCTCTGTCCATGAAAATTTCACCTGATGCTAAGCACATGGAGGGAGAAAGGAATGTCTTTTTTGTTGTGGTAGCAATATGCGTTCTTGCTGTGAATGTCTTACAAGGATGAACAAAAGACAAGAGCTCAGTCGGGCACTGTACGGAATTTTGAACTGAACCCTTTATTTAATGCACCGGACGGAAGATTGTTTTCACTCCGTTAGCCACGACTGGGTAGAAATGTTCATTTTATGTTCAACATAAAGATTCCCAAGTTCGACTTAAAGGTTCCCAAGTTCGCAAAGATGCACCTGAAGAAGTGAAAGTCTTCTGGGGGTTGAAGGTTCAATCCTCACTACAAGTAAAAATAAAAATTACTTCCCGGTCATGATTTATGAAATAAGAACAATGTACTTCCGTGGATTAAATAAAGGATTTAGTTCAAAATTCCATATAGGTTCTCGAGTTCAGCATAAAGATTCCCAAAGTTCGCAAAGATGCACCGGAAGATGGTTGGCGGTTACATCAGCTGAAATATTACGAAAACAACAACCAGGCTGAGAATAGTAGTACGAATAATCTGAATACTATAAATGATCAATCTTCATCTAAAAAACGCCAAAATACAGAGTGAGTGTTCCAGAAGTCTTAGACACATTTATCCATTTTGTCCTGCGACTGTTGGGCTAACTGTAGCTTGTATGGTTTCATGTGCAGTTGTCTTTTTAAGACACGCCAAACAGTTGTTGTACGAAGCTTAAGTTTCCTACTGACTCTTCTGAGCAATTAATGGGGGCTTCACTTGAAAGTAGTTCAAACTCACTCAACCATACATCTAAAGTTGAGGCATGCCCCATTCTCTTAGGTGGGGACAAACACCCACCCTTCATGAATTTACCATACCATCTCAATATGGACTTCCTTTCTGGTGCTTCTTTTCGGAATTTTGCGTGAAATGCACGTAGAACAAGTGTTCATGATTCAGTTTTTGCAAATTCAAGGACAGGAAACGCCTTTTCTGGTTGAGTGAACACCATTATTTGATGTGAAAAAATATGAACAAATCATTAGCATTATATAAACTTAATGAATTTAGCTTTAAAATGATTCCAGTTTCTCCTTACTACCATTCATAGTTGAGCAGATCTAAGGATTTTAAATGTACCTAATACTTCTGCAGCAACCTGTATGCTATTAACAGCAATAATTTTAGATTCACAAGAAACAAAAAAAATCTTAAATGTTCGAATTTTGCTTGTGCCACTTAGTCGTGTATTTTAATAGGATTTTGTGTCAATATTATTGCTATTATTGTGTTTTTGTTGTTTTTGAGGTTTGGAGGATTCCGGGAAATGTAATTCTTGCGTGTGAAGTTGTTATGTTTCAGAGCCGCCATGATAAAATGCCATTGTACATTGCGAGTTATTTTACAGGTGATCGTGGCGAATATTTCAATGTTGCTTTGATAGATGGCACTGTGGATTTGTCAGTCAACCTTGGATCTGGAAAATATGATGCAAATATTAACATCCCAGATCAAAGGTTTGATGATAACAAGTGGCATCATGTCGTTGTAACCAGAGAATCACGAGAGGTAAGTTCAAATGTTATCTACCAGTGTCTTCTTCACTAATAGAAGTATCAAGTCCCAATTTCAAAAATCTGTTTTTCTAGAATTCCTGTTTTGGTGGACTCCATTCCCTTCCAACTTTTTGATACCTTAATTGTCTTGAATGATCCAGACCTTTTCGCAAAAGAAATAATTTTTTTTTGTGAAATAAGAATGGGGGAAACAATAACTAAAAACAGTTTTCTGGATTGATAAATCAGACGCGTTTCATTTAATAAGACTTTCTCAAATTTGATACATTGTATTTAGCAGAAAGAACAGTTTCATTAATCCATGTCTGTGTTGGTTAATAACACGCCTGGCTATGAGGTGGTCTCTTCATGACACAGGTTCGAATCATGTTGAAAGGAAAGTCATACTTTTCACGGATGTTTATTTTGTGTTTGAGTCTTCATTCAGGATATAGGTTTGTTTAATAGTTTATATATATATATATATATATATATATATATATATATATATATTTATATATATACATATTTATATATATATATATATATATTTATACACATATATTTATACATATATATTTATACATATATATTTATATATATATATATATATTTATACACATATATATATTTATACATATATATTTATACATATATATTTATATATATATATATATATATATATATATATATATATATATATATATATATATATATATATAATAACGATCTTCCCGTTAAATACAATGCATTAAATTTCAGAAGTTTGATTAAATAAATTAATTAAAAAGACCTTATGATATTTGAATACTAATCGAATTCAGTGAAAACTATTTTTAAGTTTCCATAAATAGATATCTTATTATTTTTTATGTTTTATTTAAATCGAAATTAATTTCAAAATTAGATTTTTTTTATAAAAATATTTTATGATTTATGTAATTTTCTTTGGGAGTTTCTTTCTTTTTGGTTATTATTTTTAAATCATTAATTTCTTTGATTATTCAGTATTTGCAAAGAAACTAAATTCAAAATTGTTTGAAAATGTATTTATTTCGTTATAATCTTTCCACCACAACAGGAGTTTTCAAAATTGTGTTTTATATTTAGTTAAACAATAATGTTTTCATACTATGAACAAAAACAAACATCTTTGCACATCTGATGGGCAATTTTAGCTTTGCATTCGAAACTAAGTGGCAAACTCCTGCTTTTTTCAGAAGAATTTCAGTAAAGGTTTCAACTCTCGACTTTTTGTTTATACATTTTCTTTTCTGATTTAAAATAATTTTCCTTCTCTCTCACTCTCTCTCTCCCTCACACACACACACTATATATATATATATATATATATATATATATATATATATATATATATATATATATATATATATATATATATATATATATGACTGGATATTATGAACGAACCATTGGTGTCATATCCGGTCGTCCAAATACATTCTATGAATCTAAAGAGAGAAGATCAGCTCAGCGTTCGGCTAAAAGTAATATATATATATATATATATATATATATATATATATATATATTGTAATTTGCTGTGACTCGCGAAAACCTGTCCTTTCTCATCATCAAGAAAAGTAAACCTAATTTTAGTTCCATTTTACTTTGCTTTTTTCATCTCTTTTCATGTGCGTCTTCTTCAATCTGACTTTCCTCAGTAACTTATTCTGGCCAATAGAATTTCTTTTATTTCTTTCAAGGAGACAAAACCGAGGCGAATTTGAGCCGAATTCACATAGTTTTAATCTTTCAGTTGATTTCAATTTCTCTCAAAAATGTCAAAGCTTAACAATTGAAATCGATGATTCTCGAATTTTTCTATTCTCCCTAATTTTCTATCTTTTCTCAAATTTAATTTGTACGCATTCATTTTTCATAGTTTTATGCTATTTTTACCGATTATTCTTTTCAATTTTGTTCTTCTTCAATACTTGACATAGGTCTATCAGCCGAAAAATCCTAAAGTAAACATTTTTTTGATAACATTTAACATTTTCTTCATAGCTTTTCATTTTGTGCATTTTTGCACTCTCTTTGCTTGTCTTCATAATTTATTTTTTAGGCTTATTTATTTTCCAATCAAATAAAATTCTAATTTAGATTTTATTTATTCTGCACACGTTTCTTCTTTCTCTTTCACATCAAAGTATCGAATTGCAGATGTATGTTTGTTTATGGGATATTTTCAGATCCGAGACTGCATTTTTTTCCTAAGATAACCATTCTGCTTTTAAAGAAGGGGAGTGAACTCTTCAGACATTCCCATGATTCAGATCTAAACAAACGATTGCTAATTTCGAAAAAGCAAAACATTTATAATTACATAGTTTCGTAAAAGTTTTAAGCAATTATTCGCTAACATTTACAGTCTTTTCAATTATTTGAACAAGAAAAATTGATTCGATGTAGGGTTCAAATAATTTCTGTACACTTTTTGAAAAACAGAAATTATGTTATAGACAATTTTCATTTGCTTCACACAAAGCGTATTTTTCAAATTCGAATAAGTTTATAGTTTTATAAGCTGAATACAGTTCAATTTTATAAATGTTTAATATTGACTTTGTTGCCGTCCTATTCTAAATAAACTGTTTCAAGTGACAAATTTACAGAAGCATTTATGTATATATTCGGGACATTGGTCGGATGTCCTGTTGGCTCGGCAGACCAAAAACAGTCTCGCATGTTCCCTCAATTCACTGTTAGAGCCAAGTCAGCTCACGATGGTCTTCGGTATGGTGCGACATTGCTAGAACCAAGCAGTTAAAATGTCCCGCTTGGAAGAATCAACCATGCTATTCGTTCTCATGGTGATCACTTCATTTTTGAAAGTTTGTTTTTACTTTTTGTTTACTATTAAACAAACTCTTTTTAACCAAAATATGTAAATAAAATAAAAATTGTTTTTCATTATAAGAATTCGAATAATGTTGGTTTATTTTTGATTTGCAAGAATTGTTCTGCAACACAAATTCGTTTGCAGGTTTTTAAATTAAGCATAGAAAATATTTTGCAAAAAGTTTTTTGCAGTTTTTTAAATTAAGCGTAGAAATTTTTTTGCAAAAAGTTTTTTGCAGTTTTTTAAATTAAGCGTAGAAATTTTTTTTCAAAAAGTTTTTTGCAGTTTTTAAATTAAGCGTAGAAATTTTTTTGTAAAACGTTTTTTGCAGTTTTTTAAATTAAGCGTAGAAATTTTTTTATCTGATCCAGCATACAAAATAAATTTCTGTTTCATACAAACTTTTTAAAAAATCGAAATTTTTTTTTAAATAGACCAGAAGATCGCATGTTCGGATCACGTCGGGATTACCATTTTATAATGGGTATGGTAGTTTTCCATTATAATTAAAGTAATGGTAGCCTGTAATAGAAAGTTTATCTAATTCTTTCCAAAAGTTAGTTAACAGATGACATCAAAGTTTCAAATGAAAATACCATTTATTGGTCTGCACTAAAAAAGAATTTAGACTGCTAATAGTCAGTTTTTCTAAAGTATGGCATGTGACCTGTTCTGGTCGGTGTACAGGCTTCAACTGCTACCAAAGGGAATGAAATTGTGTAGCTGCTGTCAAAAGAAGACCATCGATTTGTGTTCCTACGTCAGAGCTTCTGATTGGCTGGGGTGTGGAGTATTCACTCCAGTTGCACACCTGTCTATTTACATCATAAGAAAATAGCAGATAATACAATTAGAATATATAACTGCTACAGTAATTGTCGTAATTTGAAAGTTTATGCCATGTTTTGTTTTCGAGAAAAGATTGTTTTTATGATACATCTTTTCGAAATTATTTTTATGATGCAACATCTTTTTAAGATTTAAAGATGAAATGTAAATTCATAAATATAGAAAATAATTGTCTTAATTAATGATCTATTCATATTTTTTCTATTTATGGCTGAAATACCGTTTGCTTGATTTAAAAAAGTGATGTACTTTAATCAATTGTCTCTCCCATATCATATTGTTATTTTTCTATCTCTTTTTCATTCTCATGGATAATTATATTAATACCTTTCTTAC
>OY744532.1:43341564-43344064 GCA_963556195.1 Sepiola atlantica | reverse complement strand
TTAATAAGGGTACTGCCATGTACCGAAAATCTCAAGAAGACCTTAAAATAAATAAATATTTATTCAAAAAAAAATTCTAGCGATTATTTTGGCTTAAAAATATCCTATATTCATATATTTCAACGTTTTTCTAAGTGCGAACAATCCATTTATTCAAAACATGTGCTGACGTGATCTCGCACACACAGACATTTAAGACCTAATCTGTGCTACCCCCAACACAGAGTCTTGCTCGCCTTGTAACAACGTGACTCAGTTGAGGAAGATTAAAAAGAGAAAAAAAAGTGGAAAAAAAGAATTAAATGCCTATTTACCTTTTATAAGAGTACTGCCAATACCGAAAGTCTCAAGAAGACCTTAAAATAAATAAATGTTTATTTAAAAATAAAAAAATTCTAACGTTGTCTTTAAAAATATCCTATATATATATATAATGAAATTATACAATTAGATAACCATTAGAGAAACCGTCGGTTACCAAAACGAGTTAATATCTCACACTGTTCATTAGTTTGACATGATGCATATGACAAAGAAATCAAAATGGCAATTCGTAGCTCTTCTGAAATAAGTACAAAATGCCTTATACACCCCTTTTCTTCGCCCCTCCCTTCTTTCACCCCTTCCTCTTATATGCTCTAGCTGTCCCGACTTGGCATTACCCGGGAGTACTTGTTCTTGCATTAGTATTTTGCAGCAAAATATTATATTTTAAGAAGATATATTTGAAAGCAATAATAATGTGATATTCGATTAAAGACACTGTTTGATAAAAACTTATACAAATAATTATGGTACAATTAATGTGTTACATCGATCGTTCATATTCAAAAATTACTTTCAAACGTTTTATTTTTAACTCTTTAATGTATAAATAACTAGTAGGAAAACCCGACGTTGCTCGGGATTGAATAAGGATCACTACTATGTACTTTTTCACTATGCTCATGACACCATATTACTTCCTTTGTGTTTACTTCGCCCTCCTCCCATTTCGACCCCTAATACACTCGGAAGAAACTGAAATGTTGGAAAACTCTCTAAATTAGTGTCTTATACATATGATTTAAATTTCATTGAAATCGGATATACGTATATAAAGTTTTAAAGGGGTTCTATTCCAATGGGTCACTTAGAGGTGAGGGCATGTAGATATTTGGCACATAGAGGGTAATGTAGATATTCGGGGCATATCCGCATAGCTCCCTTAAGGGTGGAGTAAGACATGCGGGAACACTTCCATTGTCTTCACCGGTAAATTTTACATAAGAATACACTTTTAGATTTTATGCAGATTCTCTAACCTTTCTTTCTATAGGGCACACACAAACATCACACAAACAGTGAAGTTATACATATAGTGAGATTGGATGGTAAAAGCCGGCATTTACATCCCTATATTCAAGTGCATATGGAGGGAGGAGACGAAAGGAAAGTCGGTGAAGGAAAGAGGTGTGCGACATGAGAGACTAATGAACGGTATGAGATATTCACTCGCTGTGTGAAACTAACGGGTTCTGTCATGGTTATCTAATTGTATAATTTCACCATAATAAATATATATTTTAGATCTTCTATTTGCAATTGAGTACTCTTGCATTTTTTCTGTATTTTATAAAAACAATTTTTAATATTTTTAGGTTATAAATTCATATTTTCATAATATCTGCTATATACATTATATTTTCTTTTAATAAGATTTTGGTTTCTTTCAAAACAATAACTCAAACTCAAATAATTTTATATAATTTTCAAAAAAATAATTGAAGCAAAAAGTGTTTATCTTTACAAAACTGGCTTCACCTTCTGATGAGAAGAATATGTTTTCTTTAAAAAGTCTAGATTTCAAGGAGACTTATGGATATATGCTCTACTGTGTTGCATTTTAAGAAAATATGAGAATAATAACAGTTTTGCTTATTTTCGCTCTGATTAAATTATCTCTCTCTCTTTCTCTCTCTCTCTCTCTCTCTCTCTCTCTCTCTCTCTATATATATATATATATATATATATATATATATATATATATATATATATAAGGCAAATGATATTAAATAACGCAGGTTTTTTTAGAATTTGTTCAATTCAACTTTTCGAAAAAAATTTAAAAATTAAAAAGAAAGACCCATGAAACAAAAAAAAACTGTGTTATTTAATACTATTTGCCTTAATGAAAAGATACTGCATAAATACACATATATATATATATATATATATATATATATATATATATATATATATATATATATATATATATATATATATATATATGCTAAATATCGAAATAATAATCCAACATAATGAAAAGAAGTGAAAAACGAAAATTGTTTATATATTCATCAACAGTTTGTCTTTTCTCAAGATGACTGATTTGAAACATTAATTGACCTTTATGTTTTTCTTCGAATCAGTCATCTTGAGAAAGTCTTGAATAAAGACGAAACGTTGTCCAATATGTAAACAATTTTCGTTTTTTCCATAATTCATTTTCTACATATAT
>OY744532.1:43106564-43336564 GCA_963556195.1 Sepiola atlantica | reverse complement strand
GTTATTTGAGATTCACATACAGCTAATGCAGCTAATGCAGCAAAGGATGAGAAGCTTACTTATACTGGTTTACGAGTCCATATTCCTTTGTGTGTTCAGTCGCTAATCGAACAATGATTTAGACAACTCTTCTCCCTTTTCTGATGCCGTCATTCTCCTTCCGGTTTCCTTCTGTTGTTCTCACCCTTATGAGTGAGCTGACCTTTTAACTCTGCCAGACATCCTTGAACAATTAAAGTACAACCAAACAAAACACAACGATTATTAAAAAACTAGTTAACTTACCTGAGAGTCAATATATTGTACTTATATTCGGAATATTTCTGATCATAGATTTCAGTTACTCCATTAAGATTGACATCATCTTAATAAAGCCATCAATTCAATTCATTTGCATGAACTGTCTCAGAAGATCATGTTTTAAAAGAAGGCTTTTCCGATGCTTTACTAAGTGGGAATTTTTATAAAGACAGAAACGTTGACTTTGCACTTAGCTCAATAGGATGTCAATTCTTGATCATCAAAACAACTGCCAATTTCAACAATTGATTTTTGACTGTCTGCATATGTAACTTCTCTCCCCTGCTCTCTAATGCTCTCTTTATTTTCCCTTCTCACCCCCTCTATTTCCCTCTCACCCTTTCTTTCTCTCTCTATCGCCTTTTATTTCTCTATCTCTCTTACCCCCCCCTTTTCTATCTCATCCCCTCTCTCTTTCATCCTCTCTTTCTCACCTCTCTCTCTCTCTCCTGTTACCTCTCTTTTTCTCTTTCACTCAATTTACACTCAATCAGACAGCCCCCACAGGCACATCAAATTATTTCACACAGAATAGATATTTTCCTATTTTCAAAGCTTCAAGCAACATTTTTATACCATTCTGTTTCCAAAAAAGTGAAATTTGTCACTTTTGTAAATTTATATAAAGAAAAGAAAACTTAATGTTTGATCTTGAAATCATTAAATGCCTAATTGAAGGAATCAGCTCTCTCTCCCTCACTCTCTCTCTCTCTCTATATATATATATAGAGAGAGAGAGAGAGAGAGTATATATATATATATATATATATATATATATATATATATATATATATATATATATATATATATATATAAAGAAAAAATGATCTGTTTATCTATCCAATGCTCACTATTTCCACATCCAATGTAGACTTAAAACCCATACCATTTATAAATAACCCTAACCCTAACTATTGTTTGCAGCAAAAGTAAATTGGTACTTTCATGATTCCTGTCATGGCATTGATGGATTTTTTTTAACCAGAGACACTGACTTTAGGACCAATTAAGATTAAGAGAGATAATTTTCTTTTAAATTACACAAAAATGTAAAATCTATTTCAATATTTTTAGCTAACAATTTTAATATGTATGTTATGAATTAAGCTGCTTTTTTCCTTTGTTGCTGCTATTCGTGTGGATAATATTACTAGCGATTATTTAATCTGGAGGATCGGGAATAAGCAACGAATACCACAAAACAAAGAATGTATTTCCAGCCCCGCAGACTAAATAATCGCTTGTTTAGTAACATTATCCATGCCAACAATAGTATATAAAAGCAGTTTAATGCATTTCATACTGTATACTGGCAGAAATAAATTTCAAATGTAAAATGTGTAAATATACTATACAACTTAATTTAATATTCAAAAATAGTAAAAACACTGAACTTAAAAATCATACAACCTTCGACCTTCTGTTGCTGAGACACAAACTTGATTTATCTTTGGAACCGACTTTCACTCCAGACTTGAAATGGAAGACTTACATAAAATCTGTTGCTATGGTCACTGGAAAATGGATGGATCATCATTCTAACAGGCCAGAAAGTACTTCACTCCTGATGCAATCCTCTACCTGTATAAGAGCCAGATTCGTCCTAAGATAAAGCACTGTTGCCCTATCTGTTGAGGAGGTGCCGTTCAGAGCACTATTTCTTGCCTTGATAGAGTACAAAATTGACTTTGCAATCTAGTGGGAGATGATCTCTTCCCTTCTCTAAAGAAAATGAATGATTAAAATAAAATTTATTTATTCATCAAGTATTCAAACAAGAAATATAACAAAAGAAATGTTTTCTTAATCAATGGATTTTCAAAAATAAGCTCTTTTCACCGAACCCTTCTATCTCCCTTTTTTACTCTTTGGAAACGAATTACTTCCCTTTGTTCATTTTCTCTTAAGCGGCCATTGTTTTTGCAGTGACTCGATTTCAGTGCGTAAATCTTCTTCAAGTATACTCTGACTTTTTATACGCATTCATTACAATATTTATAATGTGTGTACATGTTTCTAATGACTAGTGTTGGCGTATTTTGTGTAAAGTATGTCATAATTCGAACTAATAAGTCAATGAACTAATAAGTATCCATATCCAAATATATCAATATATTTACTTATGGCTTGATGGGTGGATTGATGGAAAGTTTTATTCATGACGAGTTCCGTTACTTCTTAAAAAATACTTTCTTCTATTGACTAGAATGAATTGTTATTCGATTTCATTTTCGACAAATTCTTTATATAATTATACCATTTCGATTATTTGGATAGTCCTGATTACTAATCTTGGTTTTTATTTTCACAACGTTTCGGCCGATGTAACCTCCGACCTTCTTCAGGTGCATCTTGTTGAACGTGGGAACCTTCTAATCGAACATGGGAATCTTTTATGACAAACTCAGGAACCTTTTTTTTTACTATTAGGGTTACCGTTTATCAAGGCCTAGTACCACCCAAGGATAAGAGTTAATAAGACGGGAAGTAGAGTAATCCTGGGGAAGGAGTGGCGCCCTCCCCTACACCTCAGTGTAGTAGCTAATGGAAGGGAGCCTTCGGGTCGCCCTCGATTATGGTCGACCACTTTACTTAAGACGAGAATGATTGTCAGCCGAAAGATGAGGAATATTATGGGAGTAGTAACATTGATCAATGATTACTCATAGGGTGGTCCATAACAAGAATTTGTTGACATTGGATTTGAAGATGACCAAGTTGTAATCAGCAGGGAAGCAATCCCACAGTTACGTGTTCCACAGATGGAAAACCTTTGCAAAGAATCTCTGTCCATGGAAATTCCACCTGATGCTAGGCACAGGGAGGAAGAAAAGAAAAGTCTTTATTCGTTGTGGTGGAAACGAGTTCTTGCTGTGAATGTTTTACAAGGATCAACCGAAGACTGGAGCTCAGTCGAGCACTATACGGAATTTTGAACTGAATCCTTTATTTAATACACTGGGGTAGATTGTTCTCATTCCGTCAACCACAACTGGGTAGAAGCGTTAATCTTATATTCAACATAAAGATTTCCAAGTTCGACTAAAAAGTTCCCAAGTTCGCAAAGATGCACCTGAAGAAGTGAAAGTCTTCTGGAGGTTGAAGGTTCAATCTTTACTATAATAATTTAAAATAAAAATTACTTAACACTACTAGCCGGACATGGCTGATGGAATGAGAACAATCTACTCCCGTGGATTAAATGAATCAAAATTCAATATAGGTTCTCAAGTTCGACATAAAGATTCGCAAGTTCAAAAGATGCAGAAGAAGGTTGGACGTTACATCGTCCGAAACATTGTGAAACTAACAACCAAAATGAGAAGAATAGTCCAAAATATATCATTCGTATTTTCCCTTTTCCTTTTGAATCCTCAGATTGATACTCTTGTTATATCATAATTCATTATTGACAAACTTTTTTTTCATTAATTCTAATTATTGATCTGCAAAGTGTTATTGAATCAAGTCCTCGCTACATTTGACCCATGACATTTGACCCATGACATTTGACCCATGACATTTGATACATGACACAAACAGGCGTGTAGATTCCAAATATGTATCAATTAATGGAGAAAGTCTATTTTCTTTTTAACGATTTCATTATTTTGTTTTATCAAGAGAGTCTGTTTCTTCTAAGAAACAAAAAGAATATTTATATAAGTTGATATACTTTGTTGAGATTTTCGTCAATTTGGTATAAATATTGTTGTTTTCGTTTTGAAATTAGCACAAAATAATAATTGCAGATAAGTAGTCTCTTGGATTTACAGTATGACAAGTCATTGGATGCAAATACTTAAAAAAACACTCACTTAAAATTGTTAATTTTTTTATAATCTAAAGACAAATCTAACTGCAGGATATGTTAATTATTCTTCAAATGAAACATCTGCCAATTGAGATGAAAACAATGTCTTAATCTCTTGTGTTTTAACTAACAATTACACTTTTATTTTCGAAACCATTTCCAGCATATTGGTAAGTTTTATTAAGGCCATTTCAAATCTCTTACTTCCTTTCTCTCTCTTACTCTGTATATATATATATATATATATATATATATATATATATATATATATATATATATATATATATATTATTCAATATTTCATTGAGAATAATCAGAGAAAAAGAAAAAGAACCGGAAATGAGGTTGCCCATGTACGGGGGTATTAATGTGCTAGATCTTAGCCGGTGATATTTTGGGGGAGGGGCAGTTGGCTAAATGTTGTTTAATACCCTGCACATGGACGACCTCATTTCCGATTTTTTTCCTTTTCTCTGATCATTCTCGATGAAGAACGCAGGGCGTTTGAAATATTGAAGAATAATATATATATATTTAAAATAAACAACGACATCGTTGTATGCTTAAAACACCACCCACTCATCATTATAAAAATATATCTCTAAAAGCATACGTGGAATACCGAACTAATCTCTCTCTCTCTCTCTCTCTCTCTCACTCTCTCTCTCTCTCTCTCTCTCTATATATATATATATATATATATATATATATATTAATGGAGTGAGATAAACTCATATACCATTAATCCTGCTACCAACTAATCTAATTTCAATTTGATTAACACATTCTAACAAGCATGTTTTTTAAATACTTACTAACTTTCCTGATTTTAATTGTTGCTGCATTGTTGCATATTTCTTTCAGAAAAAAAACAAGCAAAAAAGAAACTAAAAAAAAGAAAACGTTGCAAAGTATTTATCACAATTCTTATCCTCGAGTGGTTCTTGGCTTTGATAAGTGGTGACCCTAATAGTAAAAAAATAAAAACTGGAACTGTATACAAGCTAATACAGTGTTGATAAGAATTCTTTAATCCACAAAACGAGTAAAAGATTATGGGATGTCTTCTACAAGTAAACTCCCCATTTTATCTATCCCTCTTTCTATTGTCTGTAGTCCCCTCTCACACACATACTTTATCTCTATCTCTTCCTCTCCTTCTCTCATCTTTTCTCTCTTTCCCTCGATCTCTCTCCACTCTTTCCCTCCCCTCTCTGTCTATTCACTCTCTCCCCCCCCTCTCCCTCTCCCTCTCTCTCTCTGCATATTGTCAAATGAAGCCGGATTAAATGTTGTGATCAAACGTTTTGATCATATTGAGGAAAAAAGAAGAATGGTAGGTATCTATCGACATAAGTTTTTTTAGAGACGATAATCTTGCAAGTTGGCCGCAACTAAATTTTATTTTGGTAATGTGTTACTCTTTAGAATTATATATATATATATATATATATATATATATATATATATATATATATATATATATATATAGGTTGTTTGGTTTAAATCTACAAGTTGAGGTTTCAGTCAGTGCAATCTCGACAAAGTCAATCTATGATAAAACTGTTCAAAAGTTCAATGATAAATTGTCTTTGAAGACGTCGCATAGGCAGAAATCTTGCTTCGCCGATTCAAGCCTAACAACCCACAAATATATACCAACTCTCTGCCGCCAGGGGTAGACAACTCCACATTTTTGGGCAGGAGTTAATTCCTTTGGCTGGCACCTAATACACGCACATGCAGATATATCATAAACGTCCAGAATTCTTTTGCTGTAACAATTTTGTTTTTGTTTGATCATTTTGTAGGAAAATATTGTTAACTTGGTTTTATTATCTACAGATGTTTTGTGTTTCTTTCTTGTTTTGTAAATGTTGTTCAGTATTTAATTATTCTACTCAATCGGGTCTGACTCATTTCTTTTAACAATTACCTTATCGTCTGCTAGCATCTACCTTTACAAACAAACTCTAAAAAAAAAAGAAATAACCTTTTGTAAATAGATAATTGTTCGAAGTCGTTATCATCAGTCGCAGCCTCTTAGAAGAATTGAACAGACAACTGTTTAAACTGCACACTCCATCCCAGGGAGTAGCAATAAAAAAAGAGACACTTAGTTTCACTTTCAGCTTTCCATCACCAGTGTCCATCATCTGATGAATTTTGTTACCAGTGTTATATTTCAGTTCCTATTGTGTCTTTAGTGTCTCTCAACATGCATGCTTTGTTGGTCATGTGCATTTCATACTAATGTTTATCTCCTGTATTTATATATACTTATATATATATATATATATATACTTATATATACTTATATATGTAAATATATTTATTTTGCATTTGAATGCTCTTATTTTTCTTCCTTGTTTTCTTTTCTTTTTTTGAGTGTTTGTAATGTCTTTCTTTTTGCATATGAATGCTGACATTTATTTTTCAAATTCTGTTTGGCAGTTTGTTAAACATTAACATAGATCTTGAATTCATTTTTTTTTAATTCACATTTCACTCTCTCTCTATCTCTATCTCTCTCTATCTCTCTCTATCTCTATATCTGTCTATCTTTCTCTACTGTGACTGTGTGCACATATTTATGACATCACCTGTATTTGATTTTGCTGCACAGCTTGCGAAGGATAGAGGGTTGTGCGTTGTAAGTAAGAAAAACACTCAGTGGCATGCGATGATGATTATGATGATGATGATAATGGCATGAGTTCAATGCTAGCTAGATATTCGAAGAACTGTTCTCGTCTCTATATATCTGTATCCCCCTTTGATATTTATGCTGTCTGATATACGTTTCTACCTGTGTATATTTTTCGCTTGGAATCTTGAGATGCCGCAGCTTGCCTATAATCCCGTTTGTGACATGGGTGGTCAACGTCGTCGCGCATTAGTCTGATTTGTTAGTTTTTTTCGTCTGAGATGATTGATACTTCCAGACTGTGCATAACCTTTTTTTCTTTTTTTTTTCTTTCCTGCCTTGTGAACGTGCATGTTTGACAGGTACAGACTTACTTGGTTCGATTGATGACTGGCTGATTGATTGGTTAGCCTGTTGATTAGTAATGAAAACACTCCTCCGTCATTTAGGTGAGAGTTATTAAACCATCGACCCTTTTACGAAAATCTAATTCACACCTGATGAATTAAAAAAGCTAATCTGACATCTCTCATTCAATTTCTTTCAACTGCACACTCCATCCCAGGGAGTAGAAAAGTAGCAATAGAAACTAGCCAAACCAGTGAAATCCGATTTGTATTCGTGTACTGGACATATAAATAATACTTTTATTATTTCATTCTTATTCACTTTTTGCTTTTAACGTAACAGATTTTAGAAAAGAAAAAAATATTTTGCTCATTTTTCATTTTTTTAAACATTATTGCTGATCGTACAAATTCACCAAAAGAAATGGATCGACATTTTTGAAGCATTATCTGGGGACTTTTAAAACTGTATGTTTTTTATTTATTTATTTTTTTTTTTAATTTTGTAACCATATTTCAATGTCTTCAAAAAATTCAGGTAGGTTTTTTAAAAATCTTGGATATAGGAGTATGCAGTGAGTTGTGAAGATGAAATTATAATTTTATCGACTATAAATGACCCCCCTTTTGTGAATATTTTCTGGGAAAATGATGTTAGTTTCATTGTTCATCTGTTTGCTAAATTTAGAGCAAAACGGCAGGTTTAGTTACCCTTGATGACCTCCTACTCAGGTTACTCAGCCTAAAAATTGAAACCCTTTTTTGTTTTCAACAAACACTTCTTCATACATGTTCACATGTAAAGGACTATAACACTTATTAATCATAAATAAAGTAGTAACATATATAAATACATACATGCACACAGATACACATACGGACAAACACACATACACCCCCCCACACACACACATATATATATATATATATATATATATATATATATGCACACATATACCGTAATAAGTAATGTTGTAATTTACCTTCACACTTGGAGATTATCTCCCTTTGTTTTATAACGCTTTAGTGTATAGATAACTATGAATAGTTACCTATGTTTGTATCTTGTTTTTTTTTTTCAATTGAAAAAGAAGGTTTCATTTGTTATATTGTACTCTCGCGTTTTTTATTGCACAAACACACACACACATACACACACACACACACACACACACATATATATATATATATATATATATATATATATATATATATATATATATATATATATATATATATATAAATCTATTACTAATGGAGATTTGGCATGTGTCTGTATAAAACCCAAACTATACTATTACTTCTATTAATAGTACTATTGTACTTCTGTTACTATTTGATATTTGGTATATGTCTGTCTAAAGTCGAAACTATGCTATTACTTCTATTAATTGTACTATTGTAATATATTTTAATGCTAAATACAGTTTACTATACTATTTCTATCATAATGGAGATGTCTGTCTGAAACCCAAACTAAACTATTACTTCTATTAATTGTACTATTGTACTATCTTTTAATGCTCAAAATGGGGGGGGGGTGTAATGTAGTATCTGTTCTGTTGTCATGAGACCATTTTCCTAGAAATTGCGTCCTCCTTGAAGGGGGGACTAGTGTAGTATCTGTTCTGTTGTCATGATACCATCCTCTCAGGCTAGCAAAAATATGCTCTCTCTGGTTGCATATTTTTTTAGTATATTTAATGTAAAGAAACACATGAGAACATACATATAAATTACGAAATATGTTGTTATTTTAGCTATAGTTGTGCAATAATAGTTGTATTTTCTGTTGAAATATCATCTACTTTCAGAGGATGTAAAATGCACAGGAAGGTTTTGTTTCAATTTATGCATGTCTCACATTTATTATTTCACTATAACAACTACAAAAAAATTATTACACTATAACAACTACACAATAAATATTACATTATAACAACTACACTAAAATATTACATTATAACAACTACACAAAAAATATTACATTATAACTACTACACAAAAAATTATTACATTATAACAACTACACAAAAAATTAAATTATTCAAAATCCTATACTATTTTGAAATTTTACTACTTTTATATGTTTTTAAAAGATCTTAAAAGATGTCTACAACATTGGTTGCCATTTGGTGGTCCACGGATCACTGCTGTTCCATGCACAGTTCTTAATGGTGTAAAATGTTTGATGGTCCACAAAAATTGGGACATTATTTCAGATTTTATGAAGCAATTTAAGCAAGAATGAAAAAGAAGTCTTATCAATCTATCTTGTGGTGACAGTCTCAACGCTAAATTGCATTTTTAGCTTTGCTATAAATAATGAATACTTATCATTCTAAGAAAGAGCAATGAAAATTCTCCTTCAATTTCCAACAACCTATTTGTTTTAAAAATTAAAATATTCGATAATTTTTAATAACTGCACTGAGTCATGGCTACTTAATGTGACGTCATTACTTTTACGCCGATGTTATCCCCCTCCCCCCCAAAAAAATATGCTGTATTGTATTGGCCTTTATTTTTGGACAAATAATTTGTTTTCTGATTTTTAACACTTAACCATCCAAATTTAGAAGAACTACACAGTAATTTATTCTTTTTTTTTTTCAAATATGAATTAACAAATAATAAAATCAGTGTTTTCATAAATGGATTTGAAATATATTACAAATTTACAATTTAACAAACAATAAACTTTCTAAATTTCGAAGGGTCACAAAGTAATTTATTCTTGGTCAACGTTTGCAATACGGAATAATGCTGAAGAAATTGTCTTATTTCTATATTTTTTATTTAATAAATTTTTTTTATATACAAATTTACAATTTAACAAACAATAAAATCAAATGAATGGAAATATATTCCAAATGTTTGAATTGTTTTTCATTTTTATATAACAAATTAAAGATAATAATGACGTATCCACTTCAGAAAGTGTTTATTTAATTTCATATATAAGTAAATGAATAGCGAATACATTAATAAACTTAATGAAATACTCTGCGGGCCTCCCCGCAAATCCAGCTGAAAGCTTGTTTTGTTTGTTTTAATTAAATTTATTTAAAAGTTATTCCTTTTACAGTAATTTTGGTTACCGGGCGAAAATAACAGTGGCAATTTTTTTTTTTGGGGGGGGGGGTGTTACTATGGTGTAAAAATCATGACGTCACATTTGGCCACCATGACACAGTGCAGATATTCAAAATTACCAAATATTGGAATGCTCAGTATACACTGCTTTCAGGACCCTAACCCTAACGACGTTGCCAAACCAGCTCATTCTTCTTGACTTGATAACCTTGATAATATCATTTCAAAACCCAAGAGTTTCTTTAATTTGGATTATCTTGCAGCAATCCAGACAAGTTTTGCCGCCTATGATTCACAAACAGTCATTTTCTGAATAGATAAAGCCTGTGTTTATCGTGTGTCTTTAACGCCTAAGTCTCGAATCCTATGTAGCTATTGGAACCACAAGGGCATTGTAGAGTCTGGCTTTCAAAGCATAAAACACGTTTTCTGCCAAAGCCAGTTGTTTATGTTGTTTTTATACATTTGGAACTGACGATCAAGAAAACGAGATTATCAACCGTTTCAAGCTGTTTTGATTGATTCTCATCTCACAATGTCGCTATACTTTAAGTATTTTAATAATTTTATTTTTCAAGTATTCAAATAAAAAGAATTTAAAGGGATTTAGTAATCAGTAGTTTTAAATTACTTAATACGCTCTACAAGTAGATTACATTTTCTAATACAAACTTTACTGATACGTGAAAAACAAAATCAGGATTTATACAAATGATTCCAAATGGTTGCATAACATACATTCAGCAGATTTACAAAAGAACTAAAAGACTATTTTACTTTTGATTGTAGTCGATCCTCATTGGGTTAATTGTGCAATGCGATCCTTTGGGAGAAGTTAAGAAAGATAATATTAATACGTTTCATAGTGAAATGTTAATTCATAAGAATAATAAAATTATTCAGCTATCTGCCAACGTGATATTGTTTGTATTTGTAAATATAGTTTGAAATTGATGACAGATAAACGAACATAAACTGAAAAAATGTCTTTATATTATTTTGTCTAGAATTTGCATTATTTATTTTCGTTTTTATTTTTGTTTCACAAGATGAATATTCCAAAATATTGGTTTTAAATTTACAACCTTTCTTTACTTGATCTTTTAAAAAGTTTATTTATTTCACTGATTGAATTTAAAATTGGCTTCCAAAACATTTTATTTTAGTTTTTAAGACAATAAGCGAATTTTTTCATTTATTCTAAACAGATCTGTTAGTATCAATAATACAGCATATTCTTTTGAAATACTGTATATATAGTAGATAGAAAATACCCAAACACAGTTATTTGTATACCTAATTTGCGTAACTATTTGTTATCAGTTTATAATAAACAAATGTTTGGTGTTATTCATTTGTAATTTTATTGTTCTATTTCCCCATATATATGCAATAGTTTTGCCCGTATTAACAGTAATTAACTAAAGTGATTTAATAAAAAGTATAAATTACCAAAACCTTTCTTAAAATATTATGTTCATTAATTTTCAAGGGAAGTAATTTAAATGCAATCTATTAGTTTTTAAAATTACAATAAATGTATATTAAAGATATGTAATGTGAGTTATACCTTTAAAAATACGTAGAGCTAGATCAATAGCAACCGGATGGTAGATAGCGTTTTGCTTGTTAAACATAAAATGTAATAGTTTCCTTTTATCTTGAAAACCTACTTGAAAAGAAACTATATTATAGAATAAAAATGTGTGGAGAAAATTATGATAATATTTCAGTACATATATATATATATATATATATATATATATATATATATATATATATATATATATATATATATATATATATGGGCCCAAATTCTAGTATACATAAATAGTTTTTTTAACGCCAATATTGAGTGCGTTGTGAAACTATTTGGGGCAGATTTTATTTAAATTCAATTATTTTATTTCAAAAATTCTATGAGAGCGTGAACGGTCTATTATAGAGACCAACAATATGGCAGACAAACTAGCAATGCTATTGCGTTTGAGTAAAATTTAGAAATAAAATAAAAACTACTTTCTATTAATTTTTATATGTACGAACCTTTCGCTTCGTCGCCGACCCTACATGTAGATTTTTATTAATCTAATACAAGAGGGCTACTAATCTTCAGTGTTCAACTAGAGATAAGGTGATATATATATATATATATATATATATATATATATATATATATATATATATATATATATATATGTCTACATATCCCTACTGATTCGAACTGGCGTAGCCGCGCTTATACAGACATAATGTGATTTTCTGACCCAAAAGTTCACTGCCATCAGACGATAAAAAGAAAAAAAAGAAAAACACTGCTTTGAATGTTATTTCTCGAAGCATCAGATTAAAATAAGTTTTATTTATTTTAACGCTACACATTGTTATGATTTTTTTCAAAAAATATTATATATATATATATATATATATGTAAAATTGGTTATGAAAATGTGGACAAGCAAGTAACATGCTAGTAAAAAGCACATCATGAAAGCTGTACCAAGATATTTCGGTCGATGGGTTCGACCATATTCGTTTGGTGATATTACTGTATTGAACAAAAAAAAAGCAATAGAGCAACCTCACCAAACGAATATGGTCAAACCCATCGACCGAAATATATTGGTCCAGCTTTAATGATGTGTTTGGGTCCTTATATTTACTAGCATGCTACCTTGCTTGTGCACATTTCCATATGCAACTTTGCATATATATATATATATATATATATATATATATATATATATATCGTGGGTTGAACACTTCAGTAAGGGATATTGCCGGTAGCCACTAGTACTAAGTAAGTATTTAATACAAAATCATACCATTCTATGATCTAATAAAGATTACTAAACAAAAAATACTTTTACATATGTTTCTAGAGAAGTTTAAGATAAAAAAGTTAATCTAGGCTGCTTATTCTAAGTATTATTCGAAATTTTCTTTTATATCATTACCTCCTATATATATGGTTTTCCTTTAGTCTCAAGGGGATGCCTGCATGGTGAGGTTATGATAAAGCAAGGATTGCGCATTCTCCAACTGCACCTCTCTTAAACCAGTATTGTTTTATTCCAGTTGCAAGAAAAATCCATGATGACTGGAAACAGCGTTATTATAAGCAGAGAAAGACTGATGTTATTTCGGAGTTTTCCTTCTGGACTAGTTGCACAGCCAAAGCTTGCAGTCTAGTCTATGCTCCTATTTGATCCATAACTGGAGGGTTGTCAAGTTATTTTGTATTGTTGATCGTTTGGTTGCGGGCAGGTAACCACCTTTAGTTGAAGGGTTACAGTTGGTTTGTTTACTTTTGATGATACAATGTTATGACAATAAACGTTGTGTTACATATAGGATTGTATAGCAATAAATACAATGCTATCACTTTTGACAATCATCCACACGCATTTACTGGGGTTATTTATCTACCATTTTCTATACAGAATCGTTTTATACACGAAAACATTCTATATACACTCTTTGATTTTATTGTTTATTTATTGTCATATATCTATCTATATCTATACACTAATCAAATGTTATGTTGTTTTTTTTTAGTTTGTCTGTTCGTACGCAAATAGAAACATGTGTGTGGTTGACGAAAAAGGAATATGCAGAGTACGCATTACTAAGGCAGTAGTTTTTAACAATATCAATATCCGAGTTCGAATCTCACATAAGTCTAAAAGATTATTTCAACTGGATACATGTTTTATAAAGTTAAAGAAATTAACATAACAAACATTACATAAATATTTTTTTAAACAAACTGACCTACTTTTTGATAATCCACAAAAACAAATATTCAGCATTAGTTCAAAGCCAATTCTAATGTTTTATACGAATAAAAACAGCACGCAAATACCCTCATCGTAGTTACTTACTCTCTTATGCAAATACTAAGTAGCATATTTTTTCCACGAAATTACACAAATATTTTTCTCCGTACGAGCTATAAATGGGTAGAGGCTAGGTAAACACATAAATTGACATACCCAGATTATCTACCAACATCGCTCAAAGATATGCCATTTCATTATTTAGGAACACCAGACAATCAAGAATATTGTTTGTTTTTTTTATCATAGAAGAAACAAAAAAAAGTGAAAAAATAAAATAATTATAAAAGATAAAAATTAATTATGTTTCTTTATAAAGTATTTATTTTGGTGATATGTGCAGAACAGGAGACTTTGTTGGTTTGGTCACATTGAAAGAATGGATAAGACTTCTTGGATTAGTAGATGGAGAATAGTTGAAGTAGGCACATGCGTTGGCGGGGGAAGGCCAAGGAAAACATAGGAGGAATTAATAAGAATAGATTTGAGAGAAAGTGGGATAATAAAAGACCTGGACGGAGATAGGTTAGTTTGAAAGTCAATTTCTAAAAGCTGCTCAACACATGCCAGCATGTAAACCAATGATGATGATGCTGATGTGAACAACTCGTATCATTCTTTTTGTTGAAAGTTCTTATTCATGTGTAAAACGTCTTCTACTTTGTCCGGTCAAAACTGTTTACAATGAGTTTAGCATTTTTAAATAGACATTCATTTTTTCAGAGGGTTATTATTCTTGAACTGCTAATGTAGAAATAAGACCTCCGTGTGTCTATGGATGTGTGTGTGACTGTTAACTGTCTATGGATGTGTGTGTGACTGTTAACTGATTGTTAGACTTCATGTCAGAAATGACTTATAAAGATCCAGGATATTCTCTGAAAGTCAGCCAACATCTTCTCATTGTCCAATATGAGTTTTAAACCATTTTGTGTCCTTTCGAGAACTCTCTATACTATCGTTCATACTTAAAAGAATTGTGTTCATTTGGAACTGCTTACAACTTTTCTATTGCTGACCACTCTCTCTCTCTCTCTCTCTCTCTCTCTCTCTCTCTCTTTCCTTTATCTCTCTGTCTTCCTCATTTCCTCTAGTCTTAAGCATATTATGCATAACCTGACTTCTAAAAACTTCACATGATGATCAAGTTCAGAGATTCATTTGTTAAGTTCTGTAATTCCTTATATGATCTCAAAAAAGGCCAAGTTATATGATTTACATCGAAAGATCTCAGTTGGTTCGACATCACCTCATTAGCTCAACCCATTAATCAATAATGGATATATATATCTATATAGCTAACCTTACCCGACGGTGTCCGGGAGTAAAAGAAAAAAGGACTGACTTGCTTATGAAGAAAAGGGAAATAATTTTGCTGGCTTTAATTTCGTAATGAAATTATTTGTGAAGCAAGAATTTTTAAAACGTTCATTTTAGTAGTTAACGCTTATTGAATAATATAACCACAGTGACCCTAACCCTAACCCTAACGTTTATTGAATAATAGTCACACGAACGTAAACACACACACGCACATACTCGAACACCCTTGAAGCCGCATAATTTAATAAACATATATGTAGTTATTTTTTAAGAAATCAAGGGAGGCAACTCAGTATAATTGAACACGATAACTTCCCTTTAATCTGTTTCAGTGAATAAGGGAAAATGTCGCCACTCTAGCAGTTTTCTGTATTTTCAGAAAATAACTAAAGCCAAATAAAATATATTCAGGGAAAAAACGAAAATAGAGGCTAGTCCAAATAAAGTATTGATGTCAGACGGATTTCTATTTGAGTCTGACTTTGGAAATCAAACAAAATAACTTTACATGTTATATATATATATATATATATATATATATATATATATATATAAAATATTATGCTACATTCCAATGACCAAGATTTTATTCGTCTTACTAATCAGTTTTTTCGAAAAAAGAACTTTAGTACAATTACGGACCCGTTTCGTTCATAGAAGAACAACTGATATTTGTATGTTAATCCCAGATCTTTCCTCCATGGACTCATCAGAAACCAAGAAGTTTTCCTTCAGAAAAAATACATAGCAATGCAGTAAACAAAAATAAAATAAAAAAACAACAAACTACATTGATTACATCTCCTTTCAAAGAGAGACTTAGAATTCACTACCCAGAAAGATCAGCCATCTTGTTATATATATATATATATATATATATATATATATATATATTTATAACCAGATAGCTGTGAGTATCGGCTTTTGAAACCAGCTTAAAGCTTTTGATTTTTTTTATATACAATGTTCGACCCTTTTTTAGACAGAGCTTTATTGTACTTGAATAAATTACGTCTTTTTAATAAGGCATTACCAGTGGCTTCACGTGTTTAGCGTTCGGCAATACAAACCACTTATAGGACCATGACTTAGTTCGTCTTTTTAGGCCGTCTGATGATTATTATGAGCGTGGAGCCATTGGTAATAACCTATTAAAAAATATGTCACTTATTCAAGTACTATATATATATATATATATATATATATATATATATATATATATATATATATATATATATATATATATATAAAGAAGTCTTGTCATAGGAGGCCAAAACAATGTGAAATAGATTATAAATTAGGATACATGAAGTTATTTACAGCTGTTTCAAGACAGTGTTTATTTTAAATCATACTTATTTTAAATTATATTATTATATGCCCCTAAATAAACTCGTTAGCCAGTCTCTCTGCCGCAAGGCACAAAGTCTATTTAATTCCTTATCCTCTCTACTGCCATTGTTGTTGTATTCGCTTGTGATTAAAACAGCTACCAACGGTATACTAGTCTCTTGCTGCTCTCCGTCTCTCTACAATACTTATATATATATATATATATGTAATACTATATAGTTATATATACCCTGCCCTATTTTCCTCGTCAGCTCACCTAATTTCTCTTGCCTTTGTTTCCAGCTGAATTTATTTTACTTTAAATTGTTATATATATATATGTGTGTGTGTGTATGAAACCCGATGTCTGTGTGTACGTGAGTATGATTGTCTGTGATGTTTGTGTGTTCCCTATAGAAAAAAAGGATAGATAATCTACATAAAATCTAAAAGTGTATTCTTACATAAAATTTACAGGGGAAGACAATGGAAGTGTTCCCGAATCTCTAAGTGCACTCGCAAGGAGACTATAGGACATAACCCCCTTAAAACTTCAAATATATTCTATTTTTATGAAATTTATATTATATATATAAAATTCTCCAGGGAAGACAATGGTAGTGGTCCCGAATCTCTATGCTATTATCTATGTGCCGAATATGTACATGGCCCCACCTCTAAGTGACCCATGGGGATAGAACCTCTTTAAAACTTCAAATATGATTATCCGAGTTTAATGAAATTTAAACCATATGTATAAGACACTGACTGAGAGAGTTTTCCAACATTTCAGCTTCTGACTATTTTTTAGGAGCAGGAGGGTGGTTGTAAAAACAAAGAAAGTAATATGGTGTTATGAGCATAGTGAAAAGTACATAGCAGTGATCCGCATTCAATCCCGAGCAACGTCGGGTCTTCATGCTAGATTTAAAAACTATATGTTTCATATTTCAGAGACGTAACACAGTTTCATTGACATTGATTGATCTTTTACCGTTTAGAAAAAGCCATTATCACCCATCCAAATCATCAGCGATTCACGAAAATGAAAACAAATCAGAGAATGGAGTTCAACGATAACCGGTAATATCACCATTGATTGTTAAACTCTTATTCTTCGATTTGTTTTCATTTTTGTAAGTCGCTGATGATTTGGATAGTAAAAGATCAATCCATGTCACTGAAAGCATGATACGTCTCTGAAATATGTAACATATAGGTTTAAATAAATAATTTATATATATATATATATATATATATAAATTATTTATGTAAACCTATTTAAATAAATAATTTATATATATATATATATATATATATATAAATTATTTATTTAAACCTATATGTTACATATATATATATATGCAATCACCACTCCTGCATTGATGAGGGTAAAAACCCTGAAACGATATCGTCTGTAGGTGAAAAACACTTTAATATTTAATAAATATTTATAGTATATATATATATGCATTTAATTCTAATTATACTTTCATAACTTCTTTAGAATTATCTTACAAAAAGACCAAAAACTCTGAATTGGATACAAAGTCACATAATGGCTGTTGTAGTCCCTCGATCACAAGAATGATGACGGTCTGACTTATAAACCTTCATGCACGAATTTATTTTGAAGTGGATAATCGATTGTTTTTAACAGATCGACTCTCTCCACCAGTTAGATGTTGTAAAAGTTTACACTGCGTGTCACGTGACAGAGACAACCTTGTCACAGGTTTCATATCAGAGTTGGCCGTCTACTAGATTAGTCGCTCTACCGAGGCTACACGGTCTGAAGTATGCTACTATTTCATCCATAGTTAGGGGGGGGGGGAATGAATGAACATCTTTCCCACAAGTATCAGAGAAGGTGACTTAATAGCCCTGACAAAACTTGAAACACGTACACATCTTCTACATCACGGTTTTCTTTATTTAGGCTCCTATTTTAAGTTACAGCTTTAGTATGATTAAACATCTCTCTCTCTCTCTCTCTGTCCCTCTCTCTCTCTTCCTTTCTTTATGTCTGTCTGCCTCTCTCTTTCTCTCCTTCTCTCTCTCTCCGTCTCTCTCTCTCTCTTTCTCTCTCTCGCTTTCATGCAATCCATTGACGAAAGATCCCAAGTTTAAAGTTTTTTTTCTTCTCTGTAAAAAGCCTTTTTCTTTTAGATGCATCCAAGCATCTCTATAAAAGCTTTGTCTGTTGGTCAATATCTGACACACTTAGGGTGGAAACAGCATTTTCATCAGTCTGTCACGTATAAGTTTGAAATAGCATTTTTAGATGAGTCCACATATCTATATAAGAAGCTGTGACCGTCTGTTGGTCCATCCATTAATCTGTCATGCTTAATTTTGAAATAGCATTTTCATCAGTATGTCACGCATAAGTTTCAAATAGCATTTTTAGATGGGTTCATTCATCTCTTTAAGAAGCTGTGGCGGTATGTTGGTCCATTCATTGATCTGTCATGCTAATGTTTGAAATAGCATTTTCATCAGTATGTCACGCATAAGTTTCAAATAGCATTTTCAGATCTCATCTCTATAAAAGACTACATCCTTCTGGTGATACATGTCTATGTTCTTTTCTCCCTTTCTTTATTAGATAATGATATGTGGCACCACGTTAGCTGGGGAAACCTTTTGACCCTCAACCGATTATCCATAATCGTCTTCCTCACAGACATTACTTCCTTCTTTTAGGGGCAGTGTAGTATATGCTCGTTTATCAGGATACTATTCTCCCAAGAATTACCTCTGTTATCTGTTGGTCATCATACCATCCTCCCAGATATTACCTTCTCATTCTTCTTGGAGGGCTAGTATCATTTAATAAACCAATATGTTATCTATGCTTGTATCAGGTGAGGGCTAACCCTGCGGTCACACTTTCGGGCAACCTTGTCTCATTATCCTAATGCATTTAGCAAACCATATCTATACTTAACTTCAAAAGCACATTACTGCTAATTAGTATGTACCATTCACAATTCCTTGTTTTTTATATTCGTAACGGTACATGACAATAATAAGCCGTTTGTAACATTCGATGTGGCAATCTTTTTGACCGTCAACCAATTGTCCGTAATCGTCTTTGCATGGATAGAAAAAAACTAAGTCCATCGTTGACACATTGTAAGTCGTCTGCTCAATGGATATTGACGGCTCTCTCCCCATCTCTTCTTTTTCGTTGTTGTAATGAAGTTATAGCAGCAGAAGTTTCTCATGTCTTTCTCTTGCCTTTGATTCTGTAATAAGATGAGAAATAAAAAACAACATATTTGTTCAATGGCGTCATCCTCTTTGGTTTTTTATTCTTTTACAGCACTGTAATATTACATATTACCATTGAGGGGGAGGGGTTAATGAAGACAGAGCTACTAAAAAGACGACCGTATCCTATCTGCTCACCTAACAAAGAGATACACTTTGTTATATCCTTTTCAATTGTCATAGTCGAGTGAAGTTTTAACAGCAGAAGTTTGTTTCGTCAACAACATTCTTGCTCAATGGCATCTTGGTTTTTGGTGCTTTATTCTTTTATAAAATTGTAAAGTTATATATTACATAAGTTTCTGATTGCCCAATCCCCGGGGAGTAAAGGAGGTAAATGAAGACAGATGATGTCCGAATCTAATCAATAATTTTCTCTTTTCATGTCCATGATGTCATATCCTTACTCGTCGCCCTAATTCTAATCTTTTAAATTCTTACGGAAGTTTCCACTTTTCTACTTTAATATAACCTTTTTATGGGGAATGCCGTTTTAGCAATATTTTTATACACTAACATCCAATTTTGCTACATTTTGAAAGACAGCTTTTATTTAAATTCTACTTGAGAGTTTGCTAGACTTGTTTGAATATAATATCTCATGCGTTTCCATTGTCTTTCCCGGAAGTGGTTGTTTCTTTTCAGAGAATCTTTTTGGAATTTTCAAATCCTTTCATTTAGATACGAGGTTTGCCCTGAAAAACGCATCCATTTTTGTTTGTTTCAACACTTTCTAAAAAAATGTGTTGGCGCTTCAGTGGAAAACTGAATCTCATCATTGTTAGAATTGTTTCCATACAAATTCACTGTTCGATCTACTCATAAAAAATTGATCTCCCATTTAAATAAGAAGATAAAAAAAGAAGTTCTCTTTCTCTCTCTTTCGCTCTCTCTCTCTCTCTCTATCTCTCTCTCAATCTCTTTCTTCACTTTTCCCTTCTCCAGGAGTCAGACGTTTCTTAATAATTTGCAAGCTCATTCTCTAGTCCTTATGGTTTATAAGGTCAACTGCCTCCAAATTACACTCTGTACGGGTTTGTCTAATCACTTGTTTCCAAGTTTTCCTTGACCAACCAACCATTCTGCGATTCAATAAATCTATGCTTCTTTAACAGCTTATCAAGGCGGATGACTCCCGCCCCCACATGACCCTACCAGTGTACCTGATTTGTCCTTATGATAACCCCTACACTGGGAAAGTCTAGTGCTTTCAGCAAATCCTCCGACCTAATGTGTTGAGTTTGATCAGATTTTACATTGCAAATTCATTTAACCATAGATCTGTCCCTGTGCTGCAGTCAAATTATTCATCTAACGCCATATTGTCAATTAATTTTGTCCAATCAGCATGAGCTGAAACCCTTCCTGATTATATTCCAGTAGATGTGTTAACATTATTTCCACAATAAGTTCTGAGCTTCTATATTTGTTAAAAGTGCACTTCGATTTGAAATTATCAATGCTATTTTACATTAAATTTAACTTTAAATCTTTTCTGATTAAAACGCTCGTTTTACTCTGTAAACTTTGTTTTAATAACTTGTCTTGTGTAAAATTTTTTTTCGAAAAGCGTTAAGAGGTTGGTGTAGTTTGCTTGAAGCATTGTGTGTTGTGTGTAATTCTTTTGTTTTCATTTTACTTCAGTTGAAGTTCTCACAAATTAAGAGGCCCCTTATAATGGCTAACACTTGATCTCTATATGAGATACATAGATATTCGAATATTCATTAAAGTTCTCCATTTACCTGTCAAACGTTGAGTAAATAAAGAAGTGCAAAAAATTAATTTTCCTCTCCCGAATTGACCAGCTAATTATGTTATAGTATATCTTTCTTGTGGTCTCTTAGTATTACCGGATTCCAGGACAATAATTCATCTAGTCTAGTGGAGTATCCAGCTAAGTGTTGTTACTTGAAGTAGCGTTACTTGGAGAAAGTGCACCATTCCGCGTATGAGCCAGTGTATAGCCGTGTTGATGGGATCTTATTTGGGCTTCGAATACTATATTATTTTGAATATTTGGTCCGGGTTTACTTGTAGGGTGAAGTATCCTCATGTCAGGTTATCCTGACAAACCCTTGTACAGAGAGACCGAATACACTCGAGGATGGTGTCTAGTAGGTAATTCGAACTCTCCTGTCGGTAATTCAGAGAGTTGTGTGTCGGATGAAAGCAAGACTGAAAACAAGATGAAGGTAAAAGTGAAAATGAGATTTTTTATTTTGTTATTTCAGATTTGTTTAAACTCATTTATTTATTACCCTTTTTAATATTTTCTTTTATATTTTTTTTATAAATCTTACTTGCCTTCAGTGCCACTTCGCTCACAGGGTCGATATATCATAATATTTTGGGAGAATTCCTTCTTCAGATGTTCGTTCAACTCGGATCTTATATTGTACAAAATATAAAATGACAGCCTCCCTTGGCCTTAAATTACTACAAGGGTATTTCAATAAGTCCCTATTTGTTTGCTTCCATACGCACGAGAACAAAGTTTTGTTGTTTTATTTATCAAAACTTAGACGTTGCAGGGTTACATGGTGTTGCCTTGGATGATAGCTAAGAAGATGCGCTGGAACATCCAAGCGGTCTTTTGGGGTTCGTTCAAACAAGTGGCTATAATCCGTCCAATGTCTTGCATGCATAATGACGTCCCTGGACCGAGGACTCAGAACTCTAAGTGGTGTTTATGACGATTTTCTTTGTTTAAAACAAATTTTTTCACATTTATTTCAATATTTCGCTTTCTTTGCCAAAAAGAAATTCGTTTATCCTTGAAATTATTTTATAATGGTCAGAAAATAAATTATTTTATAATGGTCAGAAAATAAATTATTTTATAATGGTCAGAAAATAAATTATTTTATAATCGTCAGAAAATAAATGTTTTTATAATCGTCAGAAAATACATCTGGAACTGAATCTTGAGCTGCTGATTTGTGCAAAATATTGCAAAAATTCTGACTCATCATATACAGACGTTAAATAATATTTATAGTATATATATATATATATATATATATATATATATATGAATTTAATTCTAATTATACCTTCATAACTTCTCTAGAATTATCTTACAAAAAGACCAAAACCTTTGAATTGGATACACAGAGACACATAATGGCTGTTGTAGTCTCTTTTTATTTTTCTATCGTCTTATTTAAATGAGTCAAAAGTTTTGCAATATTTTGCACAATTTTGAAGCTCGAGATGCAGCTCCAAATTCAGCTCGAGATGCAGCTCCAAATTCAGCTCTTGCTTGTAAAGTGCTACTCATTGGACGTGTCTCTATGGCTATGTATTCTGCAATATATAACTTTAACGTAACATGTTACTGATTTTTTTATTTACTTACTAATAAAATAAAAACAGCAACATGTTACATTAAAGTTATATGTGGTAATAATCCTCCACTGTGAATTCAAAAATAATTATGTGTGTGATTTTTTTCCGACATATTAGACTGTGAATTCAAAATAATTATGTGTGTGATTTTTTTCCGACATAGACTGTGAATTCAAAATAATTATGTGTGTGATTTTTTTCCGACATATTAGACTGTGAATTCAAAATAATTATGTGTATGATTTTTTTCCGACATATTAGACTGTGAATTCAAAATAATTATGTGTGTGATTTTTTTCCGACATATTAGACTGTGAATTCAAAATAATTATGTGTTAACTTTCATCCGGTTAGAATCTTCATTTTTATTGTTGGTGATTTAGAATAGTGACCGATACAAAAAAGGAAAATAAGTTATTCTATTTTATAACCTTCCGAACTAATATTATTTTTTTAACATACAATGCGATATCCTGTCCTTGTCATCTGCAAACCAGGGGGTGATAACACATTTTCGGTGGTTAAAGCAGTACTGCCAACCTTGGTATTAAAAAGAAAAACAGCCATTCCCATCTTTGCTGTTTTATATCGTCTTATTTAAATGAATTTATTTTGGGTCGCCGATGACATGCATTTGTCGCGATGTCTTTGTTAAAAATTCACCACTTCTTTTTTTAAGAGTGGGCATTAAGCCACGCCCCTAAAACAAGCAGCTGCTGATATTTCTCCTGTCAAAATAGCGAATGTTTTTCCGTTAGTCGCAAACGCCTCCAGAATAAGGTTTTTCAACATTGTTTTCCCCACTAAATCGACACACAAAACATAAAGAATCAGCCGTTATTAATGGTAATACGGTTAACCAACACTTCAGCTAAATTAAACCGTAATTCTATAAGCCAGGAATTAACGCATTAAAACAATTGTCACTTGATTTTACGAAAACACACGAGAAATGGTATTCTGTCACGAGTTTTCTACCGTTTCTTGGCTTCCTTAGAATTTCTCCGCATTTTTCATCATTTGATGTTAAGTAAAAGAAGAAAAAATCTAATAATAAATAAATTAAACATTAATTTGTGTGACACCATGAAACCGCTAGTATCTATGTTTGTTCGAATTAATTAATTATTTAATAAAAATATATTATGCTTCTACATTGTATATTAATTATTTAATAAAAATATATTATGCTTCTACATTGTATATTAATTATTTAATAAAAATATATTATGCTTCTACATTGTATATTAATTATTTAATAAAAATATATTATGCTTCTACATTGTATATTAATTATTTAATAAAAATATATTATGCTTCTACATTGTATATTAATTATTTAATAAAAATATATTATGCTTCTACATTGTATATTAATTATTTAATAAAAAATATATTATGCTTCTACAGTATTAATTGAGCACTCTAGTCCGTTTTTCTTCGAAACCACAGTATTTACTCACGTGAACTCATTTTGATTTTTAATTTTTATTTGTTTGCAAATTTTATAACTTATACAGAAAAACAAATAAAACTTTACCTGTAAGGTAGACACGTATCATATTCTTCAATTAAAAATATGAGTCATCACATTTGCTCAGTTTTATTCTTTGATGATTATTTAAAAACGCTTCATATTACCAGTCATCTGGGTCAGACTAAGTAAATTTTTTCATAAATTGTAGCGAAGTATGTTATTATATTGCCA
Source organism: Sepiola atlantica (assembly GCA_963556195.1). NCBI lineage: Eukaryota > Metazoa > Mollusca > Cephalopoda > Sepiida > Sepiolidae > Sepiola > Sepiola atlantica. The sequence continues at coordinate 43,311,531 of OY744532.1, read as the reverse complement.
ATAACATTGTACAATAATAGCAATTATATTGCCAATAACATGGCACAACAATAGCAAATGTAAATTGCCAATAACATGGTACAACAATAGCAAATGTAAATTGCCAATAACATGGTACAACAATAGCAAATGTAAATTGCCAATAACATGGTACAACAATAGCAAATGTAAATTGCCAATAACATGGTACAACAATATAAATTATATTGCCAATAACATTGTACAACAATAGAAATTATATTGCCAATAACATGGTACAACAATAGCAAATGTAAATTGCCAATAACATGGTACAACAATAGCAAATGTAAATTGCCAATAACATGGTACAACAATAGCAAATGTCAATTGCCAATAACATGGTACAACAATAGCAATTATATTGCCAATAACATGGTACCACAATATCAAATGTAAATTGGTTAGTCAGAAGCAAAATTTTATTTTTTAGCTTAAAGGCTATTTGGGATAACTGTTTATGTCAGAAATGTGTCTAAATATTAAATTTTCTTATTTGATAAAATGTTCCCCAGTGTAATCTAGCAATAGGAAGTAAGAAGATAATCCGGATTAATGTTGAGAGATTAGTTAACTAAGCAATGCATTTATTAACTAATCCATATTTACAAATATTCTAAATAATAATAATCTAATCTCTCTCCTTTAATCCTGTTAAATACACTTTAAATTGTGTTGCTTTAAGTTGTTATTTATCGTGTTTACTTATTACACTTATTGATGTCATAATAAAACGACTGCTGATGGATGCTTGATGGTCTCTTGTCGTCTTTTTCTTCTAATGAATTTGTTTGTATTTACTGTTTGATTCTGTTGCGTATTTTTGCAAAGATCTACAATGTGTTGGAACTTATCCGTTCTCTATTATGATTAAAGTAGGCAGTCGCCTGACTCCAAAGATGCATTAACAGACGACATTGAAGTTTTACATAGAAATAACTTTTTGAGCTGTGCTAAGAAAGGGATTAAAACAGTTAACACTCAATCTTTATACAGTGCACCATTTGGCCGCACCGGACGGTTTACTCGCTCCAACTGCTTGAACGGGAAACGAAATTGCATGGATGCTGTAAGAAGTAGTCCGACGATGTGTGGTCCTACGCAAAAGTTTCTGATTGGCTGGGGGGGGGGGGAATCCCTCAAGTGGTATCCCTGTTGTTTTACATCAAACAAAAGTAGTACATAAACCAATCAGAATATGTGACGGCTACAGATCAGACATGATAGGTTTATGATGATTTTAGTTTTCCATTGATGATTAGCCAGTTTCTACATTGAACATTTTCCGACAGGTCTTGTATTTCGATGAGAAGCTTTTTCTTAATATTACAAAGGGAGCCTACTAGTTATTTATCATTACTTAAGTCTAAAAAAATATAGAGTTAATAAGACTGTATAATTTAAACAATAAGCATTCTTCTTTAAATGTATCTCTGAGACGTCAATTTGATAGCATTAATTGTTAATGTATATTAACACAGTCCAGTTGACACATTCAAGTTTGTATAAAACTACAGGAAGGACATATGCGTTATAGAGTTTCGCTTTGATTTTGTATGGTATGCGTTTAGAAGTAAGGATGGTTTTGTTTCTTGTGAAGGCGGCCCAAGCTAAGTCGACTCTGTTATTTACAGCTGTTTGCTTGTCGTTAGATGAAGACAGCTGTAAAATTGCATCAGAAAGTAGAAACTTTCCAAAGTCACATCTCTTCATTACTGATTATTAACTATCTGATCACATCAGAGTTGCGAAAACTCACTGGTATCCCATCAATATCCTCTGTCATCAAATGTAAAGTCTTGAGATTGTTTAGTCAGGTTAAGCGTTCCAGTGTAGGGCTATGCCAAATATACGTTGAAGGCATAATACAAGGAAGCCAGTTGAAAGGTAGATAAAAGAAAAGATGGATAGACAACGTTTGTAAATGAACGAACATGAACATAAAACAAGCAAACACCTTGGCCCAAGTGCATAGAGCCTGGAGGATACTCAGCCATGTTCGTGCGTATTCTGCAGCTAGCGGAGAAAACGTTTAATAATAATAATATATTAAAATTATACGCTAAGTTAAGTGTAATTTCAACTGACGGGTATTAGAGAATAAGCCAGCAGCTGACAGTCGACGAATATAAAAGTGAAACAGTAAAAAATCTACTTGTTGGTTTTCACTAAAACTTGAAATATTACCATTATTATCATTTTGACAAATATGAGGTATTAAATTCTTTAAAGAGGATTCCATTTAATAACATTGAGAGCACATGATTCATTAATAACATCAAGTGTACGAGGCAACAAAGGTGAAAGATTTTTATATGCGTCCTTGAATCTATATTTTTTTGTTAATTTGTAGGTGACGTTAATTTGTTTTCCAGAAATATTCACATTTAAAAAAAAAATTACATAGTCAACCTTTATTTCTGCCTGTGTTCGCTCTGCCATCTTGCATGGCAGTGAGACATAGGCTCCAAACACTTCTTATCTGCAACACCTTTGGAGTGATGATCGTTCCATGATCAGGTGGATGTGCAACTGAAAACTGGAAGAAAGGATCCGTTCAAACATGCTGCATCAGAAACTGGTTATTGGTGGAATTACAGATGCCCTACACGTCCAGTGTCTCAGGTGGCTTGGCCTTGTACAGCGTGACACATCTTGCATCAACTCCATTACCAGGGAGTGTGGTAGAGCTGGTGAACCAACTGATAGCCTCTCCCTCTATGACAGGGTTAAAAAAAAATAGTTTCTAATCTAATAGCTCCCACACTGTCTACTAAACTCCAGTCTCTGTCCCATCGACGCAACGTTGCATCCCTATGCTTGTTTTAGAAGTATTTCAATGGAATATGCTCTGACGAACTTGCTGCATTGGTGCCCCCTTGATGTAAATACCCCCGACTAACCCAACAATCAGTAAAATCCCACCCCTGCACTATAGAGGTCCCCAGATGCCAGAAGGTGTTCTACAGTAATAGCTACTTTCCTTAAACTGCTAGTCTTTGGAATTCCCTCCCTGCACTCTGTTTCGCTGACTGTACCAATATTCAGAAATTTGGCCCTTAATTTACAGCAACCCCTTACGTCTCAGTGGCAGTGTGCCTTGTTTGGGGTGAATAATATAAAAATAAAAAAGACCTAACTCGAGTGTGTAAAAAGTGCTATGATTGCATGCAACCTCACTGATGTCAACTCTTTGGTTAGGATTGTATTGAGAGCTGGCATGAAACGTTGCCTAATATTGCCCATTTAGTAATTCAGGGACACTCGCAGAACCCCAAATACCAAAACTGGATGGAGAGAAGAAGAAGAGGTTGGATAGACTCAAGAGTTTTGCAGTAAACAAATTGTGATTTTCTTTAGTCTGCCATGTTAAAGTTTAGTATTTCATACTGGCATTCTGTTCAATAAATTTTAATATTTAAAAATCTACCTTATCAACGTTTATGAAAATTATTTTGGAGATTGTGACAATAGGGGCAAAGTGTAGTATATGTTCTGATGCTACAATTCACCTTTTCTATCTTCAGTCAGTGAAGGAGAAATATATCTAGACTGAGACAATTTTTATTTTTGTCCCAATCCAGTGTTCCCCTTTTGGGGGAGCTGGATTTTCTCCACATTAAAAACCGATCTTGTTTTATTTGCCTCCTCTCCAGGAGGTTACACATAAGATAAGGTGTGGTTTTAAAAAGTCAGTGCACTAGGATTAGCACACTCTGGCCTACAAAAAAATGCCTGCACAGCCCCGTCGGCATTCCCCGATATTCGCGCCTCATACGATTAGCAATAAACTAATCCCTTTTCAAAGAGAAAGTAAAGCTTGGAAGGGTGGACCTGCTCAGCCCAACAAAGTAGGGCCAAAAGAAACAGTCAATAGATAATGGTACCACTTTATTCTGAACTGATTGGCGAGGACGTATTCCTGACTGATAAAACTCTGCCCTCGTGGGGAGCCAAGTAAATAGTTACATGAATATGTGCCTAAACTATGAGTCTGATCGATTTAAGTGTTTTGAAGTTATTTAAAGAATATGATTACCATTAGTCCGTCATGATTAATTTTGAAATCGCTTTCATTTTTGTCTATTTGTCACGGTAAAGTTTGAAGTAGCATTTTCGTTGGTCTGTCATGTTTTAGTTTTGAAATAGCATTTTCTTCACTGAACGATGCAGATTAAAAGAGTGCAACTTAAGAATGCTGGTTTTGCTAACCTTTCATTTTTCTCAGTTTTTTCTACTTTTCCAAACTCTATGACTTCCTCGTTCTAATTTCATTTAAAGTAAAGAGACAAAAAAATCAACCCTGTTTCGTAACTTAGGAAGTTAGCGTTTTGAGAAATCATTCTTTCTTTTTGTTAGTTATTCAAGTAGAACCAATGTTTGTCCTGTACCCTTTTGTCTTTCTGTTGATTGTATATTCATGTGAAACTCTAATGCAAGTCCATGTGAAATAACAAGGGGATATGACTTAGCTTATATTTTTTCTCTCTTTTTTCTTGTTTTTCTCTTTTTTTTTGCACTAAAACTCTTATTGCTTTCCCCTCCTCCTGCATTTTTGTTATGAGATGGACTTAGACGTGGATGTTGTTGTCAGAATTGTCCTTTGTTAGGAATATTTACAGCATTCGTTTCTGTTACATGTTTGGCCATTCGTTCAACAATGGTTCGCCAATAGTAACAGCATGGCATGATGGTTTTAGTACTGCTCGTCCCCTTACCCCGTTCATAAAGCATGTCTATTTTGCATGGAAACAAAGCTAACTTGGAATGACACATTCGCAAGCCAATTAAGTATCAGCCATTCCAAAATGAACACAGTATCGTTTTCCTCAATAAAAAGAACAGGGCAATTCTTTGTCCTATTTTTGTATCCGCATTGGTAAGCAATTGTGGCAGAGGGAAGGGATCAAAATAAAAGTCCGAAACAAACATGGCAGTCTGAAATCTCTAAATATATCTTCTCTTCTTATTTATACCTGATCTTTCAAATCTTACAAAAATGAATATCTTAATCGCACACATGTCTTTTATACTTGCGAATCTGAAAGAAGTCATAAAAGCCATTTGTACTCTTTTGATGTTTGTTTTTAGCGATCGTTCTGCAAAGAAACGAGAGTCTTTTTTTGAAAACATTGCCGAACAAAAGAAGATTGAAAAGCGATCTGGAATCTTCCAATATTTCTTATCACTTGTTTGATCAATTAAAACACAATAACTGATGCAAAGAGGTTTTCATACACCCGTCAAAAGTAAATGAACGTTATTATTTATCAAACATTTACAATAAGTTTTTAATAGTCTAAAATAAATGTTTAATAGTTGAAAATAACTTCATAGTAGTCGAAAATTACCTGATAGTTGTCAAATAATAACTTTTAGTAGTCGAAAATAACTTCTTAGTAATCAAAAATAACTTTTTCGTGGTCAAAAATAACATCATAGTAGTCAAAAAATAAGTTCTTAGTAGTAAGAAATTTTCTTAGTAGTCGAAAATAACTTCTTAGTAGTCGACAATAACTTAATAGTAGTCAAAAAATAACTTCTTAGTAGTCGACAATAACTTCTTAGTAGCCAAAACTAACTTCTCAGTAGTCGCAAATAATTTCTTAGGAATCGAAAATGACTTCATAGTAGTCGAAAATGACTTCATAGTAGTCGAAAATTAGGTCATAGTAGTCGAAAATAACTTCTTAGTAATGCACAACTTACTTGATTGTTCTTTTTCTTTTTGTTCATCTCTGCTGTAGCTTACCTAAATGAATGCTTCCTTTTGCATCAAGTCATTTTGACATAATCCGTTCACTGGGGTGATCGCCATTTTGGCTGAATCCGAACTTACCCAGTCTTGTTTCTTTTTTGTTTATTTCCTCCATTGACTGTTCAATTATTATTACTGCACTTTTTATTTCTATAAAAAAAAATATGGTCATTGCAAAACTGGCATGTTGAGATTATTTCAAAAACTGTTTTAATGCATGCATTTATTTCTTTTTACCGATGCATGACCTTTTTTACCAACTATCTATGACCTTCATTTGTTTCTTTGATTTTATTATAATGAACACTGCAATATGTTAAATGTCTTAAAACAATGTCTTTATGGTCAACTAGATATTTTCAAGTTTCATTCACATAGAATTTATTTCCTTCTCCACGAAATCAATTGCATTTTTCTTCAGGAAAAAATTAAAAATTATACAATTTATAAAATAGTATTTTAGGTAGTTAAGTTCTTGTTTCCAATCATTTATTTAATATTCTATGTTTTAATTAGTTTTAAAGTTTTGTTTTACAAGGTATTAAACTTATAATTCGGTCTTTATAACTACCCACATCCCACCCCAATAATACTGTGAGTGGAGGCTTTTTAACCATTTATACCGGAGGTGTCCGGTGTTCGATCTTATTTGCTTCACTTCCTGTCTTTTCCCCCCTGGAACTATTGGACTAATGGCCGCGTAGGTAAACTCCTTCCAATTGGTTTCCTTGCTGGTGGGTTCCTTCCTCGTGAAACCGTGGTATTCAAAATGTTCTTAATTATATACATTTCTTTTTATAAATAAATAAATATTATGCTCCTAACCCAATAAGCAAGCACTTTATTGAATCTCTTTTCACACTCATGAGCAATTATATATATATATATATATATATATATATATATATATATATATATATATAATTATTTTTTATAAATAAATAGTTATTATCTACAGACATATGTTTCATGTTCACTAACAATCATCAATGTGGCTTATATAACTGTACTGCCGGTTGAAGGATTTGAACCCTGGACTCGGGTAACTTTAATCCAATATTCTTAACCATTCAAATGTAAGAGAAATAAACCCTATATTTTATTTACGAATAATAGTAAGTCTCAGAAAGTGTTCGATTGCAATATTGCTTAATTAGAAACTTTATATTTCTCTCAAAGTACTCGACTTGAACGGAGCTTTAATAATTATTTTTTTTATAAATAAATGTTTATTATTCACAAACATATGTTTTATGTTCACTTATAATCATCAGTGTAGCTTATATAACTGTACTGCCGGTTGAAGGATTTGAATCCTGGACCCGAGTCACTCCAATCCAACATTCAAATCTTTTGTCTAGAAACAGTCTTCATGATTATTTCCAGGATTAGTGAGATTTTATGTCTGTAGTCAACACTTCAGTAATTTAGTCTGTCATTCAGCACTGTTCTAAAAGCTTTTCAGTATTGAAACTGATTGAATACAATCTTCCAGATATCTGAAAATTTTAATAACGTAAACTTTATTAAAATGTTCAACCTCATTAAAATTTTCACCCTTATTTCAGATATCTGGAAGATTGTACTTAATCAGTTTCAATACTGAAAGGCTTTTATTATAAATAATCAAATCAAACTTTTTTTATAATTGGAATGTTTTTTGGAGGGGCGCTAACTCTCTTAACAAAATGCGTAAAAAACAAAGGGCTAATACTGGAATTAATTCTTTGAAAATTTTCTGCATGAACACGTGGGGTGTTCAAACTAGTTAAATTAAAAATTCCACCAAACTCTAAGCGGACGAAAATGATGAGAAACTGTTCCAACATTTTCCTTTTCGAGCATGACTTTCGAATGTTAGCCGCCATTGTAATGTTATCTATCTCCCTCCCACAGCGGAAAAATATGACACAAGGTCAGGAAAGTCGGATTTGAGCAGGAACGGCACTCTGGCCAACCAAAAAATGCCTGGGCAGTTCCGTTGACTCAAGCGATTAGCCTCTTCTCAAAGGGCTAGAAGGTAAAGCCTGGGAGGGTGGACTTCCTTGAACTGCACAGGACCATACCACAGCCCGACAGAGAACAAGCCACCTCAACAATGCCCTAGACTCTGCCGGTCTGATTTTGATATGAAGTAACCCCAGAGGCTGCCATTGTCATATAAGTATTATTCATTACTGCAATTGTATTTTTCATCTGAAATTTCAATGAATTTCAGAACGATAAATTTTGATTCTTTTTAAATAAAATGTCAGTTTCTATTCATAGATTTTCAAAATGTCTGCTTACTTTGAATTTCTTTAGTGCTTAATTCGATCATAAATAATCTTCATAAATTTATATCTAATAATAATTCAATAAAATTATTTCCAAATATCATTATCGATTTAAAGACTATTCCTATTTACTGCCTTCCTGTGAGGGCTGGATGTGACATAAGGTTGGTTTAATGTGGGAGATATACAGATCCCTAAAAATGAGAAAAATAAAAATTGCCCCAGTTGAATGAGCATAGAACAAATACTACACTTGTAAATATTTATTTGCTAAAAGAATAAAGGGATACCATTTTGACGAATTAGGCACAAAACCATTAAACGGGTGAGTGGTCATTGTCTGTCTCTCCTACTCTTAAATAGATGCATTTTGACCAATTCACCCAAGCACTGTACCCTTATCTCTTTCCTAATTTGTCTATCATTTTCACTTCAGCAGTCACCACAATACCACATTTACTCTATGGGATAACCTATTTAAGTATCCCCTATCGTTGAAATTTAATTTTGCTTATAAATATATATGTATCTCTATCTCTATCTCTATCTTTGTCTGTCTGTCTGTCTGTCTGTATCTCTCTCTCTCTCTCTCTTTCTCTCTCTCTCTCTCTCTCTCTCTCTCTCTCTATCTCTCTCTCTCTACATATATATATATATATATATATATATATATATATATATATATATATATATATATATATACAATTTTATTGGAATACAAAAATGTGGAATGGGACACCAAAAAACATTCCCCCCCCCCCCAAAAAAAAAAACAGGTTAGTAAAAAAATAGACTGACCACTGATTTTCAATTTGTTTAGAGCTGAAAAAAAGCTAATCGATCGCTAAATGGGAGTAGAACTTAAGTGTGAGAAAATGAAATAGAGTTGGATTTTATGAGTGGATGGTGTCCTTACAAGATAAGAACCAATTTTATAACCAAAATTAAAAAACGGGGGGGGGGGTAAGGACTCATTAGCTCAATTAACCACTTTGATCCAGACTTGAAGGCTAGGTAGACAGGGCCCACTCTCTTTACACCATATGCACAAGAAATACTTAGGTCTTCTGGCTTATCATTTCTGGCCTGTGGTGCGAATAATTTAAAGAAAGTCTAATAATGTAAACATTTTAAACATTTATTTTTTTTATGCAAAACACATACACACGCTTTCACACACACCCAGTTTATAAAATACTTAGGTTTATAATTTATTAATTTTGGTCTGTAAATGAAAAAGTAGTAAGGGGTTCTGCTATTTGAACGTTATAGACTCTTGTAGTAAACCGAAAACATAATGGAACACACACACACACGCACACACACACACATACGCATACACACACACACACATACGCATACACACATATGCATACACACTTACATGTATACAAAAATTCCTGGGTCGTATGATTTACTATTTTTCATCTGTAAATGAAAAATAATTTTTAAATAATTTAAAAATCTTACTTGGGGGAAGATATGCCTGGTTTGCATTAATGTTATGCTATTTTAAATGTATCTAATAACAGCCACAAACAATCATTCTCACTCGCCCGTACTGAAACACCAACCAGTCATAATTGATGATTGAAAGGGAGAAATTTTACATCAATAATACCTTTGTCGATATTATTTTAACTAAAAGTGTAATCTATAGTTAGAGACAAAAATGAGAATCATATGATAATAAAATAGTAATATTTTAATCCAAGGGAGTGAATTAATATTAAGATGCTGACACAGAAATAAATTTACAATAGTGTAACATTAACACAAACAAGAAATATCTTCCCTCAAGTAAATTTCTGAATTGTTTAAAAATTAGTTTAATTTAAAGATCAACACTTAGGAATGTGTGTGTATGTGTGTGTAAGTGTATGTACATGCATTCCCTTATGTTTTTCAGTTTACTCTGAAAGTCTATAAACTTAAAATCGCAGAATGGCATCGCTACTAAAGGTATTATTTCTATTATTTGCATTTATAGACGAAAAATAAAAAAGTATAACACCTAAGTATTTTATATACATGTGTTTTTGTATAAAATAAAAAAGTATAACACCTAAGTATTTTATATACATGTGTTTTTGTATAAAATAAAAAAGTATAACACCTAAGTATTTTATATACATGTGTTTTTGCATAAAATAAAAAAGTATAACACCTAAGTATTTTATATACATGTGTTTTTGCATAAAATAAAAAAGTATAACACCTAAGTATTTTATATACATGTGTTTTTGCATAAAATAAAAAAGTATAACACCTAAGTATTTTATATACATGTGTTTTTGCATAAAATAAAAAAGTATAACACCTAAGTATTTTATATACATGTGTTTTTGTATAAAATAAAAAAGTATAACACCTAAGTATTTTATATACATGTGTTTTGGTATAAAATAAAAAAGTATAACACCTAAGTATTTTATATACATGTGTTTTGGTATAAAATAAAAAAGTATAACACCTAAGTATTTTATATACATGTGTTTTGGTATAAAATAAAAAACATCTGAATTCTTAGACTTTCTTTAAAGTATTTTCACCTACAAGCAACAATAGACCATAAGAGCTACATTTTTTGTATAAGTATGTGAAGAATGGTATAGAATAATACATTTTTAATTATTGACATTTACAGACCATAAACTATTTTTGTGTACATGGGCGTGTTTGTATGGGTGCCTTTATATTATAAGATTAGCCCCAGAGTCAATGTGAGTTAGCAGCCAGTGTATGTGCGTGTGTGATGGACGTTAGTGAAGTTTTCCCCTATTTACATAAAACTGTTAATGGTCGCTCCCTAATTGTGATGCGGATGAAATAAATTATTACCACAAAACTACAATGGATTGTTGAGTTTTTCCATAGACTTTTATTTATTGCTCTGTGTTTTACATTTAGTTCTCTACTTGGATTAATCCTACCAGAGCCTCTGCAGGGATGATCCTATTTCCAACCCACTTGGATCTATCTATCTATCTATCTATCTATCTATATAACGAAATGAGTAATAAGAATAAAAATTAGATAATTATTAAATCATCAAATAGTTCAAATAAGGAATATAAAAATAAACTTTTCCTTAACCCATGCATTTTTAAAAATGTACGCTTTTATTATCAGAGGAGAATAACAGAGATAAAACAGTAAAATGATATTATTGTTTATCATAGATGTGAAAATATAAAAATATAAAAATATACACAGAATTTTTTGAGCATAGAAAATCATCTTCTATGAAAAAAATGTAAGCATGTCCAAAAAGGTAAATCCTGGAAATCATATGCAATGTGAAATCTGATCAAACCAAACCCATTAGGGTGAAGAATATGCTGAAAGCACTACATTTGCCCAGCACAGAGTTTGTCCTAAACACAAATCAATTATGCTGGTATGGTCATGTAGAGTGTTCATCCTCCCGGATAAACCGTTGCAGAAGTAGGGATGTCTTGCATCGCAGGAAGGTTGGCCGGCCAAGGAAAACTTGGAAGCAAGTGATTAGACAAGGCCATACAGCATAGAATTTGGAGACAGTTGACCCTTTGAACTGTGAGAATTGGAGAGTGAGCTGGCAAAATTTCAAAAACGTTTAACCCCTGGACAAGAGAAAAAAAACGTTAAATTAATAAAAGCAGTATATATATATATATATATATATATATATATATATATATATATATACATACATAACTAAATATTATTTATCCATCTATAGACAAGCTTGTTTTTCTTTTGAAGACTGATCAGTATAGCACACAACTGGCCTACCTACCAACAGGTTCGAACTTATGACCCTGGATATTGTAATCCAACGTCGTTAACCTCTTGGAGGGGGGGGGGGGGTGTACTCAGAGCCATACAGTAAATATACTATAAAAATGCCTGAATAAAGATTTTTGTAGCTATGACTTTGTTTTATCTCTGGCATAATTCATTCCATCATTCGATTAGAATTGTTTATTATTTCTAAAACAAAAACTTACCAAAATGAGGCTATTTTTACATCTATTGGTTACTTAGTAAATCTTGATGTGAAAATGTAATTTTTGCTTAGTTTAGAAGATATTCTTAACTTTCTGATAATAAAATATATGCATAAAAATTCAGACCAATTTTTATTTGGAAAGATTTACACCCTTTTTGGGTTGTTTTGTTTTTTATGTTTTTGTTTTTGTTAATCTAGTTCTGGTTGAAATAATAATTAACTAGTGGGACCTGTGGAAATTCCACTCTGCTTTCTACATAAATCTGTATAACTTAGTGTTAAAAATAGCATTATTTTTTAAATCATAAATGTGTGTCAGGGTCAATACTATTGTTTATTTAGAATTGTAAAGTTTTAGTCGACAGGACGATCTAATCTAATTTAGTAACAATTCATTTTAAAATGGGTAGAGTCGTAATTGTTTTCAGATTAATCACCAATCACTGTCAGACGATCTCATTTGTTTTAAATGTGTGTGGAAGCTGATAACGTATGTACGAACGTGAAACGTCTTAACGTATGATTATATAGATAGCTAATCTATATACTATTATATAGTTAGAATGGCTTTGGAGTGTGTCTGTTCATACGCAAATAGAAACATGCGATTAATTGACAAAAAAGAATTGGCAGAGTTGATTTGGAGTTTTTTACACTTGCCATATCTGTATTCGAATCTCAGGAAGTCTAAGATATTTTTTAACTGGATACGTGTTTTATATATTTAAAGAAATTAATATAACACAAAAAAAAAACATTACATGAATTTTTTTTTAAATTAAATGACTTTTTTTAATAATTTACAAAAAATAAAGAGTAGTAGGCATTAGTTCAAAGCGAATTAGTTTTGCTTAAAGATAATTTTTCATGTTTTTTGCAAATAAAAACAATACGTGAATACACCTATCTGAATAAACATAGAAAAAGCATCGTCATTACTTATTCTCTCTCATGCAAATACTAAGTAGCCTTTTTTTTTCACAAAATTTCACAAATATTTTTGTTTCTATTAGCTATAGGTAGTAAAACTAGGTAAAGATAAAAATTGACATACTCAGATACTGTACCAACACCGCTCAAGGAACGGGTATGAACTACTAATGATGATAAAATCTAAAAAGACATTGTTATTGGCACTAATATAATTTATTTCGCTTCGTTTTTTTTTAATACTTATTCCAGCTAAGAATACTATTAGAGTGGAGACATTTATTACACAATGTCAAAATAATAATTAATAGTTAATAATGATAAATAAAGCTGAATATATATATATATATATATATATATATATATATATATATATGGTGCTTATCCAGAAGTGCGGAGACATTAAAAAAAAAAACAATATCTGTTTGATGTGCGTACCTGTCACGGGCTGAATATATCCTATACCAAAAAATCACGTAAATTAATAAAGTAGTTTTTCTTTTATAAAAGAAAAACTAATTTCATCGATAAACGAATAAGGGTGAAATATCGCCGCAATGTTGATCATATGCAAGTGAGATAATACAAACTTTTGCGAAATAGAGAAATAAAGTCTTAGCTACCTTGAATATAACCAAAAATGCCATTGATATTTCAACATTACCCGTTTATCGGTAAAATTTAATTTTCTTTTATAAAATAAAAACTACTCGATTAATTCACGTGATTTTTGGTAGATTCATTCCGTGACAGATACGTACATCAAACAGATATTTATCACTTTGCTTTATTTTTTTTTCAAATGTCTCCGTTCTTCTGAATAAGCACCATATATATATATATATATATATATATAATCACCAAACACAAAGTATTTGCTTTCTACATTTATTTAAAATGATGTATCACATAAAATATTTGCTTGAGGCAAACTCAGTTAGTTAGAATTATCCAAATAAGGAAGGCCAAAAATAAATGAATTTGAGGCAGGCAGTGAATAGATAAATAATCTGTTCTTTTTATTTTTAAATAAAGTATGTGTACCTTTTAAGGTACACATACTTCTTTCTATGCAAATGATGTGGATTAATGTCTGAAAACATTTGATGTGTTCATTTCACGACAAGAAATAAGATAAATATTATCGCCAGCATCATGTTTTTAGTTGTCTCCCTTGCACTAATCAAATATTAGTTATCTCCCTTTATTACTGTAACGTCCTCGAAGGGACATAATAAATAAATAAGACATATGTTGAAAAGAAGAGTATGGTTATTCGTCGCCAGTGTATCTTATGAGTGGAATAAAGTCAAAGTAGTATATACGTATTGGAAGTGTCCATTGTGTATCTAAATATTCCCTATACTGCAACAATTATAGAACTCTCCAATGTGAGAGATAAGAAAAAGTTTTCGGTATTATTTTATTGTAGAGGCTTGCACCTTCCTTCAATGCTCGCTCGTCTCATCGATTTCTGATCTACCATAGATTAATACCTTCAGCTACCCCCCCCCCAAAAAAAAATAGATTCTATATCTTTTAGGCGATTACGAAAGAAGAAGATTGAGAAGTTCATAAAAAGCACACAAATGTAGTTTTAAAAATCAACATTTTTCTCAGTGATTTTCTTTGATTTGCCTTTCTTTATGTTCAGGTGGCATAAAAACAAAACAAGACCGAAAAAAATGAAAAGAACAGAAACGATATATATATATATTATATATATATATATATATATATATATATATATACTGTTTCTTTTCTACCAATATTTATTTAAGTAAAAATGTAATTATTTTTACTTACATACGCCGGCGTTTCAAGCTTACACTATCATCAGTGTATATTAAAATAGATGCAGACAGAACATTATGAACGAACCTTAGGTATTATAGTTACTACGTTGAAGTTATTCCAGGGGGGGGGGGGCTTTTGGGGTTTAAATTGGAGTCGAATCAATCAGCGGGGCAACTATGAAACCTAGTGTTCGTTCATAATACGCTGTCTTCATCTATTCAAATAAATAGGTTGAATTTTTACTTTCGTTGCTTCATAGCGGTTAGACTAGCACAACTCTCAAGCCAGGGACCGAACCTTCAACCATCGAGTTGATAGTCAGCAGCTCTTACCACTAGGCTACGGGAGAAGCACTTGTAAATGATATCTACAATTGATTTTTTATATAAACATTGACTGCTGCTTTAAAGTGCTCAATTTGTTTATTTACAACCAGCTTTGCATTATACTAAGACGCAGAAGGCGACATCACTTAACGACAGTGCTTGACCCAACAAGAGGGGCTTATATAGTCATCTGCTCTTCGTTTTGTTGTATCACAGCTCTGTAGTGCGACTAGACTAGCACCACTTCCAATAGATGATTAAAATAATTTTAAAATCATAAAGAGCATACAAGAAGGTATTATAGTTGTTTATAGCTGTTTCAAGGCAGTGTTGCTTTTAAGTCATACAATGAACCATAACATTTTATAAAGCACCGGATTATCTTCAGAACAGAATTTTCGTAGATACCTAGAATAAAACAAAAATCACACGAATTGTCAAATACCTCGGTAAAATGAGTAATTATTAAATTAATTCCACATTAAAATGCAGTTTATCATAATCCAAGAGAGAGATTTAAAAGACACAAAAATTCACCATTATTATATATATATATATATATATATATATATATATATATATGTGTGTGTGTGTGTGTGTGTGTGTGTGTGTGTGTGTGTGTGTGTGTGTGTCTATATATATATATATGTGTATATATATATTGACAATTTAAATCATTTTTCAAATAAAGTTTCAAATAAAGAACATACACAAAGGTATTATAGGTGTTTACAGCTGTTTCAAGGCAGTGTTTATTTTAAGTCATACAATGAACCATATTTAAAAACAAAACACAAGACAATCTTCAGAACAAAAATTCTGTAGGTGCATTACAAAAAAACACAATTAATAACCATGTCCGAAAAAAACACAAATATATATATATATATATAGTTTCCCAGAATTTTACTTGAACTTATCCAGATGAACAATACTTTTATTAGCAATCTTTTTTAAACTCTAGTTTTCACACAATCAACTGTATGGGCAAAAGTAATCTATTTCGTTTCTGACTAATAGGATTCTGGTTTATTCAGTCTGAGTTTGAAGAATAAGAACTAATTGAGAGTCGGCCATCTTTCTTTTGATAACTTTCATTCCACTTGGCTAGTCGTATGGAAATACAAAAATAAATTCCATTGATTGTTTCGTCGAGGGGAACGTAGGAGGTGTAGGGGGCAAATGGTATCACATTTCATATCGAATAATTATTCCTGGCTTGTTTTTTCGTCGATGAATCCCCAAAATGGCAGCATATGAAAATGTCTACGATTATTTTGTGTACCTTACTTTCAGCTTGTATTCTGAAGAGACATGGCATTGCACCCTGTGTCGACGATGGCAGTGACGTCGGTGCAACTGTTTTTTTTGTTTTGTTTTTTTTAGAACTGCTGCATGTTAACCCCTAATCCCTTTCGTATTTACACGCCATAACCCCCGGGCAAAGTTGTAACAATTGCTCGTAGAATTTTACTAGAGCCCTTACTTTTATATTGCTTGCTCGTTTTTCGAGTTTTTTTTTTGTACTGCATACACGCCATGTTTTATTTAGATATAAAACATTTTCAAACAATAACCAAAAGAGTGACTGAATAAAAATGTTAAAAAAAATTTGTTAACAGACATGACTAATCGAGTCAATAAAAAAAACAGACAGGACTAATCGAGTCAAAATAGGAGGCATGCTCGTTACTAAAATCTCTTGACTCTTTTCAAACCGATATTTCTAATGAAACAATAGAACTTAATGATTCCTAAAAGTAAGTATAACTAACGCTTTAAGAAAACAAACCAAAAGAAATCCCACTTCATCTGATCTGCCCTCTATCTGTTTGTTTTGATACCTTTTCTTATTTAACTTTTAAATGTATGCTTTCCATGATTATTACTGTGTAGTAGTATAGTTTACTTTATTTAAAAAAACAAAACAAATTCATAAAACTAACAATGTTTGAATAAATTGTGGTGAGAATTTTTTGTCCACATTCATATTTTGAATTCATCTTTGATATACTGAAATGATTTGTAGGATTAAATGTCTTATAAAGCTTGCATAAATAAATGTACTTTGCAAATATATATATATATATATATATATATATATATATATATATATATATATATATAATTGCAGTGCACACACACACATATGTACACTGATACTATGCATGTTTGCTGCATGTTGATAATAAAAATGGCTGCTCAAAAATGTTGCATGTAAAAAGGTTGTATTTGTTGCCTGTATCTAAGTAGGCATGATGATGATGATGATGATGATGATGTTCCTGTTTGGAATGCCTTTTTCTGATATGAGAAAATGCATTTTTATTGCATTTTGCTGGATGCTAAATGTTTCAGTTGTAATCAAATGTATCTGAACGACTATTATTACATATATCTTGCATTTATTTCAGTGCTCATTGCATGATTTATCCGCCAAAACTGTCTGTATGAGATATCCAATTAAGATAATGGACTGCATCAGCAAATTAAAGGGTCATCATTTGATTAAAAAAAAAATAAAGCTGACAGCAAATAAGAAAAGCGTCACAATGCAAATGAAGTCGTCATTTATAAACGACATTTACAAAAATGAACATTGACATTTAAAAATATATATTATTGTGCTTCAATTGTAAAATTTTAAATTCAATAACTTAACTTCTGGGTATTTTGCAAACAATACCATTTCTAAAAATTTTATAATTTAATTTCTGTGCAATTTTCAAAAACAATACCATTTCTTAAAATTGAATAATGACATTTTGGGGAATTTTACAGACACTATTATTTCTTAAAATTGAATAATTTAGTTTGTTGACATTTTGCAAAAACAATACTATTTCTTAAAATTGAATAATTACATTTCTGTGAATTTTACAGACAATACCTTAAAATCTTGAAAAACAAATTTAGTGTCTTAGTCAAAATATTCTTAATGAACAAAACATTCGTTTTATATTATTCCTAATTAATCATGCAGTCTTTCTAGAGAGACTAGTTATTATTTATCCATTTTCATTAGATAGGCTATTTTGGAGATCAAATTTAATTATTTCAAAACAATTCAATAATGTATTAAAAAAAATTATTTGAACGCTTGTTCTTTAAAATTTGATGACACTTTCTAAATTCACGTTTCATAACTGATTGCTGCAAAAGATTTCAACTTTTATAACTGATTGCTCCATTTCCTTTCTGGTTCTCTCAATTCTGTCAAGATGAAACGTTTGAAAATATCTACTTTTTTGTTAGGGTTTAACTGTGTAAGCACCAAAAGATGTTATGCTTTCAAAAGCCACTCAATGATTATACGGTCTGTTTGCACATTGAAGACATCAGGTACTGAATGCCGCATTTGCATGCATCATGGTTGAAAAATCTCGCAATTGGCTGCTCTCTACAAGACTGGAATGAAAATGCATGCAATTTGAAATGCTCGTAGATGTCGACAATGAAATGTCCTTCAATGTGTTACAATAACAGCAATAATGTGTGTGGATTTTATGTTACAACAATCCAGAAATGTTGCAAATGCCCATCTTCTTTTTTTTTTTGTTGTCGCTTGTTGTGCATGCTCTCTTACGAATGTTGCATGAGAACGACGTGTCTGCCTTTTTGATTGAAATGAAAACATTTTTTAACAATGAATGAGACTAAAAAATTCTCAGCATTTTCATTCTCCAAATTTGCTGTCTTCTTCCATGATTTAAACAAAAAAGAAAAAGAAAAACATACGCAAATTTCTATTTTGTTCCAAGCATAAATTCACTATTTTTCTTGAAAGCTGATTTTTATCCTGTTAAGAACACTGGTAAATTGTATACATTTTATTTTTATTATTATTATTATTACTATTACTATTACTATTATTATTACTATAACTATTATTATTACTATAACTATTATAATTATTATTATTATTATTATTATTATTATTATTATTATTATTATTATCATTATCATTATTATTATTACTACTACTACTACTATTATTATTATTATTATTATTATTATTATTATTATTATTATTATTATTATTATTATTATTATTATTCCTTGAATTAGTTTTGCTGTGATTTTTAGTTATGTTGGTGTCGCAGTTATTCAAGTGAAAATGTAATGACATAATTATTAGAGTAAAAAAAAAATTGGTACAAAATTTTCTGAACTCAGTAATTGTATAAAACCTAATGTGGTTACGAAGAAGATGTTAGTCTAGTTGATAAATCAGAATCACATTTTGATCAATGTTTAAATTGTATTGCTAATATTTCTTCTTGCTGAATTTTATTTTTTGAGATACATTTCCGATATGTTTTACAACAGAACATCCAAATGTTTTTTTTTTCTTTTACCTCTACTTACACTTGTTACATTGTATTGATTTGAATATTTTATACACAAATTATTACGTATTCCTTGTAGAAGTGTCTTTATTTAGAAATGCAACTTACTTTTATGAAAGTAACAGACACATCTAAAGAGTTATTCCCCCTGTCCGTTTGCTCAATTTTAACTAATTTACAATCTCACACATAATGAGATCATTTTCTAGCAAGAAATCATGATTGTCTCGTAATAAATGTGTTTCTGTAAATACAAGAGCTATACAGAGTTCTTTAGTTCTGTCGTCTGTAATTCTGTCAAATATAAAATATTTTAGAGGAAGATATAGCAGCAAAGTGTAGTATTTGTACTGATGCTGCACTTAATCTTTCCTGTCCTCGGTCAGTGAAGGAGAAGTCCTTCTAGACTGAGGCAATTTCTATTTTTGTTCCAATCCAGAGTGCCTCTTTCTGGGGAGCTGGATTTCCCCCACATTAAAAACCTACCTTGTGTCTAACTCTGCCCTCATGGGAAGGCAAGTAAATAGAAACACCAACTTCTGTTCAGACTTTAAAATACAGGATGACTCCCCCAAAATGCCACCCATGGAATCGTTAATAAAATTCGAAATTCTTTCTGCAATCCAACCATATTTGGTACAAATAAACTTCAATCTATGCCTGACTTGTTCACCAAGTTTTAGGCATGAATGTCTAACAGTCTTTGTTTTATTGCTGTTCAATTATATGCATGTTCAATTTAGGAGGTGTGATCCTAAATGGGCTTCACATGCACTCAGCCATAAACCCCTCAATTTTTTATCTTTGGGATTATCTAAAATATAATGTATATGAAAACGATCTCCAGACAGACAATTCCTTAACTGAAAAGAGCCATTACAACCAAAATTAGGGAAGTGTCAAGCAGTGGCGTACTGAGAAGGGGGCCAACATGCACTGGTCTTGGACATCCAAATTGGAGGGGGGGGGGGTGTCACCCAATGATATTCAAACTATCTCCCTTTCTCATAATATTTCTCAGTACTAGGACTTATACTTGGATCTTGGGGACATACAATCAAGGAGTTGGCCGCGGGCACCATCAGGGCATCATCAGACCTCTGCACATAACCGATGTCAAGAAAGGGGTGTATCAGAGTTATTGACGATTTTGCTTATTGTATCTAGATGACCTTATCATAGAACGGCAATAGAAGACTGTTGGGTATTCATGAATAAAAACTGGTGAACAAGTCAAGTATCGACTGAAGTTTATTTGTACCAAATATGGTTGGATTAGAGAAAGAGGGGTGAATTTTATTCACGATTCCATGGGTGGAATTTTTTGAGGTGTCATCCGGTATTTGAAGTGGTCTTTCATTAAGATAATTCGTTTTATTTATTTATGTCTTCAATTCTATAAAATACATCATTTAGATTTGCCCCTTCACAAATAACTGAAGAGTAGATATTTCATGCTGGCTGCTAAGGTTGTTGAACAAAAGCTGTAAAACAGACAAAAACTTACCACAATCAAATTACATTTTAAAATTTATAAAACTTAAATTTTTACATTTAATTATTAGATAATAATTTTTTTAAAAAAAGAGAAAAATGCCCATCCCAAGACGGGTAAAATTAATTTCCCGAACAGAACAGTTTTGCAACCATTTTTATGTCCCCTTACGAAGATTAAAATAAATATATAATACTACTAGACCTTATGTCTAGAATCTTTATTCCAATTTTGATCAACAGCCATTAAATGATTTTGATTCTAGAAAATGTCTAAAATTCAAGGTTTGAGAGATTTAAGAGGAAACTGAAATGGAATTTTGCTTGATTGGTGTCTAATGACTATGGATAAAATTTAATGCAAATCTGAAATATTTTAATTTTCAAATGGGAGTCTGTACCCATATTATGTCCCCTAAAATCCCTTTAAAATACTCCAAAGAAACTGAAATTATGGGAAATATTTATTAATTGATATTGTTAAATTTTCACAAAAATCAAAGGTATCTGAAATTTTACGAAGGGCTTCCACCCCCTCTTTGCCACCTTTGCATAATTTAATTTAATTTAAATTAAACTAAATATAGTCCACATTACCTACCTCTAGCAGCTGTTCAAAAATTCATAATGATCGGTTAATTAGTTTAGGAGTGAATCCTATAATACAAATATATAAACATATACACATACAGAGATTTCTGTTAGTATATTTTTTCTTTCTTGACAACAAATGTTTGAATGTATAACTAGACATATCTGTGACCCGTTGAGTCACAATCACTACCACTATTTATTTTACTTTGATTTCAGTAACAATTGCATTAACTGTAACATATCTGTTCAGACATTTTTCTTGCATAACTAACAATAATAAGTCTCTTCACTTCTACATCATTATTATTATTATTATTATTATTATTATTATTATTATTATTATTATTATTATTATTATTATTATTATTATTATTATACATAAGTCTTATTCTTTTATTATTTTCATATAGAAGCAAAGAGACATTATTTTGCCATCTAATTTAGATATATGTGTTTAGTGTGTAAAGACACGCATATGTAAATTAGATGGTGACGCTTCAAAAAGAGAGTCACTCTTTCTCTAAATGTTCTCAGAGACATTAAAGAAATATTAGAGAGTGGTTAAATCAACATGGAGTGAGAGAGAGATGGATGACTTGATCAGTTAATTATAAATTATGGCTTGTTAGAAGAATTAAAAGAGATTTTTGTTTTCAAACATAACTCAATCCCAGAATCCTATATTTTAGCTTGTATTTTGTATTGTTAAAGTATGTAAAAAAAAAGCCTTAGGGGAACAAACATTGATCAACTCACATCTCTAACTATATAACGTTAGGTATGTATATGTGTTTATATATCTGTATATACAGGATTCACTCCTAAACTAATTAAGCGAACATTATGCATTTTGGAACACAGATGTTAGGCGTAAGCAGTGGTAACATGGGCTATATTTAGTTTAATTTAGTTTTATGTAAAGCGGGTGAAAACGGAATGGAAGCCCATCATCAAAATTTAGATAAGTTTTATTTTTGAGAAAAGATTGTAAAAAATGCTCAATAAAAACTAAAATAATGTCAAGGAGAAAAGTCATATTTCAAGCTGCAAAGATTTATCTCACTTGTGTTATTTGAGTCATTATTTAAAATTGTTACCATCCTAACAATTTTCCTAAGTTTGAGATCAATTATTCAGAGGAATTATAGACTTAGAGAGTTATCCCTCTGTCTGTCTGTCTATATCTCTCTCTCCCTCTCCTTCTCTCTTACACGCACTCTCCCTCGGGTCTTTCTTCTACTTTATTAACTTTTATAACTAGAAGAATAACGGTCCCAGGGCGGGTACAATTAATTTCTTCTAACAAAACAGTTTTGCACCACTTTGATGTCCTCTTACGATAATAAAAATCATTGATTCAAAAAAGATTTTCCGTTTATTTTTTATCTTCCCTCATATTTAGAATTTTATCAAAATTTATTTTAACAAAGATTTTTTTCAACAGTTCATTTTTATTTACAAAAACAACAAAGATTGGACTAAACAAAAAAATTAATTTGTTTTAAAATGGAAATAAAGAAAATTCTAAATTTTTGTTGTTTTTGTAAACAAAAATCAATTGTTGAAAAAAAAATTTTTTATAAAAATCTAAAAGTAAGATAAAAAAAAATAAAATAAACCGAAAATCTTTATTGCAATCAATTGTTGAAAAAAAAATCTAAAATTAAGTTGAGGTAATTTATCCACCTTAAAGTAAAAAAAAAGGGTCTACATATCTATTTATCTATCTCTGAACACTCTGGTAGGTCATTACTAAAGTACAGACTCATATTTTAACAATCTATAAATAAAGCTTCCATAAATCATTCTAACATCTTGAATAAGAAGTTAGTTACAAATGTAGCCATATTGTATTCTTTATTTTAAACCTGATTGATTGATTAACTACATCTGAAAACGGTTTAAACAAACCTAAGTTTGACTTTCAGTAAATTTTAAACAATTCCAACCGATACTAAAATTACTAATAATGTTCAAGTTCATTCTTGCCTAATAAACATTAATTGAAAAAGCTGTAATTACCATTAAAATCAATTCTAGAAATGTTTCATTAAAAAAGAAAACACTTTTAGTTGTTTTCTATATAAACTTGAACACAGCAAGTTTTAATATTTTGCTCAGATTTAAATTTATTCCAAAATTTTCTTTCTTTCTCTTCATTTCTTTGCCTTTCTCGCCTTCCTATGTAATTATAATTCGCTACAATTAATGTTACAACTATTTTTTATAATCCTTAGTGTGTCATAGCCGCCATTTTTATAGCCACTCCTCCTGCTATTTCAAAACATTTGTCTTAGCTCCACCTACCTAGCAGCAGCGAGCTTGATACTAAGTAGGCAAATGTTTTGAAATAGCAGGAGTAGCTGTATGTAAATGACTTACTGTAATATTTTAAACCCGCCCACCTTTTTATATTTTGTTTGATTATTCTAATTAGCTATCAATTAATTCAGTCTCTTTTGATAATTAGTAAAATATCTAATGAATTAATGAGTAACATTTAATTCATGTGATGACTGTTAAATGTTTTGACTTGTTTCTTTTTTTTTTCAAAGATTTTATTACAATTGTTTCCACTTCAATATTTCTTTTTGTTATTTATGTTATTGTTTTCTTCTTTAAACAAACCTGCTTTCAAATGTCTACATAAGTTGTGATGCATATCTTTGATGTCACCGGCTAATTTTACTCTTTTAATTTTGTGATTCAGATCACTTTTAAGGTCGACCACATCAAAAAAGTAGGCACAACCATTGGCAAGTTCACCATGCTCTCGAGTAAAGTGTTGTTCCTTGGGGGCAGCCTGAATACAAACACTCTTCCTGGTTCTAAAGTAAAGCAAAATTTTAAAGGATGTATGAAGAAGGTAGGCAAATATATATATATGTATGTATTTTTGATGATTTAAATCATTTTCAAATCATATTCTAATTAAACAGTATACACAAACGTTTTATAGTTGCTTACAGCTGTTTCAAGACAATGTTTATTTTAAGTCATACAATGAAATATAACATCTTTCAAAACATTGGATCATTTTCAGAACAAATTTTCGTAAGTATCTAGAAAAACAAAACAAACAACAATGTCAAAAAAAGTTAAATTTCCACTCAAATCAAAACAAAAATTACAAGTATATATATATATATATATATATATATATATATATATATATATATATATATATATATATATATAATTTAGTCATCATTGATTGGATTCGTGGAATAAACATTCTGTTAAATCATGTAACACCAATAATATATATATAGACTATAAACATCAATATCGAAGGTTCGATTCTTGTCTAAGTTAGCCATGCTGATGACGGCTGTGATCCAGAAACACGTGTCCATGGATTAATTTCATGTACGTATAAAATAAATAAATAAATATATATATATATATATATATATATATATATATATATATATATATATATATATATATATATATATATAATATACAGATAAAAGTTGACAGGTAAGATTGTAAAAAACAAATCTATTGCGTCTTCAGTTGTTCTAAACAAAGTGTATTCCCATAAAAAGATTCATTTTTCCTTCCTTAAGCCATGGCTTTTCAAAGAATGGATTCTTATCATTAGAGGAATACTGAGAGATAAGTTGGTAAAGGAATCACCAAAAGTTATAATTTGAAAAAATGTAAATACAAGTGTGAAAATTATTTTTAGGAAAATTGTAGAAAAGGTTCAAAACAAAAAAATGAAAATATATTAAAAGGTCAACCGTTGAAGGTGCCACAAAAACTGCAGCAGTGGCTACAAAAGTATCAGATCAAAAAAAGGCCCTTAAAAGTTGCAAACTAAGACAAACTTGGAGGAGTCAAACTATTAAAGGCACAAATAATCCGGTTGGAGTAGATTGTTTAGGATGCAAGCTGTGTATTAAAGGCCATTTTGGACGACTCCCATGGGCTTTCTGGTTAAAGTTTTTATGGATTTTAATTCAAAAATAAAATAGTAAGAAGTAGTTTACAAAACCAGGCAAGGGTGCTGGTAAGAAGATGCAAATCAGCAATTTGTAAATTGAGTAAGCCGTTATAGAAATTAAAGTTCAAATTCAATTCGGTTGAAATTGAAGAAGGGGGAGGTAGCAGCAAGAGAGTAGTGAGAGGGTTTATATGAATGTAAAATAGATTTTAAAGTAAGAGTTGCATTAAGTGGGACCATTAAGTGACTGATTTATAATAAGTGAATGAAATCCACATAGGTTGAGTCAAAAAAAGTGTGGGTAAAGATTAATATTAATGAATAATGTTGGGATTGGTAAAGGTTAATGCTGGGTATCAGATTTTGGAAAATAAAATTAAATTCAAAAACTCAAAAGCTAAAAGGCAAATGAAAAAAGAAAGTATAATTAAACTAATTAAAGTTAAAAATATGAAAATATAAAAATGTAAAGAGAAATTAAAAATTAAAAATGTAAAAATTCAAGAATTTTATAAATATATATATATATATATATATATATATATATATATATATATATGTACGGCTTACGTGTAATGACCGTGTCATGATTAGGTGTATGGGCAGCACCAAATTAGAGGAGAGAATCCCTTCAGCCATGCTCTATCAGAAAATATCGGTAAGAATTTGGATGCCTTAGGTTTGGCCATGTACAGTGTGCCACCTCCTGCATCAGCTCAATAACATGCATGGATACCCAAGGCATGAGGAAGCGTGGAAGACCAAAGAAAACCTGGCTTGAGTGCATACAAAGTACTTACAACATTACTAGTATCAATCCTATGGATCGGACTGCATTGAGAGCAGATGTGAAACGTTGCCCACCCCAGAGTCCGGAACACTCGCAGCACCTTAAATACCAAAACCAGATGGTGATGATGATGATGATATATATATATATATATATATATATATATATATATTAGTGGAAAATGCTTGTCAACATATTTTGGTAGAGATATGCTCTAGTTTTCTGTTGAGAGACTTTGTTTCGGGTGGACACTGACTGATAAATTTGCCATAATTATCATTCCAAGTTCTTTCAAGAGTTATGTGTATTGTGAATATAATCAACATCTAAACATTTATTTTAATAATTTGCAAGATAATATATATATATATATATATATATATATATATATATATATATATATATATATATATATATTTATATATATATATATATATATATATATATATATATATATTTGAGGTTATATATTTTTATGTATTTTTGTATATATTTTTATATATTTTCAAAGTTTAATTTTATTACCTGTAGTGGTATAACTGCGGTAATGGTCCTCTGAAGAGAAGAATTATCTTTGAAAACTCATGAGCTAAGGACTTTAAGATACTTTGCTTAAACTTTGAATTCTAATAAAATTTGATTGACACCTTATTTTATTACTTCATTTTATATTATAATATATATATATATATATGTATTAAAGAAGTTAAAATATATTGATGAAATGAACTAAAATAAAACTAATATTTTTTCACAAGTGCTCAATGCGTAGAGCTTTATAAATATAAATTATATAAACATTTAAAATCGCTTACATAAATGCTATTACATTTCAGTACTACTGTACCTCGTCAGGGTTAAAAGATGGTAATGATCTTTCGGACTCAACGAGGTATAAGTAGTAATGAAACGTAATTGCATTTATGTAGGCCATTTTAAATGTTTATATAATGTGTATTTACGTATGGAAAGACTCGAAACACCATGTCAGTTATAAGTAATAATTGAACAATACTTAATTTCACTCTTGAAAAATAGGATAAAAATTCACATCTGGATTTTGAAAACTTTCACCCTAGGATCTTATGGCGAAATCAGTTCATTATAATATAATTATATATAAAACTATTCACAAAATCTAAAAATGCTGTCTTCTTCAGCGATTGCTACTGTTCGACAATGCTCTTGATGAGGCAACGTGTTTGAAAGACAAATATTTTAAATGGCAAAAGAATATATCCATAAGTTCTTTTCTACAATGCAACTAATAACAACTTTGGTAATTGTCTTATGCATTGATGATATTAGAATGATACAATGGATGGGTAATGTAAGTGCGAAAGACCTGATGACCTCAGAGGAAGATTAAATTTGGACAGTATAGGGAGATATGTGCAGAGGCGTAGATTTCGATGGTATGGCACATCGAAAGAATGGATGAGAATTCTTGGGTTAGTAGATGTAGACCAGTTGAGGTAGCAGGTTCAGTTCACAGAAAACATGGGAGAAAGTGATAAAAATGAACTTGAGAAAAAGGAGATAAATACAGAGCTGGTCATAGATAGGTTAGTTTGGAAGTTATTTTCTTAAAGTCGTCCAACACATGTCAGCATATAAAACGGGCGTTAAACCAATGATGATGATGATGATGATGATGATGATGCGTAAGGAGCTGCTCTTATATAGGTCAGATTTATAGAGGGGCAACCCGGGTGGGGAGAGGACTTTGTGAAAAAAATCAAAGAAGCTGTACCTGAGATGATTTCGGCTTAATCCTTATAAAATGTCTTTTTCGCTTTGGGTCACCTCACCATAAAATAAGCAACCCCAAGCAGTTCAAGGCGGTGCTGAAATGCATCATGGTCGATGATCTTTGGATAATTACCCCTCACTTTAGCAGTGGAGGATGTGAGGGGACGGATTCTGGCATAAAACATCATCAACAGGAATTTAAATCTACTTGTCGAGAAGTATTTCAAGTAATGGTCTCCATGGAACCCAGCAAAAGATGTCTCATACGCACTTTCATCTAGATGGAAGAAAGGCATTATTCTCTGTTCGTGTTTGTGCTCTGTGGCACAGCCTACCAGAGGAGGTAGTAACACTATAAATCCAAGGATAACCACCAGTCCTATCAGCCTTTAGGCTTCGAATGGAACTTTACTTTTTTCTATTTTACTTATATTCACCCCAAACAAGGCACAGTGTCACTGAGATGCAAGGGGCTACTGTGAAATAGGGACCAGAGTAATAAGAGAATTCTAAATGGGAAATTGTGCAGCAAGATGCTTGTTCACATTGCTGTCGGGGAAACAGGGAGCAGGGAGGGAATTCTAAAGGTAAGCCAAAAAGAAGCTATTAGAGTAGAAAGCCTTCTGGCATCTGGGGACCTCAACAGTGAAGGGGTGGGATTTTACTGATTGGTTGGTTGGTGGTATTTACATTAAGGGACACAATTGCTGAAAGTTTGTCAAAGCACATTTGATTGAAGCACTTGTAAAACAAGAAGCACAGGGACGCAACATTGTGGTGATGGGGCAGGGGCTGGAACTTGGTAGACATTGTGGGATCTATTAGGTTAGAGGCTCTTTTTTTAACCCTGTCTAAAAGGGGGAGACTAGTGGTTGGCGCACCATCTCAGATGTGGCAACAATACTGCATGCATGGGCGAATGGTGGCTTTATAGAGATATAGGATACTGGCAGATGAGAGAAGTTTACTAGTCCGGTAGAGGGAGCCCACCTTCTTTGCAGCAGACTTGGCAGTATCTTCTTATGTATTTGTTCAAATTCAGATACTTACTTACCAATTCATACTTACTTATTTGAAAGTTAAGCCAGTTCGATTTAGTCTAAATTTACCATTCTAAGTTCGCTTCTATAACAACTTTACTTGGAAATTCACTTGTGCATTGCTACTAAATTTATTGCTCAAAACTTTCATTTATTTCAATAATTTACATTTAAGTAAGCATTTTGGAATAATCATGTGATATCATTTAAACATTTTTGATTTCTGAATGTAAAATTTATTTTTATCCTTGTGTTATTATTATAGCGATTGTTTTCTGATGATATTCTGATATCCTTATAGTGATTGTTTTCTAATCACATTCTGATATCCTTATTATAGTGATTGTTTTCTAATCACATTCTGATATCCTTATTATAGTGATTGTTTTTTTAATTACATTCTGATATCCTTATTATAGTGGTTGTTTTCTAATCACATTCTGATATCCTTATTATAGTGGTTGTTTTCTAATCACATTCTGATATCCTTATTATAGTGATTGTTTTCTAATCACATTCTGATATCCTTATTATAGTGATTGTTTTCTAATCCCATTCTGATATCCTTATTATAGTGATTGTTTTCTAATCACATTCTGATATCCTTATTATAGTGATTGTTTTCTAATCACATTCTGATATCCTTATTATAGTGATTGTTTTCTGATCAAATTCTCATCAAATCCTTTTCCTTTTCAGGTCTTTTATAAAGCCGACAGCATTGAATTAAATCTGATTGAGTTAGGCCGAGACAAGCATGACTTGATCGATGTTGTCGGGGATGTCCAATTTGGAAGATGTCACATTCATATAGATCCTGAACCTGTCACGTTCACCACATCCGCTTCATTCATCACCCTTCCTAGATGGGATGTCTCCAGGGGAGGCAACCTATCATTCACATTTGAGACCAATGAACCGAATGGTGTCTTACTGTACAATAGCAGACGAGAAAACTATGAGGAATTCTTAGCTTTAGAAGTTCTTGAAGGGCACGTGTACTTTGTCTTCAGCGTAGGATCAGGTACGCAGAAACTTCAAGTGACTAACAAGAGAGTCGACGACGCCACATCTCATTACATCTTCATTAATATGACAGTCGATGGAGGATATGTTGATGTGGATGGACATAAGACTGATTATGCAGTCCCTGGCAAAAGCCTATTAAGTCAGCACGGGAAAATGTACGTTGGAGGAATCGGTGCTAAGGAAGAACAAGCTTTATTGCCAAAAGAGATCTGGGCTGGGATGCTAGGATATGGGTTTGTTGGCTGCTTAAATAAATTCTATGTGAATGGTGACCCGTACGATTTGCCTGCCATTAGTGCTGAACAAATGGCCACCGGAATAAAAGCTGAATGTCGCAAAACAATTCCTCAGTGTGAGAAACGCCCTTGCATGCACCAAGGCAACTGTGCAGAAGGCTGGAATCGTTTCATATGTGACTGCAGGCAGACCGGCTACTACGGAAAACTTTGTGAACATGGTAAGATTTCTTTGCTTTATTCTTTCCCTCTTTCCCCCTCTCTAACTTTCTCTTTTTCTCTTTCCTTCTCTCTCTCTTCCTTTGCCACTGTCTCTTTCTCTCTCTCTCTCTTTCTCTCACCCTCTCTTTCTCTCACTCTCTCTTTCTCTCTTGCTTTCTCTCCATCTATTTCTCTCCCTGTCTCTATTACTTTCTTTCTCTCCTTCTTTCTCTGTTTTTCGCTTTTTGAGATCTCCCCCCCACTCCATATCTCTTAGAGAACAGGAATGAGGCGATCAAATACTGCTATGGCCGGATGCAGCTACAAAAACCGACCCCACCATCTGCAAATGTGGAGAAGGGGACCATACGATGCAGCACTACCTTGCCTGCCCTCTACTTACCAACCAGTGCAGCTTGAAAGACTTTGTAGAGCTCAATGATAATGCAAAAGAATGTGTAAAGAAATGTGATAAACTCTTGACACAAAAAGACTTCTCTCACTCTCTCTCTATATCTATCTATCTATCTATCTATCTCTCTTGCTGTCTGTCTCTTTGTCTCTTTGTCCTTCTCTCTCACTTTCTCTTTGTCTCTCTCTTTCCTTTTCCTACTCCTTTCTCACTATCTCCTTCTCTCTCCAAGTTTCTCTTATTTTCTATCTCTCTCTCTGTATTTACCCTCTATCTTTATCTGTCTTTCATGTCCCTCCCGTCTCTCTCTCACTATTTCCCCCGTCTTTGTACCCAATCTCACCCTCTCTTTTTACCCCTCTTCCCTCCCTATCATTCTATACATCTCTCTCTCCTTGCCTCTCTCTCGACCCTTCTCTGTTTACCTCTTCCTTCCTTTCTTTTTCGAGGTCTCTCTTTCCCCTCAATCTATCTCTATGTCTTTCTCTCTTTCTCTTCCTCTTTCGCTCCTTTCTTGGTCTTTCTCTCTCACCCCACTTCCAGTCTCTCTCTCTCTCTCTCTCTCTCTCTCTCTCTCTCTCTCTCTGTACCTACCTCTCTCTCCCAGTCTTTCTCCTCTCTTTTACCTTCTCTTTATTTACCCTCTTCCTACCTCTATCTCTCTTTCACACCTCCCTAATCTCTCTTTTACCCGCTCACATCCTCTCTCTCTCTCTCTCTCACCTCATCCTCTCACTCTATATTCCTCCCTCTCTTTCTCTTTATTCCTCCCTCTTTCTCTTTGTCCTCCTCTTTCTCTCTCACCACTCTCTCCTTCTATAATGTCATTTTCTCTCTATCTGTAACTTACCTTTGATCCTACATTATGAAATTCATTTCAAACAAATTAATTCAAATAAAAAGACATTTTACCCCTGATATTTTCTTTTGTCTTCTATGCAAATTAATAAGTTTTAATTAATAAGTTTTAATTGTTAAGTTAATATTAACTAAGTAACGGTTTGGTTTGGTTGTTTTGTTTTATGGCCTATCAAACCTTTTTGGGTATTTAATCCAGATATTTTGGTAAAAGTATTTATGTTTGAACTTTTTAATATCTTCAAATATTAATTTATGCGTGTGTGTTTGTATACGGATCGTTTGTAGACTAATTTGATTTGTAGGCATATTCGTATATTGGAATGTTTATTATATGGAATATCAGATTAACATGGGGAACAGACTAGTAGAAACAAGAACACAAACACATCACTAAAGCAGAACCAAGATATTTCGGTCGATTTGAACAACCTTAATCAGTTGATGGAGAAAAACTTTATTTAAAGAAAAAGAAGCCTTATATACAATGATTTTCCATACCAAATGATTAATGTGGTTTGAATCAATCGAAATATTAGTTCTGCTGTATAGATGTATTTGTGTTCTTATTTCTACTGGTCTGTTTCATGTTTATCCAATATTCCATATACTAAACATTCCATTTTATCTGATATTTAATCTCATGTTTTAAACTCCCTCATATCCGTATACTGTAAATACAAATTCTGTAAACGATACAATCTATTTAACCCATAAATGCGGCTCTGACAGGTACTATCACTTCTCCGGGGGGTCAGAATGGACCTGAGAGTAATAGCAAATTAAGGGTGACTCTAGACGCCTCAAAGCTCACAAATATAGTCCTACGCCTGACTTGTCCATCAAGTTTCTGTCAGGAATATCTAACAGTCTTTGTTTTATCACTGTTCAATGATAAGCTGTATATACAGGGTGACCCCCTCAAAATGCCCCCCATGGAATCATTAATAAAATTCACAATCCTTTCTGCACTCCAACCATAATTAGTACAAATAAACTTCAGTCTATGTCTGACTTGTCCACCAAATTTCAGTCTTTATTTTCTCGCCGTTCAATGATATGCAGTGACACTAAAGTGCTCGTATGATTTTCTATTAAACAGTATCTTCAACATAACATCAGCTTTCATGTTGAAGGAGCACCGGCAGATTCGCACAGCACTCTCAATTATATCATCCAACAGGCTCTAGACATCGCTGGCTTCCTGTTGATACTTCAACCAGTTGGCCTCGACAGAGGTTAGGGTTACAAACTGCCCAATGGCCTGACAGCATTTCCCTTTAAAACAGGAAATCCCTTATATGGGATACAACTTGTGTCGACAATTTTGCCCTTCATTAGTAACAGAATCAGCAATAAACCCTGGATATGCAGCAGTGTTAGCAGAAGTGTGCAAGCAATCAAAATATGCCAGTCTTCTCGACAGATTTGTGTTCTAACCGATCGCTGTGGAGACGATGGAAGTAATAGGCCCTGCCGTGCACAACTTCCTCAACAGTCTTAGTCTGTTAATAATGCGCCACACCGGGATCATTGTGAATTGACCTGACTCTACGAGCACCTCTCCATTGCTATTATTTGAGGGAACATCTTGAATCTGCTCTCGGTCTACCAAACCAGCAGATCATCTGATGAGACTTCCTGATATTTGCATATTGGGTTTGAAAAAGGACATTTTATTTATTAACTATTATTTTTTTGTTATTTATTGAATAAATTAAAAAATACCACATTGTCATTGCTTTGAATAATCAAACTTCTTCAAGCTAACTACTGCTAACCCTAATCCTAACCACAACTCGTTGTCTGGTCAAATCTTCCCGAAACTACCAATCAGTAGTGCTCACTATTGATCAATGCAGACATGCACATTTGGAGGATGGATCATTGAACAGTGATAATACAAAGAGTAATTTACTCCTCTCCAGGAGTTAGGCACAAGGCCAGTTTTTATCCTACTCCCACAAGTAAGATGTGACCCAAGCTCGGGTCGGAAAGTGGGGGTTGAAAAGCCAGCGCCCGAGAGGTGAGCACTCTGACCATCAAAAATTGCCTGGGCAGCCCCATCGGCATTCCCCGGTAGGGGCGCCTCAAGCAGTAAGCAATTAACTTACTCCTCCCCAAAGAGGGGAGGCAAAGCCTGGGAGGGTGGACCTCCTAGAACTGCACAGGACAATCCCATAGACCGGCGTAAATCAAGCCCCGAAGGCCAAGACAATACCAGTCTATAGGGTGCAGTATCCATCGGAACAGATACTACACTTTGATCTCGACCAAAAGGCCGAGCATCAGAACAGTGATAATACAAAGACTGTTCGACATTAATGACTGAAACTTGATGGATAAGTAAGGCATAGACTGAAGTTTAGTTGTATCAAGTGTGGCTTGATTGCAGGAAGGATCATGGATTTTATTAACGATTCCATGGATGGCGTTGTATATTTAGCATGTTTTATGCTGTAGCATAAAAAGATGTTTTTCAAACAAAATAAAAAATAGTATCGCCATGAAAAAGTCGGTGTAAAGTCGGACTAATAACTAAAAACTTGAACAACATCAGATAAATATTAAATTACTCATCTTTCTTTGATCTGATCGAGTTCATGGTCCCACATTAGGAGTAGTTAGTAGTAACGGTCGTACTAACGTATGAACAAGGCCATTATTACATAGATTGTTAATTATTGAAATTATTCGTGTGAAAAAGAAAACTCAGAAAGTTGCCCTTTTTCTATTTGCAGTCGCTTCGAGTCTTCATTTTGACGGCACTCAGTACATGAAAATAAGTATGCCAGGGGAATCGAAAACAGAAGTCGAAGACATATCATTACGGTTCAGTACAGTGAGACCACATGGCCTTCTTTTCCTTACTGCATCGGAAGAAACAAAAGACATAATGGAATTGTTACTGGAATCTGGAGCAATTAAACTGAAGTTAAATCTTGGAAGTGGCACAAGGGTAAGTGTGAAGTTTATCAAAGTAACTCATCTCCCCCTCCAAAGTCGACTGTTTCATTTGCCATTTGTGTATCTGAAGGAAATCATTGTAGTTTCATTCTTTTGTTACTAACCCTAACCCTAACCCTAACCCTGAAGTGACTCTGACAAAAGAATGATTAAATTGTCGCAATTGGTAAAATTCTGGAATGAAAGATAAAGTAGAAGGTAGACAGGACAAAGTTAAAAGGATAATTTCATCTCATCTGTCCCATGGTCTAGATGACCGTTGAGGCGACAAAGATGTCCTGGCAACCAGCTTTCTCCAACTCTTCCGATCTTCTGCCTTCCTGAGCATGCTACTCAGCTCCAGCCCTGTCCACTCTCAGATGTTGTCCGCCCATTTCTTTCTTTGTCTGCTCCTTGTTCTTTCGCCCTGTACGGTTCCTTGCAGGATTGTCTTTGCGAGACATGATGAATGTGTGACATGGCCGGTCTACTTCATCTTCTTCCTTTTAACAGTGATCAGTAGATCCTCATATGGCTCGACTGCTTGTATGAGTTTGTTCTTCACTTCTTCGGAAGTATCTCATCTCTTTGGCCTATATTCTTTTCTCCAAGTCTGCAGTTAGGGTCCACGACTCACATGCATACAAAAATATGGAGAGGACCAGGGAGCGCATCAGACTGATTTTTGAGCTGACTGTGATGTTTCTGTCATTACATTTGGGCCTAAGTTTGGCTAGTGCTGCTGTTGTCTGCGCAATTCTTGTAAGGACTTTAGTCTTGGATCCATCATCCATCACAACCGTCCCAAGGTACTTGAAGCTGTTGACGGCTTCCAGTTTCTCACCTCTGGCCTTTATGTTCTTGCTAATGCCAGTGGTGTTGTTGGATAATATAATGTATTAAATAAAATACAGGAAACATTTGTTGCAAAACGAATTGTAATTTTGCGGCTTGATTAAAGAACAACTGAAAAATGTATTCATTTAATGTCAGAATAGACGTCTCATTTGAAAGCATCAAACTCAAAATTAAGTGAAGGTTTCTTGGGTGTTGATTGGTCGGCGATTACATTCAAAAGGAGAGAGAGACGTTTCTTGGCATCTTATCCTAGCAAAGAAACTTTCCAAAGAGGATGAACAAAGTATTTTTGCATCCAGCCCACCAAAATTAAGTATCTGTTGATTGGTTAAGGATAATTGTCTTGTCTTCGCCAATCAAATCGGACTATTTGGGAATTCAAGGGAGCTAATTCATCATCATAATTAACAAAGGAGAATAATTATTTTAGAAACTCTTTTTTTATAAACCTGAATGACTCAATTGACATAATTCCAGAAAATAAAATAGACATATTAAAGGGAGAAAACTTGTCAGAGTTATTTCCCTTGCAAAATTAGAGAGTTACATCCACTTGGCTTCCAACAGAGACGAACATTCTGTATTGATGTTGTCGTTATCAGCTCCCACAATAACTGTTCAATTAATTAGTAAATACTCTTCTTCCAATGATAAAAAGTAAATAAATAATTAATTCTTGAGCATACTTCGTTTTGCCATTCAAATTCTTTTTCATATTTTTGTTTGTTAACTCACATTCACATATTTAAATTTACACCCACATAGCATTATTCAATAACCGACACGGTCACTTCATTCTCAAAATCTTTTCTTTTTATTCTAAAACGTTTAGAATTATTGTTCTGTTTTAATGATAATTCTATTGTAACTATCTACTTATATAGAGTCGCTTTTAACAGTAACAATATATTAAAATAACAACATTACTGCATTATTTGGATTATTTGGATTATTTGAATTACTGTTCTCATCTTGGATGTTATTCTCACAACGTTTCCCCCGATGTAACCTCCGACCTTCTTCAGGTGCATCTTGTCAAACTGAAGAATCTGTATGGAATTTCGAACAGAATACTTTATTAATTGACGGGGATAGTTTGCTCTCGTTCTCTCAGTGATTGAGTCTTTAGTAATAATCGAAAAATGGTGGAGAGTAAGACGACTCAAAGAAGCAGTGTATATGTTGGGCGACCATGAAAGTAAGTAAACCTAGCATAGAACTTAGTACAATATGGGAACTATTAATTATAAATAATAGATTAGAATGGCATTACAAAATAATAATAAAATAATAAATATATGTAGTAATATATTGTAATATATAGTAATTAATAGTAATATATAGTAATAAGTAAGTAAGATTACACATAAGACTACTACAATAAATATATATATTGTAATATATAGTAATATATAGTAATTAATAGTAATATATAGTAATTAATAGTAATATATAGTGATAAGTGAGTAAGACTACACATCTAAAACCAGAATAGGTTTAACGCTCCTAAATTCTTATAAAAAATTGTACAACGGATATAAGTGCTAAATAATAATCAGTTCTAAGTGACAGTCTTCTAGAGGTTGAAGGTTCAATCCTCAGTGCGGGCGATACTAAGAATACAATTATTTTATCCAGTCATGGCTGACAGAATGAGAGCAAGCTACCCCGATGGATAAAATAAAGAGTTCTGTTCGAAATTCTGTACAGATTCCAAATTTCGACAAAATGCAAAAAAATGCCTCAACGGCATTCCCCGGCGATTGGCAATAAACCTTTTCAGAGAGAGAAGGTAAAGCCTTGGAGGTGGACCTCCTTGGACTGAACAGAACTTCAGTCCGACAGCAACAAAGTCACTGTCGGACTGATTTGCGATTCATGAATCTGTGAATCCATAATCAAAAGACATATGGGTGGTTATTTCGTACTCAATAACTTCCGGTTGGAAATCCGCAGTTAAAAACAATAATACAAAAAACAAATCTGATATTCTTTTATTCATTTGATTTTCAGACATTGATCGCAGGTCAAAGTTTAAATGATGGACAATATCACACTGTATTTGTGAAACGTCGTGCACGGAGTGTTGAATTGGCTGTTGATTATAACATGCCAGTTAGAGGTAAGCTCTTGGTTTGTTATCCAATATTTCAAAATAATCATTTCTTACATTACGATAGGGCAAAAACTTGGCACTTGTGCATTTTAGAACTTTTTGTTTTCATTTGTGAAGAGTTACAGATTCGTCGACGGCAGGCAATCCTGACATGTCTGTTTTAATTTATTACAAATTTTTACTATATTGTAAATAAAGTGTTTGTTTTAAAAAAAATCACATTTTCAAAGAAACTCATCGTTTTCACAAATTCAAAGTTTTGAGAAAAAAAACGTACATTTTAATTTATTTCAATAAATATTCTATTAATGAATTATTTTTAATTATTGATTTTGTGTTACTTTTCTGAATTTGTATTCTTTCATGTTTTATTTACTTCGCTAAATTGCCGTTAGGTTAAAAAAAAAAAAAAGTGCAGGAGTGTCTGCCGTTGACGCTACTGTAACTCTTCACAAATGAAAACAAAAATCTCTATTTTGCACAAGTGCCAAAAATTGTGATCTTTCCTTTTTCAAAGAATAGCATTTCCTTAGTCTATATAATAAAAGTGAATGTACGTGTGCCCAACTCGCTTCAATAATCACGTATACAAATTAATTTTTATAATCAAAGAAAGGGATGCTTAATCATAATAATAACTGATAATAATAAAGAAATGAAGAATAATAACGTATGTAAATTTAATTTCTTTGAGCAAAGAGAGTAGGCTTAATCTTAATAACTGATAATAAAAAATAATGGAAATAGTTTTTTCACTTTTTAAAGACACAAAAATATATATTCCCTTGTTCTTAATATTTTTTGTGACTAAAATAGAAATTAATCTACGGGCACACATATGCTTTATTTACAGATTCAGGAGAGAGAGAGAGAGAGAGAGAGAGAGAGAGAGAGAGAGAGAGGGATTAACTTTTTTTAAAGTAAAACGTAATTTGCATATGTTTTATTTTTTTATTTTTTATTTATTAACTTTCTAATTTTTTTTTTGTAAATCTTTGTAAAAAGATTTAACTTGTGTATTTGTTGTTTTGTTTTTTTTGGTAAGTTTTACCTCGATTAGTTGTTCCGTTTTTTACAGTAATATTTACTGCGTGCGTGACAACAGTAGGAAATATTATTATTGATAAAATTAAATTACTTACTACTCCCTCGGGCAACGTTGGGTAGCCCTGCTAGTAACGAATAAATCAGCTTTGTTTTTTCATTTGACGAAAGTAACATTTAAAAATACATATTATCATTTCTTTTTTTTTACCTATTTATACTTATATAACCTAATTTTTTATTTAATCTGTAAATTTAAAAGATCACCAATTTTAAAACCAGCTGTAAATACGAAAACCTTTGTAAATAATTCTTTCTATGAATTCATTCAGACATGGTGGATTTTCAGTTTTGGAAAGAAAAATACCAAAAGTTTTAGGTCTTTTTTACAATAACCTTATTGGTTTAAAGTGTTTAATTTTTAGAATGGGGTATTCCAATAGTCATAAACTCTTCTAATTTCTTTTTAATGTTAGTTTAAATTTTACTTATATATATATATAAAAGTCAATGTTTGTTTTTGTGTTATAGAAATCGATATGTTAGCAGTCATAGAACATTCAAATAAGTTTCAATAAGGGTTAATTTTTTCAAGAAATTTAAGGACATTGTAGCAGTTACATGATTTAGATGTACTTTCTTTTGTACGAACATGTAATCACGCACATAGTGATTGGTATGTGGTTCGGTTGGATAAAACAGGCATTTTTAGATTCACGTAGTAATACATCGGGCGATTAGAACACTTTGCGCATGTATGCCTTTTCTGATTCTCGCCCAAACTGTTTGGCGCCCAAATATGAACAGTTGTAGAAAATAGGAAGAACGGTTGACTTACCAAAGTGTAGCTGCTGGAGACTAAAGATGATCTCCCAATATCAAAGACGAAGAACGATTATTCCAAGGAATTTATACCAGTGAGAGAGCTCCAAAGTTGTAAATTATTCTTTACCAGACAGACGGAGAGGGTCGGCGAAGGAAGTTTTTATTTTTATTCACAACCTCGCTTTTCGGCTAGCTTTGCTCTAGGTCATCTTCTTATTTTTCCACACAGTTCCAGTGGAGATGCCAACGTGACAAGACATAATATCCCTTGCTCGCCTCTCGTCATGACTTGGACCAGACGCAAGACCAAAAGACCTGGACTCAATTCCTATTCTCTAATACATGCCTGCAGAACCAACCTGTCTTATATTCTTGTGTTTCTGTGTTGATGAAACTGTTAAAGAAAAGTTAATATAAATTCTAGAGAAGATGTTTGTCTTTTTAACTCGAACCTGATGACCCTTAGTTCTTCTTCATCGCAAACAAGCCCTGGCAGATGAATACAGACGCAGCAATACTATTACAAGATGGCTATCTCCAACAAGCATCTCACAATCTAACCAATCCAAACTTTACAACACTATTGAAACTTTCCTGCAATTCCATCTTGGATCACTAGGGGCAGTTATTGGTTAGGTCCATATAATATAACTGAAATATATTAGAATGAAAAGAAACGAGATTCATTTTTTTAATAGATTTTCTTCGTTTCATAAAACAAAAATAAAGTTAAACAAGGAATATGTCAGTGAAGAATGCATTAAAAAAGGGTTTAAACATTTGAATAATTATTTTTCTTGGTATTTTGAAGATCTAAGATAATTAGAGAAAAAGGAATTTGATTTGCGCTGTTTTACAGAAACGTTAAGAAATGTAAAGTCAACAGAAGTGTTTATTTTAAGAACGTTTAAGTATTTTTTATTGCTTCACCTGATTTTGCAAATGTTTTTAAACTGTTGTTTTAAAGCCAAAATTGTAAATATTAGGATATCTTAAATTATTTTTCCTAAGAAACCTTCTGATATATCTCAACACCCGGGCAACACCGAGTGGATACCACTAGTTACATGATACCATTACACGTGTCACAATATTGTTTAAAATAGGACAGTATAAAACAGTCTGTATTGAATTGATTCTGAGAAAAAAACGATTATGTTGTTTCTTGCCGAACG
This sequence comes from Sepiola atlantica, assembly GCA_963556195.1. Lineage (NCBI taxonomy): Eukaryota > Metazoa > Mollusca > Cephalopoda > Sepiida > Sepiolidae > Sepiola > Sepiola atlantica. The sequence continues at coordinate 43,270,761 of OY744532.1, read as the reverse complement.
TTGGTAAAATTCTGAAATAAAGCATGGATAAGAAAGCACACAAAACCGTGATAAAAGATAATATATGCATTAAATAATAATACAGGAAATGTATTGCAAAACTAATTGTATTTTGCAGCTTGATTAAAGAACAACTAAAAAAATGTGTCTATTTAGCATCGGAGCAGAGGGTTTCCTGAATGCATATGATTCCAAATGAGGGCATTCGCTTACAATGTTAACAAGACAGCGACCACATTCAAAAAGAGATAAAGAGGTTTCTTAGTGCCTTCTCCAAGCAAGGACAGCATTCACAAGAAAATAAAGACTTTTCGCCCCCAGCCTGCCAAAATTAAGTGCCTAGTGATTGCCCAATCAGATGCGACTATTTCAGAATACAAGGGAGGTTATTCATTGTCACAATTGACAAAGGGAGATAATTATTTTGTAGAAAAATGAGAAGTAACCCCATTTTTATACTCTCTTAACAAACAAGAAAAATGCAAGGAATAAAATCGTTGCATGCTATTTAAAAGCAATCAAATTTATATTTCTGATTGCTACATAAAATGCTCAAATATAGTGAACGCTTTGTGGTGCCATATTTTGATATAGACACAAGCAACATGTTAGTTGTTATTTTATTTACTAAATGATAAAATTACGGATTTTACCATATTGTTTAAGAGAAGCACAAAATACTCACTGTTGTGATGGTTTGGGGTGCTTCGTGAGCATAATACTTATGTTCCATGCACCCGAAACTCAGATATCGTAAGCGCTTTGAGCTGCCATACGTTAAAGAGAAAAAGTCTACTTGATGACGGCTTCCGGTTTTGGAATCGGAAATTGAAAAGCAATGTTTATCAAAAAAACAGTCCAGCATTTTATAGCACTTAGATATTGGCGGAATTTTTAATTTCAATAGTTTGTAAGCATTTCGTTAAGAGAGTTAACTAAATTTCTTTTACCACTAACCCTAAGTCCGAGTGGCAAGGTTGTAAAATCACATGTAATCGCCTAGAAGGTAGAACTCCCCCTCAACAATGATTTAAAAAAATGGTGAAAACAAATTATTAATTGCCTCCCCCCAAAAAAACATCTAACCTAAAATATAACGGGTAAACACTTGTCAATTTCCGATTTCGAAACTGGAAGCCATTACCAAGTAGACTTTTTCTCTTTAACAATGCTATATTTTGATACAGGCACAAACAACAGTGGTACTCGGAATGTTTTCATGTAATAAGTCAAATTTAAAATTCAAATAAAATAAAAACCTGCGTGCTACCTAAATGTACCAAGATTCTAAGAGTTCATGTCTCTTGGAGGACGCATGTCAAAAATTGGATTATTTTTAAAATAACAAGATCTTTTTTCATAGCGGTGTGATTGTAAAGGAGTATCAAAATCTGTTTTATATTTATAAAAATAATTTTGTTCAGGTGATATTTGTTTAGCATACTATTAGGTTGAATAAAAAGTTCAAGTAAGTAAAAGTAAAGGGTTCGACCATAGTCGAGGGCAACTCGAAGGCTCCCTTTCCATTAGCTACTACACTGAGGTGTAGTAGGGGGCGCCACTCCTTCCCCAGGATAACTCCACTTATCCTTGATCCTCATCTCATAATGATGAGCTTTTAGCAAGGGGGCATCAAGTACCATAGTTAAAGTCTTTGGTATGACTCGATCATTGATTGAATCCTGGTCTTCCAGCCCATTAGCAAACACTCTTACCATTATGCCAAATGCAAGAATTGATTCCAAAACAAAAACTATTCTTCAGAATAAAGACCATCAAGTCCAAGACATTCTGTCAACAACCTGCAAGCTTTCAGATTTTTAATCGAACAATTCTTGACTGGCTTCTTCACCATCATCTAATTACTTAAATCAGTGACGCTTCATAAAATGATGCGTCAATCGGAATAGTAGACCATAGTAGTCAGATGGAGCAACGTCTGGGCAATAAGGTGGATGTAGCAGACCTTCCAACACCATTCAATTCTTCAATCTAGTTTCTGATCTTTCTGGTGATAACCAGCTTCGTGTAAAAGCTTGTCGATTTGCATATTCCGATGAAGTTGAAGAAGCCTGTAAAGAATTTTTCGATTCAAAACCAGAAGATTGATACTTTGACCAAATCCAAATGTTTGCAGGTCCCTATTACCTTGCCTTCCCATGAGGGTAGAGTTAGGCGAAATCCGGCTCCCCAAAAGGGTCACTCTGGATTGGGACATAAATTAAAATTGCCTGAGTCACTGGCCAATTACAGAAAAGATGAAGTGTAGTATCAGAACAGATACTACACTTTGCAATATTTATTTTCCATAAAAGATAATAAAAAAATTCACATTTATGAAAAATTAGGCACAAGGCCATTAAGATACAGGGCATGGTGGGGGGTGTCGATGGTTCTTGGTAACTATACTACTCTTAACTAAACACATTCGAACCCATTCGTCCAAAGTCCCTATTTACTTGCATTTCCACGAGGGCAAAGTTAGACACAAGGTCAATTTTTAATGTGGGCAAAATCCAACTCCCCAAAACAGGGCACTGTGGATTGAGACAAAAAAACTTGCATCAGTCTAGTAGGATTTCTCTTTCACTGGCCAAGGACAGAAAAGATTAAGTGTAGTATAAAAACAGATACTATGCTCTGCTCCGAGTCAAAAATCCAAGGAGTTTGCAGTTTTTTGGCGGAAGGTCGTGGACAATGATAATCTTTCTTTTGGAGATGAGTTGGTTTTTGTAGAAATTCTTACATGCTAAATCATTATTTTAACAATAAACCATAGAGAAGAAGGCACACAAAAACAGTGATAAAAATCATAGATGTATTGAATACAGGAAATGTAATCCGTGGTCAGCCTATAGACGACCAAACAGTTCAAGGCACAGCTGGATGCAGCGTGGCTATTTATCTTAGGGTCATTGCCCCTCACTTACGCAGTGGCGGATGTATGCGGACGTGTTTCTGGCATATAACATCAACCAGAATTTGGATGTACCTTTCCGTGTGGGTGGGGGATTCACCCCAGAGCCAGGTCGTGGCCTCTACAGAACCCAGCGGAGGATTTACCATGGTCGTTTTTGTCTCATTGGAGGAGGGGAAGCATTTTCTGTGTGTTTATGCTTCGTGGGCAGCCTACCAGATGTGGTGATGATGTCTATTGTATCCAGGATTGAGGTAGCCTTGAACAAAACAGTCAGACGCTGTTTAGATGTATATATCTTCTAACTGTCCATTTACATGGCTTGTTGCACTTTGCTATTTTGCTACTTCTGCATTTTACGGACCGTGCTATTTTTTAGATAGGATTTTCAAGTTAAATTCAATTTTTATGGTATCTTTTGTTCATTAAATTCTTAGGTGAATAGAACAGGTAACAAAGCCCCCTCCCTATGTTAAGAATGGGTTTCTAAATAATAACGTCATTATTTCAGCACGGTCCATAAACTGCAGAAGTAAATTTTATTTGATTTGAAATGTCTTGCAAAACTAATTGTATTTTGCAGCTTGATTAAAAACCAACAGTAAAATGTGTCTATTTAACATCGGAACAGACGGCTTCCTGAATGCGTCTTATTCAAAATGAAAACTGAAGACAGAAAAGTCCAAGGAGTGTCCAGGTCGTTGCCAGAAGGCAGAAAATTATGGTCTTGAAGATTAGTTGTTTTTGAATAAATTCTTGCATAATAAATCATCATTTTAACACGATGAAGAAACTTTTTACTCAACCTCATATTTATATGTGAAAGATTTGGTTGTAACTATTGTTTCAACCAAAAGACTAGTGAGAAAGTGATTTCGAAATTCTTACAAAGAATTCTGTTGATTTTGTTTTGCAGATAACTTGCCTGAACCAAGTAGGACATTAAAATACAAGTATATCTACATTGGGTCAATTGGCCCACTCCCGTCTGGTAATTCGACGCAAGCTTTAATCACTCTCTTCATGTTGTTTGTCTTTTCATGTTGTAAAGTCTTTTGTAGAAGAAACTCGTGTATTACTTGGGACTGTTATCATCTTAGATGTTATTCTCACAATATAGATTGTGGCAATCAACAGACTATGTTTATTTTTACTAAATATGATGAATTAAAATAATAAAAGGATGAAAAGGCAAACTAACCGGTTTCAAACCTTGCTCAACAAAGCTACGTTAAGAGATGAAAAATAATGCTATGAGAATCACAGTGTAGGAGGAAAAAATCCAAATCCAAAAATAGTTTCTCTTTGCTTGCAAAGAGAAGGTTGTAAAGACTTAACATAAATAGTTTCTAAAATCTTAAGGTGAAAGGGAGAGTGTGACTTACTTAGAATGGAGAATAAGTCAATGCTAAAAATTGGAGGCCAGGTACGGCTATTTATTAGATGCTCAGCGATGTATTGTTCAGAACATCAGACGGTAAATAATTTGCCTGAAGAATTTTTGTGGGCACATGTTGTTTGACTCGGATGTCTAATCTTTGTGACGAACTTCCAATGTAGTTCACACTGCTACTACATTTAAATAAATAAATAATAGAATTATTATGATGGGGTATATATATATATATATATATATATATATATATATATATATATATATATATAATAGTAATAAGTAATAATAAGTAGTAATACTACATATCTAAAACAAAAATGAGTTGAAGGCTTCTAAAATTCATATAAGAATTGTTCACATGGACCCGTGGCACAACATATAAAGTGATTACTTAATAATCGGTTCTAAGTGGAAGTCTTCTGGAGGCTGAAGGTTCAATTCTCACTACAGGTGATACTAAGAATGTAATTAAAAATTGGCTGATGAAAAAAGAACAATCTACCCCTGTGGTTCCGTTCAAAATTCCCAAGTTTGACATAAAGATTCTCAAGTTCAACAAGACGCACTTGAAGAAGGTTGAAAGTTACATCGGCCGAAACGTTGTAAGAATAACATTCAAGATGAGAACAGTAGCCTGAATAACCGAAATAATATGAATAATTATTAATCCTCATCTAAAAGTTCCAAAGATTTTCGTTGTTTTCCATCAATTTTCATCATTTCAAAAGTACATATTTTATGTTTACTCGACGGTGCTTGCTATTTTGCTAGGCTTCTTTTTTATCAAGGCCAAAAGCCACTCGAATATAAGGGTTAATAAGATGGACTAATTGTCAGTTGAAAGATGAAGAATATCATGAGAGTATTTTAAATGATTAATGGAATGAACTAAGTTTGATGATATATGAGGACGGTTTAGAACAAGTATCTGTTGAGATTCGATTTGAAGACGACTATGTTATAATTTGCAGGGAAGTAGTCCCACAGTAATGTGTTCCACAGACGGAAAGTCTTTGCAAAGTAACTCTGTCCATGGAAACTCTGCCCGATATTAGCACATGGAGAAATAAAAAGTTTTTTCCATTGTGGTAGGAAGGCAAGTTCTTGCTATTAATGTTTTAAAAGGAGGAACTGGAGATTAGAGCTCAGTCGAACGTCTTCCATACAAATAACGATAGAGTAGAGAGAGACTAGAAATGTCGCTTCTGTAAGGAATGGAAAAGATCATCCTCCACTCGAGAACTTTTTCTTGCCTTGACAAAATCTAGTGGGAGATGATCTCCTCTGTTCTCTACAGCCCCTTTCTCACTAAAGAGACGTTGCTAGTCTTTCTCTACTCATTATTTCAATGGAAGATGCTCAACTGAGCTCCAATCTCTAGATCCTCCTTGTAAGACATTCACAGCAAGAACTCAACTTCTTACCACAACTGCAAAGCACTTTCCTTTCTGCCTTCGTGTGCCTTGTATCAAACAGAATGTCCATGAACAGTTTCTTTCCAATAAATTCCCCTCTATGAAACACATTATCATGGGACTGTATCCTTGAAGATTACAACATGGTCGTCTTCAAATTCAATGTGAACAAATACTTGCCATAAACCGTTCTTGTAAGTAATCAAACTTTGTCATTGTATTCATCATTTTCAATCCTCTCATAATATTCTTCATCATTCAACTGACAATCGATCCAGCTCATCAACTCTCATCCTTGAATAGCTTTTGGCCTTGATAAGTGATGACCAATTAGTAAAAAAACGTTTTCCATGAAAACATCAAGTTATGTTTTCCTTCTAAATTTTAGTTCTTTCTTATGTTCTTATTTAAATAAAAAACAAAAAAAAGCAATTACTTTAGTGGCCAAGGAGGTTATGATTTCGGTCGAATTTGTTTGTTTGTTTGTTTGTACGCTTGTTTGTTTGTTTGTTTGTGTGCAGCCTAGCATCCACATCGTTTGACCGATCATCACCAAACTTGGTCAAAATATCGGTCATGGTCTAACTTATAACTGATTTAAATTGGGGATATCTAGGTCAAAGGTCAAGATTAAGGAGAAAAGGTGTAAGTCACACTTTTGCTGATAACTTTGGTTCTGTTCAACGTAGAAACTAGCTAATTGACCCATAGTGTAGCCAATGAGGTCCCACATCTGATATGATCTGGAACTGATATTTGACATTGATCTTGAAAAGTTCGTTCAAGGTCGAAATTTCAACTTCCGATTTTGCCAAATTTGATGCATGGATCTGGTGCTCTTCGATGATAGTAACTACCATACAACATTTCAACTTGATCAGATAGCTAATCTTTGACTTATCAACGTTTCCATGGACTAACTTCAGAATACTTAATATTATATGGAGAAGTAAGGCCTAAATAAAATTTAGCCCATCTTTACGTTGTCTGGTGGGAGTATGCAGTTTCACAACTGCCATGTTCTTGTTGTTACTACTACTACTGCTATTATTATTATTGGTACTCATCTATTAAACGTATTCAGCTGTGGGTAAAATAGTCACAGATTGACTTATGGTCTTGGTAAGCAACAAGCAAAAGGAGAAGCCCTGTTGTCGCGTTGTCGTCTTTTCTTTCTTGGATTGTAATTCATTTATTTTGTCGTCATCCGTGTTGTATACTTGCTTTCTCGTGATCCTGTTGTCACTCGTCGTTGTGTGTAATAACTTCTTCATTGAGTCAAAATCAGAAAAATTGAGAGAAAACATGGTTTTGGAAAGGGAGGTTTATTAACAGAAAAGGTTAAAGAAGTCACAATTAGCTATGTAGAGGAGAGACAGAAATCTTAACCTAAGTTACTATTAGAGTCGGATAGATAGATAGATAGATAGATAGATAGATAGACAGACAGACATCAGCTTCCATGGTCGCATGCGAGACTCAACAGTTATCTCCTTTAAAGCATTGTTCGGAGAGACCAACTGCATCAAATCCAAAACTGGTACTGATTCAAAATCTAACCGTTCTTCATCGCTTTGGTCCCATGTGACGTTGCATCCATGGGATCTCCTCTACATAATGTTTTGAGTCTTGCCCCTCTGACCTCAGCCGTCAATCTCCCCCTGGTACCAGGTTATTATCAATACAGTCCTTCAACTTTCTTTTTGTCACCTGCACTCGCACTCATTCACCTATTCTACTAGTAAACATACGCCACGTGGCTGTGTGCTCTGCTTCACGACAGACATACGACTCTCACTCTTATACATCGTCAAGTTTGCTATCCTCTATACTCTACCCTGATCTTATGATCACAGATGCTGTGGCCGAGGAAAGGTCTATTTTGCTGAGCACTCTTTTGAAGTGAAGCAAACTAAGTCTCATCTTCAGAGGAACTATCACCTGAATGGTCATTGAGGTTCTCTCAAAACTGCTGCTATTTGAGGGTTTGTTTGGCGAATTCGACTCCAAGAAATTGTGTGCTCACTTTCTTCTGGGTCACTTTTATTGCCTGATTGCAAGCACAAGCAAGCACTAAATCACAGCATAAACTATCTCTTCCAGAAAACCCATTCGGAACTTCCTGGACAATGCTTTTAAGACACAAATAAAAAGCAATAGACTCAGTACAAATTCCAAATGTATTCACACTTTAACCTTAAATGTGCTGTTCATTCTAATGCAATTTTGTGCATTTCTGTACATTGCTTGAACAACCTTCACCAATCACTGATTTGCTCCTGATGTATGCAAAACTCACCAGACAACATCTCTTGGCACTCTGCCAAAAGTTTTCTCAAAACACACAAAAACAAAATACAGGTTCTTCTTCTTATCAAAGTACTTCTCTTGCATTTGTCTAAGGATAAATATAGAATCGGTGGTACTTTGCTCAGGCCTAAAACCAAACTGCATTTCATCTGACTTCTTATTTGCTGCTTAATTATTTTCTCCGAATCACTTTCAGGATCACCTGATCCATCAACTTTGAGCCTCTGCAATTATCTCTATTCAGAGCTCCTTAGTTATGCTTGTAACAGTTCACAATTGTACTGAGAACTTGGAAGAACCCTTTCTTTTATTATCTGATTTGTTAAGTCTGTGATCATCTCAATTCCTGTTTCACCTGTAGCCTTCAACATTTCTGCAACAACACCTGAAGGTCCTGCAGCCTTACCATGTTTCATCTTACTCACAGCTTCCCGTACCATTTCTTTCTCAATTGTTACGGATGGTCCAGATACTGCTTCTGCAACTTCGAAAATTTCTGGATCCCATGAAAACTCACTATTTAACAATCTCTAATAATAGCATCTCCAAGTATCACTCTTGCCCTGTGCATTTATTGTTAGCATCTCATTGTCATTTCGAATGTACTTCTCCCCAACAATATCTATATTTGTCTTTTCCCTCTGTTTAGCTATTCTAAGCCAGTTAAAAAAAATTAAATAAAAGACAAAATCCAAGACTATTCTCTCTCTCTGTCTCTCTGTCTCTCTCTCTCTACGGGTTAAGTAGTAAAGCGAAATTTCCCATCTTCTCTGTCTTCGTAAATAGAGAGGAGAGGAGGAAAACGAATAATAACCACAAGCAGAAATTGAGTAAACAGAGAGAGAGAGAGAGAGAGAAAGAGAGAGAGAGAGAGACACTCTCAGACCATTACAACAAAATAATTAAAACCGTTTTCAAATTTTTTTTACTTTAATAATTTTTTTTAAAATAAATACATAATTCAACATTTGACAAAATATGAGATTTAAATTTAAAAGTTTATGGAAATCTTTTTCAACCGACAAATTGAAAAAACTTATATTCATAACATAAGGAAGTTTCATCATATGTCCTGCTTGCTTGGCAGGCTGAGAACAGGCTCAAGGCGTTCCCTAGAATAATAGTGATGAGAACGCTCGTAGATCCAAGCCAATTCACGATGATCCCTGGTGTGGCACATCATTAATAGACCAAGGTTGTTGAGGAAGTCCCGCATGATGGGGCCAATCATTCCACTCGTCTCTACGGCAATCAGTTGAAATATAAATCTGTCGAAAATACTGGCATATTTGATCGCTTGCAGTTGTCCGCTGACGCTGCTACATGGCCAGGGTTTGTCACCACACCAATTCTGTTACTGACGAGGATGCAAAAATGTCAACACAAGTCGGATCCCACATTAGTGATTTGTCATATTAAAAGGGAAACACTGTCAGGCTAGTGGGCCATTTGTCATCTCATCTGTCAAGGTCAACTGGCTCGAGGGTCAACGGGAAGCCAGCAATATCACAGGCCACTCCAACGATATCATTGAGTATACTGTGTCTAGGGAATCTATCGGTACTCCTTCTACATAATAAGATGTGGAGTCCATACATGTTGATGAGCTGACCACAATGGCACTTGCGGACGCTGCACAGTCTTGTGATTTCAAAATTTGATTGTAAATATTTTATTCTTTTCAATTTCAATAAACTTTCAAAAAGAGCTATTTTATTGCCTGCTATTTTATGGATGAGAAAATCCCTTTCCAAATTATTTCTGAAACTTACAAGATCACCTTAACGAACTGAAATGGAGAAAACTGTCCAAAATGTTCATAGACTATTTGGTAAATGTGTACTTTAGGATCCTAAACTCCATATTAATGTTCTTTATTAATCAAACCACTAACCCTAAGCATGGCCAGCCTGGAGTTCCGGTTAGTAGTTAAGTTAATGAAAGGCATCATTTTACCGATTCCACATCAATTTTTATGGTGGCGGCATAATAGACTTTTTTATACTAATGAGTCACCACTTACCAATACCAAAAGTATTAATTAAATTGTCAGTTGGAAGATGAAAGGATTGAAAGTATTACCACTTTAATGTAAACATTGCCAGGTTGAATTCCTTATTTTTTGGGTAATATGGAGTTTAGGACCCTAAAGCAGTGGCGTTCAGAGAAGGGGGGGGTCCAAATGGGGGGGGGGGGCATCTCTCTTTCTCATAATATTTCTCAGTTATTTCTCAGTACTAAGACTTATACTTAAGTCTTTGGGGCATACAATCAAAGAGTTAGCCCCGGGCATCACCAGACGTCTGCACGCCACTGTCCTAAGGTAAACATTTATCGAGTATTTTCTTTCAACTTGAGCGGATGTTTATGTGATTGCAAGAGTTGGGAGTGGATGGAGTTAGTTTAGAGAACTTATGCCATTACTAATCAGCAGAGCGTTTCCACTGTTGACCCAGGAAAGTGGCTATCAGGCATGTATACATAGTGTGATGATGTATCGAAGTGAAACCTGGCCAGAGAGGGTTGAGGACATGCGTTGCATGGACGGAAATGCTATGAGAATGATACAATGGATGCATAATGTGAGTCTTAAATACAGGCTTAGATCTGATGACCTCAGAAGGAGGTTTAAATCTGGACAGTATAAGGTGATGTGTGCAGACTTTGATGGTATGGCCACGTTAAAAGAATGGATGAGAGTTCTTGTGTCAGTAGATGATGAAGAACAGTTGAGGTAGCAAGGAAAGGTTAAGGAAATTATGTGAAGAAGTTTAGGGAGTTAGCCGACGCTTGGCAGTGTCTCTTCCTTATACATGTTCTAATACAAGCATTTACAAATGAAACAAAGAAACAATAATGTATGCAAAAAACATTTATTCATTGCAAACCCAACAGAGTTGGCTTTGAGATTGTGTCCATAAAAATGTGTACAATAAGGTTTTGAACGGATGTGTACGAGTGTGTGGGTATGGAAGTTGAGGGTAATGTCTTACATATCGTTAAATGCATGTGCATAGCGAACGTGTGCCGGTGAGTGTGTTTATCAGAGGCAAGATTGGAACAAAGAGATGAATTTTATTATACAAACTTTTTTATATAACGATTAGAGCACCCTCTAGCGTCACGAAAGGGGAGATAATTCGTGTCTGAAACGCCCCCCCCACGGTGAATGTATGTGTAGAAAAGGGTAGGTAATGCTACAAAGAGATAAAGATGGACTTGATAGAAAGAGGAAGTAATAAAGACCTGGTCAGAGATAGGTTAGTTTGGAAGTCAATTTCTAAAAGCCGTCCAATGCATGACAACATGTAAAACGGACGTTAAACTGAATATGATGGTGATGATAATTGAGTCGTTCTTGTGAATTGTAGCTTAAATGATGTTCAATATTATCTTTTTTGTTTTGTTTCCTTGCAGAAGAACTTCCAGGTACTTCTAGTGTGTTGGAATACCGTAATGTTCAAGCCGGCAAACTTCCCATGGGAGATGACAATACAGTCCAGGGATACGCCAGTTTCATTGGACTCATGCAGCAACTCGTTTTCAATCAGAACCACTTTTTCGAGATGGCAAAATCCGGCAAAGTGAAAAATATCGAGGTAACTGCTCGGTTCGATGGAGGCTCAAATATTGTTCGGGATCCAATAACATTCAAGCAAATGTCGTCTTATGCCGAACTTCAAACATTAAACATACATTTGCTGTTTGTTATCTCTTTTAAGTTTAAAACAACAGAACCTGATGGTCTGCTGCTTTATAGTGCTGGTAAAGGGCAGGACTTCTTGTCCATGGAACTAATTGACGGGTACATTTATTACACCTACAATATGGGCAACGGTGTGCAAGTTATCAAGGGCAATACTCCCGGACCGCTGAATGATAATCGGTGGCATTTAGTATCTTTGTCGCGCTTAGAGAAAACATCTCAGTTTTTCCGCATTGATATCAATCCCACTGAGCACGTTCATGTCCTCGATGGAAAAGCCATTCACTTTGATTTAGAAGGTCCTTTATACCTTGGTGGAGTAAAAAAGTCCATGTTTCATAATTTACCTAAATCTATCCGTTCCAGGCATGGATTTCAAGGGTGCATGGCATCGATAGATCTGAACAACATTTACCCAAACGTTTTGAAGGACGCTCTCCTTGTTCATGGGCCAGTTATACCAGGATGTAAAGGTAAGCTCACATTTCACTTTATGTAATCAACCAAATCTGAAGCTTAATGTTATAGAATAACATTTTCTAATAAAGATAGCAGTGTGGTTCCTTTTGCTATCAGCAATTGAACTAAATCATCAATTGAACTAAATCAGCAATTGAACCTTTTAAATCATCATTTATTTATCGTTCATTTACTGCGTTTTTATTGAATATTTTATAACTTCATTATCATTGACTTGGCAGTTTGTCATCTTCTTTGGAAAAGGTTGCAAAATTAAAATTAAATGAGCCTTATAAAAAATCTAGAAGCTCTACCCGGCGTTGCCCGGGCGAGTAATAAGTAATTTAATTTTATCAACAACAATCGATTTCCTAATCCGACACGCAAGGTAAATCTTACTGTAAAAACCAAAACAACTAATCAAGATAAAACTTACCCCCCATCAAAAACAACAAATACGCAAATTAAATCTTACTTAAGGAACAAATACGCTAGTAAATTTTTACAAAAACCTTTTTTTTAAATATGCAAGATAAATTTTAGAAATTTTTTTTTAAATATGCAAGATAAATTTTAGAAATTTTTTTTTAAATATGCAAGATAAATTTTACAAACACATTTTTTAAATATGCAAGATAAATTTTACAAAAGTTTTTTTTAAATATGCAAGATCATTTTTACATAAAAAATAAACTCGCTAATCTGCTTTCTCTCTCATGAATCTGTAAAAAAAAGATTTCTCTGCCGTAGATTAATTCCTATTTTAGTCACGAAAATATTAAGAAAAAGGGAATATTTTATTTGTGTCTATTAAAAGTGAAATAAATTCTTTCCTTTATTTTTTATTAGCAGTTTTTAAGATTAAGCTTCCCTGTCTTTGCTCATGAGAATAACATTTGCATACGTTATTTGTCTTTTCTTTCTACATTTAGATTAAACCTCCCTTTCATTTCTCATAAAAGTAAATTTGCATACGTGATTATAGAAGCGAGCCGGACACACATACGTTCACGTTTATTATAGAGATTATGATGTAATATTAGATTAATTCCGTTTCCCCTGAAAAAGAGTAAATGTTTCATTTGTAACTATAATGGACATATCCGGAAATTCAGGAATCTTTTTAAATTTCTTTCTTTCTTTCTTATTTGTGAGGTTGAGAAAGGGCAATATACTTTATGATTGGGACGTGGGTGTAGCAGTATTGACAAATAAATGTATTTTTATGCTTGCTATTTACTTTGACGGCGATTTTTCAGTGCCGTAAGGATTACGTGCTGATGATTTGCATATTAGGAGACCCTCCTGCTTACAAGGCAGAATACGACAACGATGAGGATTGCGGTCAGAAGCAAGCAGCGAGTGACAGAGCAGAAACGTTATTTGGAAATGGAATTATTAGAAGAAAGAAAAATAAATTCAAGCGCTTAACACCTGCCCAAGTTCATTTTTTTACCACAGGCATCTGGTGTATTTGATGGTGACACATCTCACTAGGATGAGTCCTACTGATTAATTCCTTGAGTACTAGGGTACACTGGTCCAAGGATGGCAAAAATATTATAACTTATGCGGCTCGTTTTTTTTTTAATAACCGCATCGTCAGAATGTTATAGAGTAAGGTAGGAAATGACATTTGGTATTCCTCCTCCTCCTTTTTGGGGTGAGGGGGGAGGTGAAGCTGAATCTTCAAGTCAGCTTAAACCAGCATTTTTTTTCACCCTACATAATCCTTAAAATAAATTACATATCTCAAGGAACCCCTGTGCGAAAATCAAATTTATATACCATCTCTTTCTCAATTTATTTTCATTGTAGTTCACATGATGAACATATTATATAAGAGGTTGGTTATATATTTTTGAATAACTGCTTTGTCAAAATTTTCAATAATGCTAAATAAAATCCATACTGTTTGCTTACAATACTTCATCAGGGAGTTTTCACACTGGCACAGTACAGATATCATTAAATATATTCCCAAGGATCGTGTATTTTTGATAACATAATAGGCTAGATATGATGTTGTCTATATCATGATATTAAAACAACCAAGAATATATTTTGTGTGTTTAGTAATATTACATATATGAAATAAAAAGTAAAAAGTGTATTAGCTTATCTCACTTATCCTTGTGGAATACTTAGAGACCTTTTTCGGAACCTTAGAGTTCCGGGGAACCGTTTGAGTAAAGTAATGTTGGCCTAAATAGATGAAATCATTGTGTGACTTGCAATTATGATCAATAGTATTGTTTCAGGGAGGAAAAACAAATAAAAAGTTCCCCTCCACTTCCTCCTACTCAACCTTCTCCTCATCCTCCTCAACCCCCTCCTGCTGCTTCAATTATATTTTTTGCCGTTTTATTAAATGTCGTTATCAACTTCTGACCCTAATTAGTTATGACTAATAAGCGATTTCGACATAAGTCAGCCCATGTAAAATTACCATAAGAATATTAGAGGGTATAATGATACTATAGTCACCTTAAAGTCAGAATTTATCCACATGACCCTGTTGATATTCTTAATGTCATAATTTATCAACATGACCCCATGAAAATTCCACAATGTTTTCTACATCAATCTGTATATTCTACTGTTTATAATAATATTCCTTTTTAAATAATAAATGTCTGTCAGGGTCAATACTATTAAGAAAAGAATTACTCTTTCTTCTTCCGTTAAAATAATTATCATTGTTAGCTAAATATTCTTTAAATACATAAAACGAACATGTTTCTTCTTCATTTATTTATTTAGAATCGTAGCAACTAAACAGTTTTACAACAATATTCTCTGTCTTTTTACCTGAAAAATAATTGTCAGCTAAATATTCTTCAGATCAATAAAAGAAAAGTCACTTTTTGAAATATATTTATTTAAAATTGTACTGTCGATAGGATGAGAGAATTCGATTTTGGAACAATTCATTTTAAAATGGGTAAAATCAGAATATTTTACCATAGCAACATCGGATTAATCACTAATTACTATTTTTGCTGATTGGACGATCTCATTGTTTTCATGTGTGTAAAATGTACATACGAACATGAAATGCATACGTACTGTTGTATGCTTCATCTATGGTATTCCGTTTTTTGTACGTTCGGCCTGAATGGCGACCCCACGACATTATTGCACCACTTTTATTCAAAATGAAACCTATTTATCAAACTACTCTGGCCAATGTAGTTTCCGAATATATCTTGTTACAGGGATCTATCTTCAGAACACTTGTAGGAATTTGTGACACATTTCCATTCTATGGACGTCCGGTGCGAACGCACACCCCACAATATTATTGTGCCATTTTTAGACAAAACGGATACTACACTTTGATCCTAGCCTGAAGGCCAAGTGTATTTTAGTTCGGGTTTCACATTCAACCCAACAGTGACATCAAATCAACTTAAAATTTTTTTCTTTTTTACATTGTATCTTGAGTCATCAGGTGATTCCATCTTTTAAAAAGGGGTAACGGGTAATAATGTAGGTACGAACATGAAATTGCCTTAACGTATTATTATATAAATTATTATTATTTATATTAAATGCTCTTTTGTACTCGTTTCTTCAGGGACTGAAAATAAAGATCAATCGAGCTAAAAAGCAGTAAAACTAATTCTACCTTTTCAATATGTCTGGTATGTAATGATGTGCTTTTGTTAGTAAACCCGTTATTACCTGTTACTTCCTGAAGGTTGACGTGGATACCGACGTGGATTAACGAACTGGGTGTGCCAAGTTCGAATCCTGTCAATTCACTATGAATGTTGGCAACCGTCACGTGGCCCCTCTTGTGAGTACCCAATGCCGACAACAGAATCAAGCCAATCAAAAAATCCTACCTGATTCAAACGACTTTACTTTCACTCCCTATTTGGAATAATGGACTCTTCCACATGCAAACGAAAACGCGGTGCTCTGTTAGCAGCACGGTACCAAATTGAAAGGTGAATTTGTGATGCTAAAACCTACGCAATCGAAAAATGGTCTCAAATCCACAATCTACCGTTTTTTTCTTCAAGAAAACAATTTTAATTTTTAATTTTTATTCATTTAAATCAACGAGAGTGGAAAACAATTCTTTTTAATTATTTTTTAACTCCTTGACATTTTTTAACTCCTTAATATTAAAATACTTAAGTTAAAGGTGATTATATTATTACAATGAAATGATATTAATTATTACAATAGACAGATCTTTAAAAAAGAGAAAGTTAAGATTAGTCTAGTCGAATTTAAATGTCATTTAATGGTCGACCTTTTTCTTTTTCATTGTAATGATATAAATCACTTTTAACTTGAATCTAATGTTAAGGAGTTAAAAATGTTAGGCAGTTAAACAATAATTAAAAAGAATTGTTTTCCACTCTCATTGATGTTAAATGAATAAAAATTAAAAATTAAAAATCAATATTGTTTTCTTGAAAATTTTTAAATGTTAAGGAGTTAAACAATAACTTTTTAAAAAAGTGTTTTCCACTATCGTTAATTTTAAATAAATGAAAATTAAAAAGAAAAATTGTTTTCTTAAAATTTAATTAATAATAAATATACATGAAGAAAAAAAAGATAGTCCGTTGATTTAAGACTTTATTTCGATTGTGTAGGTTTCAGTGTTCCAAATTCACCTTTCAATTTGGTACCGTTCTGCTACCAGAGCACTCAAATCGCAATTTAATATTTACCTGACGTCATTTTTCGATTTTAGTTTTATTTTCAAGCCTAACATTTCAGAGTTAATCAACATCAAATACATTATAAATTTAAAATATTTAGAGAAAAATTTCTTTAATCACTTTTCCATAAAATATAATTATAACTATATATATATATATATATATATATATATATATATATATATATATATCCTGGTAAATATATTCTTAATAAGTTAATTATGTTAATAATAAACCAAAGAACTCGGATAGAGATGAAATAGAATTAATAATAATATGAGCTTCTGACTTATATGTATACTTTAGCACAATATTCCACCACTTATCATGGTCTTGGGCTTACTTTCAGCTCTCAAGAGCGGCATTCCAGTCTCAACCGTTATCTGGTTGGCCCATCTCTTATGTGGCCGTCTACTTGATCTTTCTTGAACAAAATCTTCTTTATATGATTTCTTTACATAGCTGGAGTCTGGTAGCCGGGAAGCATGTTAAACCCATGCTAATCTCTTTTTTCAAATAACGTTGCTGATGGATCTGTTAATATTAAGCCTCTTTCTGAGATTAGCATTTCTTTGTCTATCCCGCAATGTTACCTGAAGGATAGTTCTTAAACATTTCATTTCACAGGCATTGAGCAACCTCCTATGCTCTGCCAGTATAGTTCTATGTTTCATTTGCATATACAACATTAGGAACTATCATTGCATTGTAAAGTCTTAACTTCAGAGGTGTTGATAACTATACACTTCCTACTCTATCTCTTTTCTTTAAGTAACTCAAATGCAGAAGTTGTTATTCCTATTCTTCTTTAAAATGAGTTATCCATTTTGCTGCTTTTTATTTTAAGGTGATTATTTAACAAAATTTCATATTAGCAGTCGTCTGGGCCGGACTATGTCATTTAAAAAATAAATTGTAGTGAAGTGCATCATTATATTGCCAATAACATGGTACAACAATAACAAATAAAAATTGGCTAGTCAGAAGCAAAGTTTGATTTGCCAGCTTAATTGCTATTCTTCAATAACAACATGAGTAATCCTCCTTACTGATTTATATTTTTAGGTGATTACTTAAAAATATTTCATACTGGACGAATATTTAATATAATTGAATCCTTCCTATCCAAAAGAAAGATCCAGGTTTTCCTCACTGGCCGTTCATCCAAACACATAAATGCAGGTGTACCCCAGGGATCGATCCTTGTACCTTTATTGTTCCTGATTTTCATAAACGACCTCTCTCTGAGATGGGTATGTTTACTGACGACACCACGCTCTACTCTCGTCATGTGGTTAAAAACGGATGTGCACATATCCGAGGCAATGACTGAATCCTTAGAAAGTGACCTCCAGTCTGTAGTGAAATGGAGTCATAAATGGATGGTAATAGTTAATGCTGTTAAGACAACGCTCCTTTCCTTCAACAACTACAGGAAACTTCTTCAACCACCGATTGCCATGGCAAATAACACTCTACCTGAGAGTCCAAAATTCAAACTCACAGCATTCACAGGTAACATGAATTGGAACAAATATATAGAAGACATTGCCAAGGCTGCTGCAAAGAAAGTAAGATCCCTCTACTGTGCTAGAAAACTTCTCACACCTGACAGTATCTTATATCTCTATAAAGCCACCATCTGCCCATGCATGGAGTATTGTTGTCACATCTGGACTGGTGCACCATCAACCAGTCTCTTCCTCTTAGACAAGGTTAAAAACAAGTATCTAATCTAATAGGTCCCTCACTATCCACCAAGCCCCAGCTCCTGTCCCATCGCCATAATGTTGCATCTTTGTGCTTGTTTTACAAGTACTTCAATGGAATGTGCTCCGATGAACTTGCTGCTCTGGTGCCCACGCAAGTAAATACACTCGACCAAACCGACAATCAGCTAAATCCCATCAATTCACTGTGGATGTCCCCAGATGCCGGAGAACCTTCTACTCCAATAGTATCTTTTCTTCGAGCTTCCTGCCTTTGAAACTCTCTCCCTGTTTCCTGTTTCCCCGACTGTACCAACATGCAGAAATTTAAAAACTAATGTGAACAAGCATCTCGTTGCACAGGTCCCAATTTAGGATGAACCCCAAAACTTTCACCCTAATTCTCAGTAGTCTCTTACGTCTACAGTAGCAACTTGCCTTGTTTGGAGTGAACTAAGTAAAAAAAAACATCATATTACCAGTCGTCCGGGCTGGACTAAGTAATTTTTAAAATAAATTGTAGCGAAGTACGTTATTATATTGCCAATAAAATGGTACCAGAATAACAAACGAAAATTGGTTAGTCAGAAGCAAAGTTTAAATTGTCAAGTTAAATGCTATTGGGTCTGATTTTGAATATCCGTCCAGCAAGAGGACTTTATGTGTTAAATATTTAAAGGTAGACAAGAAAGATATTGATTCATATTTATTTATTTACCAGCGGTATTCACCTGACGTTGCCCGTGTGGAGATATATTGCTGGTCGGAAATAATTTTTGTAAGAAAAGTTTAAAAAAAACATTTGTAATATGAAGTCACGTAATAAAAAAATCTGTTAGCGCGGTGGTATTTTCTTAAAACCCCTAACTTATTGATGCTGTGTTTTTTTACAGACAGCTGTAAAACAGTAAATAGATTTAACGAATTGAAACAAATTTAATTATTTTAAATCTTAAAAATACAAATAAAATAATTATTTAAATATTTGAACATTTTTAATTACATTCTTCACTGTGGTACGTTTGTTTAATTTTATTTTTGTTTCATGAAAAGAAAATCTATTTGAAGAAAATCTATTTAAAAAATTAATTTCGTTTCTTTACATTCTAATATATTTTAGTTATTTTATGGATCTAACCGAAAATTTCCCTAGTGACCTCAGATGGAATCAAAAGAAAATTTCAATAGTGTATTCAGATCCTGTGAACAATTTAACCCTTATTGAAACATAGTTAAATGTTGTAACTGTTAAGATATCGAGGTCTATAACACAAACAAACAAACAAACAAACAAACAAACATTTACTTGTACATATACTAGCTGACTTTGCAAAGTTCACTACTTGAAATATTTGAAACCAAAAGTTTGAATAACAAACATTTCATTCATATTTTTCTTGTAAATACAAGACTAAAATTTCGCATTTACTCATATAAATAGATAAATATTAATATTTTGGTAATGTGAATACAAATTTATTTATCATTAAAATAAGTCCTTAATGAAATCAAAAGAAAGAAGAAATCAATTCGCCCGAGAAAAATATGGTGTCGTTAACGGGAGAGAAGAAGGGAGGGAAGAGAGAGAGAGAAAGCGAATAAGGCAGACAGCCACCCGCTCCCTTCCCTTTTATCGCTTTTACCTGTTAGTGTTGGTAAAAATTCTAACGAGTGATGTTAGAAGAAAGGTTTTTAGTAAGTAATCCGTTTTATATTAACTCATTTTAATTAATTACTGTTAATATCGACGAAATTATTGCATATATATAGATAAAAAAGGGCAATAAAATTACAAATGTATAACACGAAACATTAATTTATTATGAATTGTTTTAAAATAGTTATGCTTATTAGTCATACAAATAATTGTCTTTGGATCGTTCGTCGGTAACTATATATAGACTATTTCAAAATATTATGTTGTATTATTGATTGAAATAACAGTAACCCGTTTTGATTGTAATATAGGAATGATAAATGAAAAACCTTTTGCATTTATTTAGATAAGATTTATTTGAAGAAAAGGAAAACAAACATTCTTTATCATTACCATATTCATGTTTTTGTTGCTTCTGTTGTTGCATAAATAAATAATCTTTTATTTCAACATTTTCATTGTTGTACAAATAAATTAACAGTGCAGAATTAAAAAAAAAACTTAAAACCTTTCTAAATCCATCACAACCTTAAAGAGAAATCTACAATTTTATTTTTATTTTCTTACAAGATTGTGATGCATTTTTTTATGTGTGATGTTGCTAATCTGAATCTCTCACTTTCAGCCAAGAACTTAAATAACGTTTTTTTTCTTTTCTAAATGTCACAATTTGGTCAATAATTGTGACAATACAAACGAAACAGAGTATATAGGTTTCTTCTGTTAATTAAACTGATTATTATTTTTTTTTATTTTTAATTTTTAATTATTATTATTATTTATTATTATTATTATTATTATTATTATTATTATTATTATTATTATTATTATTATTATCATCATCATAATTATTATTATTATTATTATTATTATTACTATTATTATTATTATTATTATTATTATCCGTTTTCAGTTCTTAAAACTAAGACCTTTAATGGTCGTATTTGCATGTCTCTAGCGTAACTAAAGGCAGGATTCTACTCCTACAGAATATCAAGAAATAGTCAACTCGCAAAATATGCTAATTGGTAAAAGCATAGTTCAAAATTTGATTAGCTGAACCAAAAAACTAGCTTTAAAAATGCTTCTTTCTGATCATTGAAGTTTATTTTTTTGGACTTGTTATAATTCCGTCGAGTTTTTAAATCTTAATACGTCTCAATTCACTGAAGACCAATTCCCAAATGAATCAAATAAATTATTTCAAAAGTCACCATGAATTATGGTGCTTAATACTGCTAAGAAATGCAACATGGCAAAAGAGGAATCCGTGTGAACACCTTTACAGCCTTGCCCACTCGACACGGACTTCTCCTAACCAATACACATCGACCAGAATTCTAAACATGATGCATGCACAGCACCACCCTCTATAGTTTCCTGCCTTCAAATATGCCATCTTCATTCAGATTGATCTCAGATGATTCACCCATTAAACTCTCTTCTTATTTTTATTTTTTTTCTTCTACTTATGTGTAAAGACTGTAACGTTCTGTGAATGTAATCTATTTTCCTCTTCTTAACATTGGAGCATTAGTTAAAGGTGAGTGTTTGTGTTGTAGGTCCTAGTCGGGAGTGCCACCCCGAGGCTTGTATGAACCATGGAGAGTGTGTACAACAATGGAACTCTTACACCTGTAACTGTGACTTGACTTCGTACTCGGGGCACAGCTGTAGCGAAGGTGATTACTGATACTGATACAATAGCAATCATGCTGCTACTATTACTTTAACTATTACCATTACTACTACTACTACTATTATTACTACTATTACTACAACTATTATAACTATTACTACTACTAAAGTTATGACTACTGTTACTGCCACTGACGCACGAATCTTGACACTGATAGATTTCACCGCTTTTTTTTCTAAGCCAAACTCAGCTCAAATTTTGCTTCTGAATATTCATATTCAAAATGGCTCTAATCTTTTTTTTTTTTCTACAAGAAAAGAAAGGGATAATTCTTGTCTTTCATTTTCTCGAATTGTGTCGCCAAATTGTCATGGCCGTATGGCATGTTATTCAGCAAGTATTTTGCAATCATGTTTTACAATATTCACTTAGAATATCAGATCTAAAATATAAGCAAGATTAAAATAATATTCTTATCCATTTAAAGTTTTGATTAAAATATCTTAAAGAAAACATTTAATTAAAAACAAATCAGCTGCTGTCCTTCTTTATCTGCTTTATTCAAAGATGAGGATCAATCCTTTGCGATTAGTTAACAAAAAACATTTCTGTTATTAAAACGATGTCCGCCAGTTTTTGAATTTGTATTTCTGGCAATTATTGTTAAATGGTAACTGATTTAAATGATAAGAATAATTATCTTTTTAATGAAATATAAACAAATTGGTTTTTAGATTAACTAAGAAGCCGGCCGGCTAAATATAAACAGGTCAACACAAAGAATTCATGAAATTTGTAATAAAATCGTCTGTGTCAAACACTAAGTTAATTGAGGTTAACTGAAGATTAATTAAAGGTAGAAATGTTTTTAATTGTTAAAATCAGTGTGAAACATGCTAAAAAACTAAAAACAAGCAACTAAAATAGCACACTAAAAAACTAAAACATACAGATGAAATAACTGTTTTTAACTTCATTCCCTGTGAAATCAAGATAAAATACAATGTACTCTAAATTATATTCAGTATTTCATTGTACATGTTATTTTTAACATACAGCATTCTTTGTTTTGCAAACAACACACATACCTATCTACCTATCTATCTATCTATCTATCTATATATATATATATATATATATATATATATATATATATATATATATATATATATATCAGCCAACGTTAAATCAAAAAGACACAATTAAATAAAAAAGAATAAATATATGTGTAACTTACGTTTAAGTTGTTTGGGTAGGTTGTACGATTTCAGAAACAAAAAAGTAAATCCAAATTTCTTTTTTCGTTAGGATATTTTTCAAGGTAATTTTCAGAATCCTATCTTTTCCACTGCTTTATATATATATATATATATATATATATATATATATATATATATATAGTGTGTGTGTCAGGTTATATTGAAAATAAATCAATAAAATGCTCGATTGAAGAGGAGTGAGAGATACTATGATTTATTTGAAAACTATGTGTTACATATTTCAGAAACGTACTGAGGTTTCATCCAGCTGGGCTGAACCTTTACATTTTTAAAGGCTATAACGCCATATCTCATCGTGGTTTCATCTTATTCAGAACACCAACGATTCCACTGGGCATAGAGATTTTTATTTTTTTGAGTGTAAAATGACAGCCCATCTGGATGAAACCGCAGTACGTTTCTGAAATATGTAACATATAGTTTTCAAATAATTTATATATATATATATAATTATGGCAAGTAAGCTACGCAGCTAGACTGATGATTTATCTCGGAAATGAAACATAAGCATCAATGTGTAGCTTACTTGCAATAAGTATATTTTCATACTACTACTAAGCTATTCTCACGTATTGCACATTGTTGAATTAAATACTGAAAAAGATATATGTAATAGATTATTTTATAATATGAGTGTATGTTTATTTTAAGTCATACAATGAAACATATATTTTTTCAACATTGGATCATCTTCAGAACAAAATTCTCGTAGGTATCCAGCAACAAATACAAATCAATAACCATGTCCAAAACAAGTGACAAATTCCACCAAAAACAGAACAAAAATCACAAGAATATATATTTAACAGTTAAATAATGGTATAATAAATAACTTACTTGATTGTAATGTGACGATTTATAATCTTGATTGTCACAAAATGTCTTGTACATTCATGCAGTCGATGCCAGTTTGGATTTTTTATTTCATCAATTTTGTCTTTACATCCGTTACGAAATCTGAGAAGGTTTCCTGATAAATGTTTATTTTCCGGCAGCCATTTTGAATATGTTTATTCACAACAATTAATTTCATTGGTTAATAGGTTATCTGAAAACTGATGCACCTCTCACAAGTCCATTGCTCAATTACTGATCAATTTTCTCGTCAAATCCTTATCAACGAGATTGCAAAATTCAGAAAATAAAGAAACAGTCTCTTTTTTTCTAAAGTCATATGATTTGAATTGCAGTCATTTGCGCAATAAAAACGGCAGTCTGCTCACTTTGCTAAGAAAGTTAAGCTTTAAAAAATAATCATAATTGCACCAGTTCTTTACTTAATGTGTGTTTTTGTCAATCCGTAATGATATTATGCAATAATCAAAATCATTTTCCAAAGACTCCATAAATGTGTCTATTCAAAACCCAAACATCTATGATCAAATCCATTTGCAAATAAATTCTTCCTTTTCATCATGATTCAGTAACTTTTCTTTTCAAAGAGTATTATTATGATTTACTTATTTGATTTGATCCTGAAAGCATTGAATGCAAAATTCCAAGTATATGGTTCTATTCTTTTGAAATCTGATCTCGAACCAAAATTATTCATCAATTTGCTAACAAATTTATTCTCTTTAGAAGTGTTATGTCTTCATTACAGTTTATCATGTGAATTAAAAAACAAAAACAGTCATAGATTCCTTTAAAGTAAATATGGCTTTGATCTTGTGTTCAACTTGGTTTTATCATTTGAATTAAACAAATGGTTATGGATTTCTTTAAAAACAAATGACTTTGATCTTTTGTCCAACTCGGTTTTATCATTTGAATTTAAAAACACGATCATGGATTCCTTTAAAGACAAATGACTTTGATCTTGCGTTCAACTTGGATTGTGAAGAGACTTGAATAGTTTGATGAGCATTGGACTGTTATTGAACAGCTGTGACAATCAATCACAAAAAAAGCTTGAGAATGGTTGCCTGTTTAGAATTAGAAGGTGAATACACATACACCTACTTCTTCACGTACATATACACAAACATACTTATGTACTTATGTATCTAAAGAGCAGCTATTTATTGACTTTTGAATGTTGGTTTCTTCTTGTTCTAAAAAAAAGATGCACACCTATAGAGGATGGGCTAAGCTTTTGTTTCAAAGATCTCTCTCTCTCTCTCTATCTCTCTCTATCTATATCTCTCCCTTCATTCAGCAGGTTTGCATGGATTCATTGCTATTTTCTGCATTCTGGTGGAAAACTTCATGTCTGCTTGCTAGAGCTGATATCTTTGTTTGTAGCTATTTCTCGTGTTAATATATCAAAACACACATTTTGTTTTTAAAATTCAACTCGCTTTGAGGCAGGTGATTTTATCCATTTAAAACTTCCCATTCATGGAAGAAATTCATTTCGGCCTCTTTCACATTTGCTTTCCTTGATGTGTTTTTAAAAAAATCATTTTGAACAAATCATCAGTTGTCTAATTTCAAAATTTGTTTTGTCCAAAAAATTGTAAGCTTGAATTGAAGTCAATGCAATCTTAATTGTTCTCTATCTAATACTGGCTACATTTTTATGATTTATCATCATCATGTGTGTGTGTGTGTGTGTGTGTGTTTGCATGGATGTTCCCCTTCTGTCCATTGGCCACAAATCCTTGAACACTTGGTGATATGTCAGAACAGGAGGTTCATCTTCAACTAAATACTCTTTTCGGCTCAAATCTTTACCCTTTCTGTCCATTGGCCACAAATTCTTGAACATTTGGTGAGATGTCAGAACACGAGCTTCATGTTCAACTAAGTATTCTTTTCGGCTCAAATCTTAACCCTTTCTGTCCATTGGCCACCAATCTTTGAACATTTAGTGATGTTTCAGAACAGGAACTTCATGTTTAACTAAATACTCTTTTCGGCTCAAATCTCAACCCGTGTAGCCACCTATTTTCATAAGTCTTATGTCTAATACAAAATTGTGTGTTTACAAAGATCAATAATTTGAAGAAAATCTTTTATTTCAAGACCAAAATTAGAAAACACGCAGAGGCAAGTGTGTAGAGAAGCTCTTCTAGGTTTCCATTAACTGTGTTCTTTTATTTTTCGGCTGGCAAAAATTTAAACAAACGAACTTTTTCAAAACAATGTTTTATTGAATATTCAAATGAAGCTGTCCGCGATCAATGTCGGAAATGGTAACCATCCTTTATAGTTTGACTCTTTTGTGAACAATATTTCTTCTGGCAAATCCCCCAATCTCTCTCTTTCTCTCTCTCTCTCTCTCTCTCTCTCTCTCTCTCTCTCTCTATATATATATATATATATATATATATATATATATATCTTTCCCTCTCTATCTCTCTCTTTCTCTCGACACACATATATATATATATATATATATATATATATATATATATATATATATATATATTGTATCTTCTTACAATACTTTAAGTATTTGTTATATGTTTACCAATGCTCATCTCTACAGCAACAGCATGACGACCACAATTGCGCTATTTGCATGCTCAAACACAATTCAGGAAGCCTTACCCTGCCACAGCTGCTAATATCACCACAACACAAAGTGCTAAGGGTCACACTGCAGGCATGTATGCATGCATGGTAGAGAAAAGAAATAAACACACACACACACACACACACACACACATATATATATATATATATATATATATATATATGTATGTACATGTTCAAGGAGACAAAATGACACCGAATGTTGATCCAATTGTCTGACCAAATGAGTTAGCCACTGTCTGTAAAACACCCCGAGTTTCTTGGGAAGGTTGGGTGGGGATTTAAACAGTTTTAAGTTGAAATTTTAAATTTATTTTCAAAATAAATAATTACCAAATTACGAAGCTGTTCTTTACAGAATTTCTTTTGTTTTGTGTTTTTTTCCAATTGAATCCATTCTCCATTCTAATACTTCCTGATGATGTGGAACTTATATTTCTAAAGAACAGCTTTTGTCTTTCAAACTGCGTTTCTCATCAGACTGAAATAGATTTTCTATTTTTCGATTATTCTTCCTATAACTCTGCATTGGAATGCAATTAAAATCACCTTTCACTTCTGACACGACATGAAAAGGCTCCAAAAGACAAATAAATTGTAATTTTTTTTTCTCACACTTTAATAATAATGATGCATCTGCCGGTCCCTTTTTCCCCTTTTTCCCCTTTTTTCCCTTTTTTCTGACCAAAAAGCCTAACCCGTATTAATCGTTATAATTCTCCTCTCAAATGAGAGAAAATACTTGAATATTGTGCTTAGTTTAAGAATGATACACTGAAAAAATGTTGTAAGCACCAAACGCCAATTGGATCATTACTAAATTGTAATCGACATACGTGATCAATATCAATTCCAGAAAGAGTTGAAAAACATTTTAGGAAATCCAAAAGACTTTCTTACGTTCATCACGTGAAGACAAAGATAGCAAATATATTTCGACTGACTTGCACAGAGCTACCCATAACCTGCAATGTTTTAAACAACTGGTGGCCAACTCTTATTCGAACATATGAAAATGTTTTGGTCGCTAAAAGAAAACAAAGAAGCAGTGAAGCTGTTCCGATTTACTTGCCTCCCCACGAGGGCAGAGTTAGACACAATGTAGAGAAAATGCAGTTCCCCAGAAAAGGGGTACTCTGGATTGGAACAAATATAAAAATTGCCTCGGTCTAGAAGGATTTCTCCTCTGACTGAAGACAAAAAGAAAGGTGCAATGTAGTGTCACTAGTTTTGCCCTATTCACTTGTGAATTCTGTAAACATTTGCTTTCATTTCAATCCAGCTTTCAAACAAAAGACAGCATCAGTTGTCCATTCCATCAACATTTTCCTTTTTCACTGTCTTTTCAAAAGTTGTCTCATTTCAAATGACTTCTGCAACATGTGCTTCTTATCGGAATGCTAACAGCTAACAAAACTCAATGGGGCATCAGTAACACACACACGCATATATATAGAAGATATATGATATATTAGTTGAGAAAAAAACCCAATAAAGTGCGAGCTCGTAGGTTCTACTAGAGCTCATATAAAGTATTTCATGTTTCGGAATTTTTTAGATGAGGATGGATAATTTGTATTATTTGTATCATTCGGACTACTGTTCTCATCTCATTTCGGATGATGTAACATCCGAACTTCTTCCGGTGCATCTTGTCGAACCCGGGAATCTGTACGAAATTTCGTATGAAACCCTTTATGTAATCAACGGGGGTAGATCGCTCTCATCCTATCAGCCATAACCGGGTAGAAGTCTTATGGAATTCTTAATCGTGGTCTTAGTATCGCCCATACTGAAGATTGAACTTTCAATCTCCAGAAAGATTTCACTTAGAACTAATTATAACTTAGCACCTATATCCGTTACGCCACATGTCTCTGTGGACAATTTTAGTATGAATTTTCGGAGCTTTAAACCTATTCTTGTTTTAGATGTGTAGTGTTACTAGTTATCACTAAATATTACTGACTCTCTCTCTCTCTCTCTCTCTCTCTCTCTCTATATATATATATATATATATATATATATATATATATATATATATATATATATATATATATATATATATAAATTAAAGGGTAGATAGTTTTCCTTTTCTGTCCATATGTGGTGAGCCATACCCGATTTTTCAATATCGCCATGTATTACGGCTTTCCGGTGTTCTTCTAGACTTACTTTTAGTGGGCGGCATATATTTTTGTATATTTTTCCAGACCTACATGGAATTGAATACACACAGTTTTATTTTCATGACTTTTTCTGTAGAGGACTTGACTCACACAAGATGTTTTTGGAGAGTTAAGTCGCTCCTAAATACTGAATTTTTTCAGACAAGCTCTTCATACAGACCTATCATACTGTGATGAGTTTTTGGGTGATGCCCTTTGATGTTTGATCCAGATTTCTTGGAGCTAATGTCATGCCCTCTGGATAATTGTTTCGGTAGAGGGTTTCTCTTAAACTGTTCATCTCTTGATATGCATTGCTGTTACTACATATTGCCTTTGCTAGATGTTGTAGAATTTAATACAATATGGGAACTATTAATTAAAAATAATAGATTAGAATACCATTATATATATATATATATATATATATATATATATATATATATATATATATATATATATATGTATGTGTGTGTGTGTGTGTGTGTATGTGTGTAGTAATAAGTAGTAATATATAGTGGTAAGTAGTAAGACTACACATCTTAAACAAGAATAGGTTTATGGCTCCTAAAATTCATACTAGAATTGTCCGCAAAGGCCGGTGGCATAACGTATATAAGTGCTAAGTAATAATCAGTTCTAAGTGACAGTTTTCTAGAGGTTGAAGGTTCAATCCTCAGTATTGGCGATACTAAAGATTACGAATTCAAC
This sequence comes from Sepiola atlantica, assembly GCA_963556195.1. Lineage (NCBI taxonomy): Eukaryota > Metazoa > Mollusca > Cephalopoda > Sepiida > Sepiolidae > Sepiola > Sepiola atlantica. The sequence continues at coordinate 43,241,229 of OY744532.1, read as the reverse complement.
ATAAAGATTCCAGAGTTCGACAATATGCACCTGAAGAAGGTCGGAGGTTACATAGCCTGAAACGTTATGAGAATAACATCCAAGATGGGAACAGAAGTTCGAATTATTCAAAGGATACATAAAGTATTTTTTTTTAAATACATTACAGTGTCTGTTTGGTGTACAAGGTTTTCCTCGATCCGGGCATGTCGGTTCTGGGGTAGAAACCGTCTTATACTGTCAGGCCGAATCTTCAGCACCGTTCAATAAGCAAAGTGATGAAGATTCGACCTGACAATATAAGATGGTTTCCAAAACCGACGTGTCTGGATCGATAAAATCCCGGTACACCAAACAGACACTGTAACGTAAAGTTTTTAAATAAAATACACTATATATATACTATTTTAGTTGTTTAAGATCACACAGAAAGTGGGTTGAAAGCTCAATAGCAATTAAAATACTGGAGCTCAAAATATAAGGGAATAGAGTCCGAGTTTTCACTTTAAAAGATTTTTATCTAGTTCCCAACGATTATTTCAACTGTATTAAATCATATATTTTCGTTTTACCATAAAATAATAGCATATGTTCAACCGGTCTCATCAGTGGGGGGGGGGGGTAATATTCAAAACCGCTATTTTAATAAAAAAAAAAACGTGAATATGTTCGATGAATAGTTTTCCGTATTAAAACAAACGGTTCGTTTTCAGAGTGACAGATACAGTCAATGTTTATCTCCAAAAAGAAAAAGGTTGTTATTATAATTCCATCATAAATAATACATAATGCAAGCAAATAAATCACAGTTATTTAATTAGCAAGAAAACGAAACCGTTGAATCAGACTGGTTGTTTTTATGGTAATCGAACGTATCATTTAATCCGGTCGAATCGAGTATTTTGGAATAAATAAAGCGGTGCTAAAATAGAAAGTATCCACTTCAACATGGCCACCGTATCTGAAATCAGAAATTGCGAACTGGTGTTAATCCCACAAAAGTCTCCAATTATATTTAAGGCCGGATTTTTTTTTTCAAATAATAATTTGTTTTCAACAATTTGTTTTATTAACACATAATAAAATCAAACTGTTTTTGAAAATTCGGAATTTCTTCATTCTTTTATTTAAAAAATATTTTTTTAGCAAATAATCAAATCGAATCAAACGATTTTATGATTGGATTTTTTTTTTATTTTGAAAATATTTTTTAAATAGTTTAATCATTAATCATTAACCAAATATAATTTGTATTACAAAGTAACAAAGAGTTATCACCAAATAATAAATTCAAACTGTTTTTTTTATAAATAATAAAGATAAAAATTCTGCCAAAGGTTATGTGGCCTAAAATAATTGGAGATTCACAGCGGTTCACAATTTTCAATTTCAGATATGGCGGCCATGATGACGCGGATACATTCTATCTTATCAAAAATGTGTTAAACTAAAAACTCAGACTCTATTAACTTATATATATATATATATATATATATATATATATATATATATATATATATATATATATATATATATACATTTGGTTAAAAATGACAGACACATGGATCTTTTGTTGAAAACAACTCCTTGAGAATGGTTACAGTGCTAGCCAAAAGCGCTAGGATAGAATAAGGCAATGGGCAGGTCTTGCATCGCATACATCCAGTCTTATGAATAAAGCACTTGTATTTTGCTATTCACGGCGATCTTTGTCCATCATCTCTAACCATATATATATATATATATATATATATATATATATATATATATATATAATTACTTACTCGTATGTTTCTTCTTTCCTGCTATATCTTGTGTGTATTCTTTTTAACTTTCAATTGCTGGGGCATTATCAAATCCGCTGCATGCATCTTTCCCCACTCCTCTTTACTCTCCGACCTCTAACACACACTTCCTGTTGCGTCTGCTCGTCATAGTAGATCAACAATCTGTTATCGATTATGTCTCCCTCTGTTGTTCAATATTTATCATTAATATGATATGCGTGTTCTCTCTCTCTATCTATCTATCTATCTATCTATCTTTCTCTCTCTTTTCACACTGTCACTCTCTCTCTCTCTCTCTCGCTCCGTCACATGGTTCCAATGTGTAATTACATCGGGACTAACACCTTCACTCTCCTTTTTTCTATAATGCAACATTTTCACAGTTTTACTGTTGTTGTTTTTTTTATGTATTTTCTTAGTGAAGAAAATTGCTCACGTGACCACACTTCAGCATTTGACCTTATCTGTGACTCTTTATTGCAATGGTTTCGTCTAGATGATTTCAGTAATCTACATTATAAAACATAAACTTACAAAGACATCCAAAAATATTCAAAGAAAGATATTGGCAATGCAAAGGCTTTATTTTTACTCAAACAATGCTTTTCTTCTCTCTTATATAAATAAAAGATTATGATAATATACATTCAATTTATATAGTTCAGATCGATTTACAAGGGAATCTAATTTGAATTGTAAATGACAAGCTCGATATTTAGCAATTAAATAGAGCTTATAAATGTATTTATTTCAAGAATTCTTATTATTTTATCTTATAATAATTTATACACAAAACAACTCAATGGATTTAAATATGTTTCCAGAAAATCTACACAGTAAACAATAGTTATCCAGGCAGTTAACCTATAAAAAACAGATCCCTTTCTTCAGAATCCTTAGTTTATGACATAAACAGAAATGGTGGGATCCGTCGTATGGAGAAAAAATGAGAGTCAATGTAACAAGATTAAAATTATGTTTGTCAGTCACTTCAAAAGAAGATATCGTTAGGATCGTGAAGAATGTTCACAGGATAAAAAAATGCTGGAATGTTTTTTGTAAAGCAATCCGAAGAGAAAGTCAACCGGAAAGGTGCTCATATACTGTGAATTTATTTGTATATAAATAAATATATGTATGCCCTTTCCTTCATGCAAACATTAGTGAGTGTAAAAATGACTTTTTCTAGACCCCGGACGGAAACATTCCTAGTGGTAAGGAGAACCGAAAAACAAATAGAAAGTTAGAGTTACCATGCCAGCTGAAATATATTCAGAAAGAAATCATCCACTCTATAATAAGAAGTCAACAATGGGTGGTATTTTTAAGGTCATCAGAAATGATAATAATAATTTATATATGAAAGATTAATTTATTGAAATAATTCTATTATTTTATATGAATATTTTAGTAATATATCCAGATAAATAGCAAGTGCGAACACTGTCGAAGCATAATCTTTTTACGTAGGGTGTACAGTAGTTTTTAGTATATATATATATATATATATATATATATATATATATATATATATATAATGTCAGAGTTTTTTACAGAGAAATTGGCCAGAGTGCTCGATTAGCGGAGTAAGAGTCTAACATATTTATTTAAATAGGTACAGACAGGATATTATGAACGAACATTTCATTTTATTATCATACTGCTAATAGATTCTCCGGAATCCAAGAAGATATGTACGACTAATCTTCAGCATTTGGCTAGAATTCTAGCCGAACGCTGAAGATTGACTTGGATTCCTAGCAGTTGGGTTATTAAACCAAAGGTTCATTCCTAATATCCTATAATAATTATATGTAGTGTGTCTTGGCATAAATGTGGCCCATTTAATAACGCAACACCAACATTAATGAATAAAGGTTGTGCAGAGGAGTATTACTTTCATGAGTCAACCTGCAGGGCTGTTCTTTGACCGGTCTCCATGCATCCCAACACTATGTGCTGCGCAAAATATAGTCACTCTTCTGTGATGAATGACCGTTCGTGCCTGGTGAGGAGCCACATCCTACACGAAGTTATCCTATTAATATGAGTGGGCATAGACAGAATACGGCGGATCTAGAGGAGTAAACCTTGACCACAAATCCTGATATTCCACAGGTAGACGTAGTTCCAGTTTCACTCATCAACAAACTGATGATATTGTTCTGAGAACAGCACGGCTTCGCAGATAATCGTATATATTTGCCAATGACAAGGCATAACTGCTCCAGTTAGTGGAGTGCCATAGACCATGTGCAGGCTTGGCATGCCGCATATACAATAAGCCTTAATAAAAAGCAAATGTTTCACCATCAATTGAAATCAAATCAAGTCAAGTCAATATTAATTATGATAATTAGCAATACCCATTAATCATGATGAGAGAACTGGGCTTACACAAGTGGGCTGATAAAATATAGGTTAAGATTGGAATGTAATTCTGAATGTGCTTTTGGAATACCCTGGAGTATATGCAGGTTTGGCCTGTAACATATACAATAAACCTTCAGAAAAAACAAAATGAGTGTTTCACCATCAATTGATGGATGACCCAAGAAGAAGAAGAAGAAAATTAATGATATTTTTCTGTAATTTTCATGGTTGATAGAAAATAGAATAATAATGGCATTATCTCTATATATAAAACAGGGTGCCTGTGTGTATCTGCATGATGTGTGTGTGTTCCCTATAAAAAGAAAGGTTAGAGAATCTACATAAAATCTAAAAAGTTTATTTACCTGGAAGACAATGGAAGTGTTCCCGAGTCTCGAAGTGCATCCTTAACGGGGCTATGAAGACTTCAAATATATCCTATTTTATGAAATTTAAATTCTATGTACAAAATTTTCTGGGAAAGACAATGGAAGTGGTACCGAATCTCTAAGTGTCTTCATAACTTAAGGAAGTTATGGGATCCGAACCTCCTTTAAAACTTCAAATATGTATATCCGATTTTAATGAAATTTAAACCATATGTATATGACACTGGGTATATTTGCCAATGACACCACACTCTATTCATAACATGAGGGCAAATCAAGCGCACACATATCCAAGGCAATGGCTGAATCCTTAGAAAATTACCTTCAGTTTTTAGTGGAATGGGGCCAAAAATGAATGGTTACATTTAATGCACTAAGACAAAGCTCCTTTTCTTTGACAATTATAAGAAAGCTTTCCAGCCACCGATTGTAATGGCTGATAGCACCCTACCCGAGAGTCCAACATTCAAACTCCTTCGGCTAACATTCACAAGTAACATGAATTGGAATAAATGCATAGAAGATACTGCCAAGTCTGCTGCAAAGAAGGTAGACTCCTACCGTGCTAGTAAACTCCTCACACCTGACATTATCCTGTATTTCTACAAAGCCACCATCCGCCCAGGCATTGAGTACTGTTGCCACATCTGGGCTAGTGCACAAACCACTAGTATGTCCCTCTTAGACAGGGTCCCAAAAAGAGCCTTTAACCTGACTAGCTGCTAAATACTACCCTTCACTGTAAAGGTCCCTAAATACCAGAAGATTTTTTACTCTAATAGCTTCTTTCCTCAAACCACTTGTTTTTGGAATTCCCTCCCTGCTCCGTGTTTTCCCCGATTGTACCAACATGCCGAATTTAAATACAATGTAAAAAAACATCTCGCTGCACAACTCCCCACTTCTATAAATCTGGCCCCTAATTCACAGTAGTCCCTTATGTCTCAGTGGCAATATGTTTTGTTTGGGGTGAAGTTTAAAAAAAAATTTTTGAATTACGAAAGTTGGGCTCCTTTCTCCCACTAAGTGTGAGGTCAAAACACCGCATTTCAAATTAATTCAAGTTTACACAATAGCAGCATCCTATTTACTTATGATGTCACATATACATAGACAGTAGTCTATGTATATGTGATATTTTAAGTTAACTAATTTGCATACTGATGTGCAAAAGGTTACTTTATTAATTAACTATACATTGTTATTGTTTTTTCTAATTCAATGATTTTTTTGATTTTAAATTTTTTTTTTTTTATTATGGAAATCGCTCCAGACAAGCCATTTGATGTAAGGAGCTAAAAAATACTACGACTTCAAGTTAAAAAATAGTAACGATAAGTGTTAGATGGATAGATTCTGTCCCAGAAAACAGCAATACTTCCCTCTTTGTCAGAAATATCGCTCATGGAATGTAAGGACTAAAGGACAAAATAAGGGAAGCAGAAATTACAATAATAACAAAAAGTTCTGTTTAGGAATATTATTTTATGTCGTAGACAAATGTTTAGCAAGTCAATATAATTTAGTAATGCCAATGATGGTGGGTTCTCCTTCTTGGTTGTGATGGCAGAACATTTGTTCATGCACCACTAGTGTGTTCCTTTCCGGCCTATCCTTTGGAGAAACTGACTTATTGATTTTTTCTTTCTTTTCTTTACAGTCATATTTAAAAGATAAATAAATGTGTATCAAAATTACTAAAATGTTAATGTTTATCTATTTTATATGAATAAATGCAAAAGTGTTGGTTTTGTGTTTACAACAATGGAATGTTTATTATTTCAAAGTTTTGCTTTTTATTTTAAGTGAAGCGATAGCAGGCTGGCAAAGCCATCGACTTAAACATAAAATACATTTCAAAACATATACGTATACTACGTGGAGAAAGTATATTTGGATGACGAAGCTATTGAGGTTGTCTAGAAGTTGGGTTACCTTGGTGATACCATTGGAGAACAGGGTGGAGCAGGTGCTAGTGTGATTGGAAGAATTAGAAGTGGATGGAGGACTTTAGGGAACTTCTGCCATTACTAACCAGCAGAGTGTTACAACTGTCTATCAAGCAGCGTGATGATGTATGTAAATGAAAACTGGCTGGTGATCATTGAGGACATGCGTTACATGAAGAGAAATGTTATGAGAACGATACAATGGATGTGTAATGTGAGTTTTAAAGATAGGCTTAGATCTGATGACCTCAGAAGGAACATTAAATCTGGACAGAAAAGGAGACGTTGATAGTATGGCCATGTTGAAAGAATAGATGACAGTTATTGGGTTAGTGGATGTAGAACAGTTGAGGTAGCATGATCAGTTGGCAAGGGAAGGTAAAAAAAAGCATGGAAAGAAGTGATAAGAATGGACTTGAGAGAAAGAGGGATAAATAAAGACCTGGCTAGCAGAGTCAGTTGGTAAGGGAAGGCCAAAGAAAACATGGGAAGAAGTGATAAGAATGAAGAGAAAAAGGGATAAATAAAGACCTGACTAGAGATAGGTTAGTTTGAAAGTCAATTTCTAAAAGCCGTCCAACACATGCCGGCATATATGGTATAATATATGAATGAAAATTATAAACAACTAGTGCGACCCGTGTCCCAGTGTTGCCCAAGATAAATGAGGAAATTAAGAATCGTAACCCTCAGAAGTAAATGGGCGAGAAAGAACCGGATAAACTCTTTTCACATAAAATGCTAAGTCTTTAGCCACGATATAACAGAAGTATGCATTATAGTAAAATAAAGACAATCATTGAATTAGAAAAAAAATAAAACGTATAGTTAATTAATGAGATGTCCTTTTGCAAAACAATAGGCAAATTATTTAATCTTATGACGTTGATTGCATACATATGATCAGTATATTAGAAATCTATTGGTCTTCTATTGTGAATACTAATTTGTCGTTGTAATCTCACTCTTGTTGCAACAAGTGGCTTAAAGTTATAAATATAGAGATGTTCAACATGACGTAATAGAGGGTTGGATCTATCCAGATTTGCTTACCTCCCCACGAGGGGAGAGTTAGACAGAAGGTCGGTTTTTAATGTAGCGAAAATCCAGCTCACCATTAAGGGGCACTCTGGATTGGGACAAAAATGTTTTAAAATTTCCTCTTTCATTGACCGAGGACAGAAAAGATGAAGTGTAATATCAGAACAGATACTACACTTTGCTCCTAGCCCAAATGCATTACAGTTGCTTGCTTGAAATAGACTGAATACCAGTTGCTTTCAAGTCATCCAGATCTGTGTACCTTTCATCTTCTCGAAATATGTAAACGGTAACGGTAAAGGTCGCATAGCCTGGACGCGCACGAGTGTCGTTGCCGACATTGCATACTGCCCATGGCCGTAGCGGCGGAGATTTGTTAAGAATCACCGTGACTAGGGCACAGCATATGGAAGGCGGAGCCCATCCCTCTCCTTCCGCTGCTTTGAACCTTCCCTTGAGTTTTAATCAGGTACCCATTTACTGCTGGGTGGACAGCTGGGTTTTCAGACCCGAAAATTTGCATGCCGTGAGTGGGATCGTCCAGCGTAAAGACAAGTGCTATAACCACTCGTCCACAGGCCCTCCCTAAATATGTATTCAATGAGAAATACATGTTTTTCAGTTTGTAGTTGGAATGGTGGCACGGATGGCGCTAGACAATGGCTTGTGGTCTAATGTACTACGACCGTCGGCCCCCCCCCCCTCCCGAATAAAAAAAAGGGCGTGTGATGAAATGCGCCAACCACAAAAAGATGACCAACTCAGATGTACAATAAAAATAGAGTGCTTTTATTTCATTAGAAATACATACGTCTCTATGGAAATTTCGGACTACTATTCTCATCTTAGATGTTATTCACACAACGTTTTGGCTCTCTTCAGGTGCTTCTTGTTGAGCTCAGAGAATTTTTATGTCAAACTCGGGAATCTGTACGGAATTTCGATCAGAAAGTTTTATTTAATCCACGGGGGTAGATTGTTCTCTAGGAAAGGTGATGATAATAATAATGTTGCTGCAGACAGGATCAGAAGTTGCTGTTAGTCGTAGAGGGCAGAATCGCTGCTGGTAGTTGGTGTAGATAGAAGCAGAGAGATGATGATGATGATGATGATGATGATGATGATGATGATGATGATGATGATGATGATGATGATGATGATGATGATGATGATGATGGCGTCACGGACAGGATTGGGAACTGCAGCTAGTTATAGATAGGAACAGAGAGAGATGATGATACTGATAATGAGGGCAGTATTGAAAAGTTTGACAGCCATCTTGAGAAGTGGATTAAGAGTTGGCTCGTTGTATCAGTATGATTCATGCAGCACTGTTTCGTATGTAGCAAAGGTTATTATCTTTGGTGTTAGGAACATAGCTGCTGATGATGCTGTTCTGCAGATGGAATAAGAGCTGCTTCTGCCGACTGTTTCCACCGCATCGGTGCAGACCAGATCGTTGCTGCTACTTGTAGTAGTTGTAAGTTCCCGGAAGACAGCTGCTGCTTCTGGTCGGTGGTCGTCTTGGCAGAGTCACCATTTTGCTCAGCAGCCAGACTGAGGGGTACCTGCCCCAAGTGACTAGTAAGTGTTGAAAACACATCTGTTTTATACCGATTGATCACTCTCCACTATCCACACTGACCGAAGCTACTAAAGATCAACATCCGGTTTTGTCAGAAGGAGTGCCGAGCCACAAACAGGACACAATAAATTGTTAAAATATTATTGGAGTGAAATCTGAAAGATTAAGAAAGTAACTAATTATTGACTTTGTAATTGTTTCCTTTTTATCTACATTTTGGTGAGTGAAACTAGTTTAGAGAATAGACCAAGAGGACAACAGTCGATCCCCCATCCAATGTTAGCCTTGTGCCACATCTTATTTTATCAAGAAAATTTGCTATACTGTGAACTTTTTGTAAAATGTTAAAAATAAATAAAATCTATTGGAAGATTTCGTGAGTATAGAGTTATCTCTTAGTTGCTATTAGTCCCAGGTGTAATGGGTTGGCCCATCAATTGTCTGCGGAGGACGGTGGACGGGGGACACACAAAAGTCCATAAGGCTAGTTTACAAATGAAAATGCAAACAACACAAAAGGAATTTTCATCGCTTATTTTCTTTGATGTTACCGTATCGACACCATCTTTATCTCACACTCTTCTATTTTAATGTGCCAACTCACCAGCAAGAGCAAGCACTGAGGACGTCCTCGCTACCCATTGTTTTATTCCCCGGCTCGTATCCATTCAAATTAGTTGTTTTTTTGTGCATTCATTAACTAAAACGCAAATGACAAGTGTTTACTTTTCAAATCAACCGACAATTCATAATATTGTCACAACATATCCAAAATTTGGCAGCCTCGTAACTCTTGCTTTTCTTATTTTGTCCTTTAGTCCTCGCATTCCATGAGCGATGTTTCTGACACAGGGGGAAGAATTGCTGTTTTCTGGGTCGGAATCTATCCATCTAACACTTATTAGCTAGTTTTTGACCTTGAAGTAATTTTTTTAGCTCCTTACATCAAGTGGCTTCATGTCTTGTCTGGAGCGATTTCCATTAAAAAAATAATTCTATCACTGTATTCTTAACTAAATTCCAATCTTCACCTTAATTTTGTTCTGAACACTTTTCGTGACCCCAGCATTCCCCACTCTCAAGGGTCAATCTTGTTATACCGAGTCCAACCTAACCCTGTCAAATTCCAATCTATGCATTGAATATAATCTGTTTTGGGCATGACATGAAACTGCAGTATCATGTTAGGTGTTCGACTGAGCTCAAATTTCTACCCCCCCCCCCTGTAAAACATTCACAGCAAGAACTCATCTAGCTACCACCACTGTAAAGAACTTTCTTTTTTCCCCCTCTGTACACCAAAACCAAATGAACAAAGTTTCTTACTAAGAACTTCTCATCTGTGAAACACAATACTGCTGCAAGAAATCGAAAATAAACAAAATATTCAACAAATAACTTTAAACAAATGTATTAAAATTTTATTTTCAACCGATCTGTATACTTTTAATGTTCAGAAACTGTTTTATAGTTATTTTTTTTATTTCAAAATAAATTGCAGTATCTTGAAGCTGAACAAAAAATGTAGGTCGTCATTTTGTTTAAAGCTCTCTTTCAAACCCATTAAAAATGAAATATTGCGAACTACATTTCTCATTCAACTTCGAGATACAGCAACTTATTTTGAAAATAAAAATTTTTTTACACAGTTTCAGAACGTTAAAAGTATACAGGTTGATAGAAAATTAAATTTTAATGCATATTACAGCTGCCTACAACATGTTGGTTTTCAAGTCCATTGTCAACAAATACCTGCGATCGAGGAGTCCTCTTAGGTTATCTGATTCTGCCCATCCTACCCATCATTCCCAATCCTCTCATAGTATGGTTCATCATCCAACCGGCAGTCTCATTTATCCTCATCCTCGAGTTGCCATTGGCCCCGGTAAGCGGTAATTCATCAGTATATACTTTTTTTAAATAACAACCTGAAGTCATAAAGGCTTTCTATTAAAACAACTGAATTCGGAAAAGGCTTGATTTGCCGTAAAACAAAAAACAAAAGCACAAGTAATATGAAACAACTAGCGAGACCCGTGGAAATTCCACAGTGCTTTCTACATAAATCAGTATAATTTAGTGTTAATAATAATATTCTTTTGAAATAATAAATGTCAGGGTCAATACTATTAAGAAAATAATGACTCTTTCTTGTTCTGTAAAAATAATTGTCATTGTCAGCTAAATATCCTTTATAAAAATAAAACGAATATTTCTCTTGTTTATTTATTTAAAATTGTAGCAATTTAATTCTTTTTAAAGCAATATCCCCTGTCTTCTTTCCGCAAAAATAATTGTCAGCTAAATATTCTTCGATTCAATAAAAGGAATATTACTTTTTGAAATTTATTTATTTAAAATTGTACTGTTTTAGTCAACGGAATGATATAATTTGATTTTGGAACAATTAATTTTAAAATGGGTAAAGTCGGAATTGTTTACCTTAACGACATCAGATTAATCACCAATCACCATCTTTGATGATCGGATGATCTCATTTTTTGAATGTATGTGAAAGGTGATAATGTACGTACGAACATCAAGTGCCTTAGCATATTATTATAGAGATTAGCAGGACCCTGTGGAAATTTCATGGTGCATTCTCCATCAATCTGTATAATTTACTGTTAATAATATTCCTTTTGAAATAATAAATATCTGTCAAGGTCAATACTATGAAAAAACGACCCTTTCTTCTTCCGTAAAACTAATTGTCATTGTCAGCTAAATATTCTGCAAATAAATAAAAAGAATATGTCTCTTCTTTCTTTATTTAAAATTGTAGCAATTTAATTTTTTTAAACAATAAATATTCGTTGTCTTCTCAATTCGAAATTGTATTCTTAGTATCACCCATATGGCGAATGGAATCTCTAATCTCCAGAAGATTGTTACATTAAACTGGTTATTACATAGCACTTTTATCCATTGCACTACAGGTCCTTAAAGGTTCAATCCTCAGTACAAGCGATACTAAGAATGCAATTATGAATTACTTAAGACTTCTACTCAGTCATGGCTGACGAAATGAAAGCAAGCTACCCTCATGGATTAAATAACATCCAAGATGAGAAAAGTAGTCCGAATAATACAAATAAATGAAATTATTCATTTTTTTTTACGTGTATTACAATACTTGTGCTTGAAGGCCAACCATTATTTCCTTCAGCAGAATGGGGGCGTCAGCATGAATACACTTGCTACGTCTAGCTACACTGATGAGTCGTACACGACAAAACAATTGTCTGTAGATGACTATATTTTATATATATATTAGCAGGAAGACCCGACGTTGCTTGGGATTAAATAAGAACCACTATGTACTCTTTCACTATAATCATAACACCATATGACTTTCTTTGTTTTCACTGTCTCCCCCCCCCCCCACCTTCCCGTTTCACCCCCTAATATAGTTGGAAGAAGCTGAAATGTTGGAAAACTCTCAGAATTAGTGTCTTATACATATGATTAAAATTTCATTTAAATTCGATATATATATTTCAAGTTTTAACAGAGTTCTGTCCCCATGGGTCATTTAACGGTGGGAGCACATAGATATTCGACACATAGAGAGTAACGTAGAGATTCCGGACCACTTCTATTGTTTTCAGCGGAGAATTTTATACATATTATATAAATTTCATCAAAATAGGATATATTTGAAGTTTTAAAAAGAGGTTCGGCCCCCATAGCTCCCTTAAGTTACGAGGGTACTTACAGATTTCGGACCACTTCCATTGTCTTTCTCAGAAAATTTTATACATATGATTTAAATTTCATAAAAATAGGATATATATATATATATATATATATATATATATATATATATATATATATATATATATATATATATATTAAGGCAAGGAATATAGACGTTTGTGACATTTTTGGGCGTTGGAAGGTAATTGAAAAGTGTAAAAACGAGAGGAAAAAAATCAATTCATAAATCTACTAAACCGGCTTTTGTCCACACTCATCAGAGTAAATACGTGGAAATAATTCATGCACTACGATTAAAAACTTAAAATAGTGAAATGAAACCCAGTTACAAGTTTAGGGGGAAAAATGAGAGGGGGTCACAAGTGGATCAGATTAAGTCCTAGAAGCAATATATATTAAGTCATTAAAACCCTCCCTTCCTAAACAAAAGGAGTGGCTTCTGATTTTTTCCCCTCTCGTTTTTACACTTTTCAATTTCATACCAACCAAAATAAGTGTCACAAACGTCTATATTCCTTGCCTTAATAAAATTTTGTACCACTATATATATATATATATATATATATATTATTTATTTATCTATTTATTTATTTATTAATCATGTTGTAGAAGATTATATCAAATGAAGATGATACTGCCGGTTTCAAGCCAGGTGTGGTCTCAAAAAACGAAACCATGCTTTGTTAGGTTTGCTTGAACCGTAAACAAACCGACACCAGAACAAACACAATAAAGCATTATATTTTTTTTTGGCTTGAAACCAGTGGTATCATCTTGATTTTATTTTATATTCTCTAACACAATTAATAAGTAAATATTATACCCTTATTATAAAATAATTGAGGACTCTGTTGGATTTCTTTCTACCAAACTGAATCAAAGATTATATATATATATATATATATATATATATATATATATATTAATATAATGAATGATTTCCAGCCGTATGTTATTTATTTTACGTTTTATTAATGCAAATGTTTTAATGAGTTATATCACCAAACAAAGGACTGTTGTCGCCAGATCAGTGCACACAAGATAACTGGACAAGATCAGTTATGTGTACAATTTTGTCTTTCTCAAGATGTACTGGCTCGTTAGCCAAGCGGTCTAAGACAACGCCCACAGTAGGCAGTTCCTTTTCTAAGGTACAGGTTTGAATCATGTACGAGTTTTAATGCAATCAACGCCATTTTGAAAATTGTCAAGTCACCACTGCTAAAGCTCTAGCAGTTCATCACTCAACTCCCATCGAAAATACTTTACTATATGGTGTGATATCTACTTGATTTTCTTACTTTCAATTAAAAGTCTAGCAGTTCATCACTCAACTCCCATCGAAAATACTTTACTATATGGTGAGATATCTACTTAATTTTCTTACTTTCAATTAAAAGTATAGCAGTTCATCACTCAACTCCCATCGAAAATACTTTACTATATAATGTGATATCTACTTAATTTTCTTACTTTCAATTAAAAGTCTAGCAATTCATCACTCAACTCCCATCGAAAATACTTTACTATATGATGTGATATCTACTTAATTTTCTTACTTTCAATTTAAAGTCTAGCAGTTCATCACTCAACTCCCATCGAAAATACTTTACTATATAATGTGATATCTACTTAATTTTCTTACTTCTAATTGAAAGTCTAGCAGTTCATCACTCAACTCCCATCGAAAATACTTTACTATATGATGTGATATCTACTTAATTTTCTTACTTTCAATTAAAAGTCTAGCAGTTCATCACTCAACTCCCATCGAAAATACTTTACTATATGATGTGATATCTACTTAATTTTCTTACTTTCAATTAAAAGTCTAGCAATTCATCACTCAACTCCCATCGAAAATACTTTACTGAATGATGTGATATCTACTTAATTTTCTTACTTTCAATTAAAAGTCTAGCAGTTCATCACTCAACTCCTATCGAAAATACTTTACTATATGATGTGATATCTACTTAATTTTCTTACTTTCAATTAAAAGTCTAGCAGTTCATCACTCAACTCCTATCGAAAATACTTTACTATATGATGTGATATCTACTTAATTTTCTTACTTTCAATCAAAAGTCTTACAGTTCATCACTCAACTCCCATCGAAAATACTTTACTATATGATGTGATATCTACTTAATTTTCTTACTTTCAATTAAAAGTCTAGCAATTCATCACTCAACTCCCATCGAAAATACTTTACTGAATGATGTGATATCTACTTAATTTTCTTACTTTCAATTAAAAGTCTAGCAATTCATCACTCAACTCCCATCGAAAATACTTTACTGAATGATGTGATATCTACTTAATTTTCTTACTTTCAATTAAAAGTCTAGCAATTCATCACTCAACTCCCATCGAAAATACTTTACTGAATGATGTGATATCTACTTAATTTTCTTACTTTCAATTAAAAGTCTAGCAGTTCATCACTAAACTCCCATCGAAAATACTTTACTATATGATGTGATATCTACTTAATTTTCTTACTTTCAATTAAAAGTCTAGCAATTCATCACTCAACTCCCATCGAAAATACTTTACTGAATGATGTGATATCTACTTATTTTTCTTACTTCTAACTGAAAGTCTAGCAGTTCATCACTCAACTCCCATCGAAAATACTTTACTATATGATGTGATATCTACTTAATTTTCTTACTTTCAATTAAAAGTCTAGCAGTTCATCACTCAACTCCCATCGAAAATACTTTACTATATGATGTGATATCTACTTAATTTTCTTACTTCTAATTGAAAGTCTAGCAGTTCATCACTCAACTCCCATCGAAAATACTTTACTATATAATGTGATATCTACTTAATTTTCTTACTTTCAATTAAAAGTCTAGCAGTTCATCACTCAACTCCCATCGAAAATACTTTACTATATGATGTGATATCTACTTAATTTTCTTACTTTCAATTAAAAGTCTAGCAGTTCATCACTCAACTCCCATCGAAAATACTTTACTATATGCTGTGATATCTACTTAATTTTCTTACTTTCAATTAAAAGTCTAGCAGTTCATCACTCAACTCCTATCGAAAATACTTTACTATATGATATGATATCTACTTTATTTTCTTACTTCCAAGTAAAAGTCTAGCAGTTCTTCACTCAACTCCCATCGAAAAATACTTTACTATATGATGTGATATCTACTTAATTTTCTTACTTCCAATTAAAGGTCTAGCAGTTCATCACTCAACTCCCATCGAAAATACTTTATTATATGATGTGATATCTACTTAATTTTCTTACTTCCAAGTAAAAGTCTAGCAATTCATCACTCAACACCCATCGAAAATACTTTACTATATGATGTGATATCTACTTAATTTTCTTACTTTCAATTAAAAGTCTAGCAGTTCATCACTCAACTCCTATCGAAAATACTTTACTATATGATATGATATCTACTTTATTTTCTTACTTCCAAGTAAAAGTCTAGCAGTTCATCACTCAACTCCCATCGAAAAATACTTTACTATATGATGTGATATCTACTTAATTTTCTTACTTCCAATTAAAAGTCTAGCAGTTCATCACTCAACTCCCATCGAAAATACTTTATTATATGATGTGATATCTACTTAATTTTCTTACTTCCAATTAAAAGTCTAGCAGTTCATCACTCAACTCCCATCGAAAATACTTTACTATATGATGTGATATCTACTTAATTTTCTTACTTTCAATTAAAAGTCTAGCAGTTCATCACTCAACTCCCATCGAAAATACTTTACTATATGATGTGATATCTACTTAATTTTCTTACTTTCAATTAAAAGTCTAGCAGTTCATCACTCAACTCCCATCGAAAATACTTTACTATATGATGTGATATCTACTTAATTTTCTTACTTTCAATTAAAAGTCTAGCAGTTCATCACTCAACTCCCATCGAAAATACTTTACTATATGATGTGATATCTACTTAATTTTCTTACTTTCAATTAAAAGTCTAGCAGTTCATCATTATACTCCCATCGAAAATACTTTACTATATGATGTTATATCTACTTAATTTTCTTACTTCCAAGTAAAAGTCTAGCAGTTCATCACTCAACTCCCATCGAAAAATACTTTACTATATGATGTGATATCTACTTAATTTTCTTACTTCCAATTAAAAGTCTAGCAGTTCATCACTCAACTCCCATCGAAAATACTTTATTATATGATGTTATATCTACTTAATTTTCTTACTTCCAAGTAAAAGTCTAGCAATTCATCACTCAACTCCCATCGAAAATACTTTACTGAATGATGTGATATCTACTTAATTTTCTTACTTTCAATTAAAAGTCTAGCAGTTCATCACTCAACTCCTATCGAAAATACTTTACTATATGATGTGATATCTACTTAATTTTCTTACTTTCAATTAAAAGTCTAGCAGTTCATCACTCAACTCCCATCGAAAATACTTTACTATATGATGTGATATCTACTTAATTTTCTTACTTTCAATTAAAAGTCTAGCAGTTCATCACTCAACTCCTATCGAAAATACTTTACTATATGATGTGATATCTACTTAATTTTCTTACTTTCAATTAAAGGTCTAGCAGTTCATCACTCAACTCCCATCGAAAATACTTTACTATATGATGTGATATCTACTTAATGTTCTTACTTTCAATTAAAAGTCTAGCAATTCATCACTCAACTCCCATCGAAAATACTTTACTGAATGATGTGATATCTACTTAATTTTCTTACTTTCAATTAAAAGTCTAGCAGTTCATCACTAAACTCCCATCGAAAATACTTTACTATATGATGTGAAATCTACTTAATTTTCTTACTTTCAATTAAAAGTCTAGCAATTCATCACTCAACTCCCATCGAAAATACTTTACTGAATGATGTGATATCTACTTAATTTTCTTACTTCTAATTGAAAGTCTAGCAGTTCATCACTCAACTCCCATCGAAAATACTTTACTATATGATGTGATATCTACTTAATTTTCTTACTTTCAATTAAAAGTCTAGCAGTTCATCACTCAACTCCCATCGAAAATACTTTACTATATGATGTGATATCTACTTAATTTTCTTACTTCTAATTGAAAGTCTAGCAGTTCATCACTCAACTCCCATCGAAAATACTTTAATATATTATGTGATATCTACTTAATTTTCTTACTTTCAATTAAAAGTCTAGCAGTTCATCACTCAACTCCCATCGAAAATACTTTACTATATGATGTGATATCTACTTAATTTTCTTACTTTCAATTAAAAGTCTAGCAGTTCATCACTCAACTCCCATCGAAAATACTTTACTATATGATGTGATATCTACTTAATTTTCTTACTTCTAATTGAAAGTCTAGCAGTTCATCACTCAACTCCCATCGAAAATACTTTACTATATGATGTGATATCTACTTAATTTTCTTACTTTCAATTAAAAGTCTAGCAGTTCATCACTCAACTCCTATCGAAAATACTTTACTATATGATATGATATCTACTTAATTTTCTTACTTTCAATTAAAAGTCTAGCAATTCATCACTCAACTCCCATCGAAAATACTTTACTGAATGATGTGATATCTACTTATTTTTCTTACTTCTAACTGAAAGTCTAGCAGTTCATCACTCAACTCCCATCGAAAATACTTTACTATATGATGTGATATCTACTTAATTTTCTTACTTTCAATTAAAAGTCTAGCAGTTCATCACTCAACTCCCATCGAAAATACTTTACTATATGATGTGATATCTACTTAATTTTCTTACTTCTAATTGAAAGTCTAGCAGTTCATCACTCAACTCCCATCGAAAATACTTTACTATATAATGTGATATCTACTTAATTTTCTTACTTTCAATTAAAAGTCTAGCAGTTCATCACTCAACTCCCATCGAAAATACTTTACTATATGATGTGATATCTACTTAATTTTCTTACTTTCAATTAAAAGTCTAGCAGTTCATCACTCAACTCCCATCGAAAATACTTTACTATATGCTGTGATATCTACTTAATTTTCTTACTTTCAATTAAAAGTCTAGCAGTTCATCACTCAACTCCTATCGAAAATACTTTACTATATGATATGATATCTACTTTATTTTCTTACTTCCAAGTAAAAGTCTAGCAGTTCTTCACTCAACTCCCATCGAAAAATACTTTACTATATGATGTGATATCTACTTAATTTTCTTACTTCCAATTAAAGGTCTAGCAGTTCATCACTCAACTCCCATCGAAAATACTTTATTATATGATGTGATATCTACTTAATTTTCTTACTTCCAAGTAAAAGTCTAGCAATTCATCACTCAACACCCATCGAAAATACTTTACTATATGATGTGATATCTACTTAATTTTCTTACTTTCAATTAAAAGTCTAGCAGTTCATCACTCAACTCCTATCGAAAATACTTTACTATATGATATGATATCTACTTTATTTTCTTACTTCCAAGTAAAAGTCTAGCAGTTCATCACTCAACTCCCATCGAAAAATACTTTACTATATGATGTGATATCTACTTAATTTTCTTACTTCCAATTAAAAGTCTAGCAGTTCATCACTCAACTCCCATCGAAAATACTTTATTATATGATGTGATATCTACTTAATTTTCTTACTTCCAATTAAAAGTCTAGCAGTTCATCACTCAACTCCCATCGAAAATACTTTACTATATGATGTGATATCTACTTAATTTTCTTACTTTCAATTAAAAGTCTAGCAGTTCATCACTCAACTCCCATCGAAAATACTTTACTATATGATGTGATATCTACTTAATTTTCTTACTTTCAATTAAAAGTCTAGCAGTTCATCACTCAACTCCCATCGAAAATACTTTACTATATGATGTGATATCTACTTAATTTTCTTACTTTCAATTAAAAGTCTAGCAGTTCATCACTCAACTCCCATCGAAAATACTTTACTATATGATGTGATATCTACTTAATTTTCTTACTTTCAATTAAAAGTCTAGCAGTTCATCATTATACTCCCATCGAAAATACTTTACTATATGATGTTATATCTACTTAATTTTCTTACTTCCAAGTAAAAGTCTAGCAGTTCATCACTCAACTCCCATCGAAAAATACTTTACTATATGATGTGATATCTACTTAATTTTCTTACTTCCAATTAAAAGTCTAGCAGTTCATCACTCAACTCCCATCGAAAATACTTTATTATATGATGTTATATCTACTTAATTTTCTTACTTCCAAGTAAAAGTCTAGCAATTCATCACTCAACTCCCATCGAAAATACTTTACTGAATGATGTGATATCTACTTAATTTTCTTACTTTCAATTAAAAGTCTAGCAGTTCATCACTCAACTCCTATCGAAAATACTTTACTATATGATGTGATATCTACTTAATTTTCTTACTTTCAATTAAAAGTCTAGCAGTTCATCACTCAACTCCCATCGAAAATACTTTACTATATGATGTGATATCTACTTAATTTTCTTACTTTCAATTAAAAGTCTAGCAGTTCATCACTCAACTCCTATCGAAAATACTTTACTATATGATGTGATATCTACTTGATTTTCTTACTTTCAATTAAAGGTCTAGCAGTTCATCACTCAACTCCCATCGAAAATACTTTACTATATGATGTGATATCTACTTAATGTTCTTACTTTCAATTAAAAGTCTAGCAGTTCATCACTCAACTCCTATCGAAAATACTTTACTATATGATGTGATATCTACTTAATTTTCTTACTTTCAATTAAAAGTCTAGCAGTTCATCACTCAACTCCCATCGAAAATACTTTACTATATGATGTGATATCTACTTAATGTTCTTACTTTCAATTAAAAGTCTAGCAGTTCATCACTCAACTCCCATCGAAAATACTTTACTATATGATGTCATATCTACTTAATGTTCTTACTTTCAATTAAAAGTCTAGCAGTTCATCACTCAACTCCTATCGAAAATACTTTACTATATGATGTGATATCTACTTAATTTTCTTACTTTCAATTAAAAGTCTAGCAGTTCATCACTCAACTCCTATCGAAAATACTTTACTATATGATGTGATATCTACTTAATGTTCTTACTTTCAATTAAAAGTCTAGCAATTCATCACTCAACTCCCATCGAAAATACTTTACTGAATGATGTGATATCTACTTAATTTTCTTACTTTCAATTAAAAGTCTAGCAGTTCATCACTAAACTCCCATCGAAAATACTTTACTATATGATGTGATATCTACTTAATTTTCTTACTTTCAATTAAAAGTCTAGCAATTCATCACTCAACTCCCATCGAAAATACTTTACTGAATGATGTGATATCTACTTAATTTTCTTACTTCTAATTGAAAGTCTAGCAGTTCATCACTCAACTCCCATCGAAAATACTTTACTATATGATGTGATATCTACTTAATTTTCTTACTTTCAATTAAAAGTCTAGCAGTTCATCACTCAACTCCCATCGAAAATACTTTACTATATGATGTGATATCTACTTAATTTTCTTACTTCTAATTGAAAGTCTAGCAGTTCATCACTCAACTCCCATCGAAAATACTTTAATATATTATGTGATACTTACTTAATTTTCTTACTTTCAATTAAAAGTCTAGCAGTTCATCACTCAACTCCCATCGAAAATACTTTACTATATGATGTGATATCTACTTAATTTTCTTACTTTCAATTAAAAGTCTAGCAGTTCATCACTCAACTCCCATCGAAAATACTTTACTATATGATGTGATATCTACTTAATTTTCTTACTTCTAATTGAAAGTCTAGCAGTTCATCACTCAACTCCCATCGAAAATACTTTACTATATGATGTGATATCTACTTAATTTTCTTACTTTCAATTAAAAGTCTAGCAGTTCATCACTCAACTCCTATCGAAAATACTTTACTATATGATATGATATCTACTTTATTTTCTTACTTCCAAGTAAAAGTCTAGCAGTTCATCACTCAACTCCCATCGAAAAATACTTTACTATATGATGTGATATCTACTTAATTTTCTTACTTCCAATTAAAAGTCTAGCAGTTCATCACTCAACTCCCATCGAAAATACTTTATTATATGATGTGATATCTACTTAATTTTCTTACTTCCAAGTAAAAGTCTAGCAATTCATCACTCAACACCCATCGAAAATACTTTACTATATGATGTGATATCTACTTAATTTTCTTACTTTCAATTAAAAGTCTAGCAGTTCATCACTCAACTCCTATCGAAAATACTTTACTATATGATGTGATATCTACTTAATTTTCTTACTTTCAATTAAAAGTCTAGCAGTTCATCACTCAACTCCCATCGAAAATACTTTACTATATGATGTGATATCTACTTAATTTTCTTACTTCTAATTGAAAGTCTAGCAGTTCATCACTCAACTCCCATCGAAAATACTTTAATATATTATGTGATATCTACTTAATTTTCTTACTTTCAATTAAAAGTCTAGCAGTTCATCACTCAACTCCCATCGAAAATACTTTACTATATGATGTGATATCTACTTAATTTTCTTACTTTCAATTAAAAGTCTAGCAGTTCATCACTCAACTCCCATCGAAAATACTTTACTATATGATGTGATATCTACTTAATTTTCTTACTTCTAATTGAAAGTCTAGCAGTTCATCACTCAACTCCCATCGAAAATACTTTACTATATGATGTGATATCTACTTAATTTTCTTACTTTCAATTAAAAGTCTAGCAGTTAATCACTCAACTCCTATCGAAAATACTTTACTATATGATATGATATCTACTTTATTTTCTTACTTCCAAGTAAAAGTCTAGCAGTTCATCACTCAACTCCCATCGAAAAATACTTTACTATATGATGTGATATCTACTTAATTTTCTTACTTCCAATTAAAAGTCTAGCAGTTCATCACTCAACTCCCATCGATAATACTTTATTATATGATGTGATATCTACTTAATTTTCTTACTTCCAATTAAAAGTCTAGCAGTTCATCACTCAACTCCCATCGAAAATACTTTACTATATGATGTGATATCTACTTAATTTTCTTACTTTTAATTAAAAGTCTAGCAGTTCATCACTCAACTCCCATCGAAAATACTTTACTATATGATGTGATATCTACTTAATTTTCTTACTTTCAATTAAAAGTCTAGCAGTTCATCACTCAACTCCCATCGAAAATACTTTACTATATGATGTGATATCTACTTAATTTTCTTACTTTCAATTAAAAGTCTAGCAGTTCATCACTCAACTCCCATCGAAAATACTTTACTATATGATGTGATATCTACTTAATTTTCTTACTTTCAATTAAAAGTCTAGCAGTTCATCACTCAACTCCCATCGAAAATACTTTACTATATGATGTGATATCTACTTAATTTTCTTACTTTCAATTAAAAGTCTAGCAGTTCATCATTATACTCCCATCGAAAATACTTTACTATATGATGTTATATCTACTTAATTTTCTTACTTCCAAGTAAAAGTCTAGCAGTTCATCACTCAACACCCATCGAAAAATACTTTACTATATGCTGTGATATCTACTTAATTTTCTTACTTCCAATTAAAAGTCTAGCAGTTCATCACTCAACTCCCATCGAAAATACTTTATTATATGATGTTATATCTACTTAATTTTCTTACTTCCAAGTAAAAGTCTTGCAATTCATCACTCAACACCCATCGAAAATACTTTACTATATGATGTGATATCTACTTAATTTTCTTACTTCAAATTAAAAGTCTAGCAATTCATCATTTAACACCCATCGAAAATACTTTACTATATGATGGGATATCTACTTTATTTTCTTACTTTCAATTAAAAGTCAAGCAGTTTATCACTCAACTCCCATCGAAAATACTTTACTATATGATGTGATATCTACTTAATTTTCTTACTTTCAATTAAAAGTCTAGCAGTTCATCACTCAACTCCCATCGAAAATACTTTAGTAAATGATGTGATATCTACTTAATTTTCTTACTTTCAATTAAAAGTCTAGCAGTTCATCACTCAACTCCCATCGAAAATACTTTTCTATATAATGTCATATCTACTTAATTTTCTTACTTTCACTTAAAAGTCTAGCAGTTCATCACTCAACTCCCATCGAAAATACTTTACTATATGATGTGATATCTACTTAATTTTCTTACTTTCAATTAAAAGTCTAGCAGTTCATCACTCAACTCCTATCGAAAATACTTTACTATATGATGTGATATCTACTTAATTTTCTTACTTTCAATCAAAAGTCTAGCAGTTCATCACTCAACTCCCATCGAAAATACTTTACTATATGATGTGATATCTACTTAATTTTCTTACTTTCAATTAAAAGTCTAGCAATTCATCACTCAACTCCCATCGAAAATACTTTACTGAATGATGTGATATCTACTTAATTTTCTTACTTTCAATTAAAAGTCTAGCAGTTCATCACTAAACTCCCATCGAAAATACTTTACTATATGATGTGATATCTACTTAATTTTCTTACTTTCAATTAAAAGTCTAGCAATTCATCACTCAACTCCCATCGAAAATACTTTACTGAATGATGTGATATCTACTTAATTTTCTTACTTCTAATTGAAAGTTTAGCAGTTCATCACTCAACTCCCATCGAAAATACTTTACTATATGATGTGATATCTACTTAATTTTCTTACTTCTAATTGAAAGTCTAGCAGTTCATCACTCAACTCCCATCGAAAATACTTTAATATATTATGTGATATCTACTTAATTTTCTTACTTTCAATTAAAAGTCTAGCAGTTCATCACTCAACTCCCATCGAAAATACTTTTCTATATAATGTCATATCTACTTAATTTTCTTACTTTCACTTAAAAGTCTAGCAGTTCATCACTCAACTCCCATCGAAAATACTTTACTATATGATGTGATATCTACTTAATTTTCTTACTTTCAATTAAAAGTCTAGCAGTTCATCACTCAACTCCTATCGAAAATACTTTACTATATGATGTGATATCTACTTAATTTTCTTACTTTCAATCAAAAGTCTAGCAGTTCATCACTCAACTCCCATCGAAAATACTTTACTATATGATGTGATATCTACTTAATTTTCTTACTTTCAATTAAAAGTCTAGCAATTCATCACTCAACTCCCATCGAAAATACTTTACTGAATGATGTGATATCTACTTAATTTTCTTACTTTCAATTAAAAGTCTAGCAGTTCATCACTCAACTCCCATCGAAAATACTTTACTATATGATGTGATATCTACTTAATTTTCTTACTTCTAATTGAAAGTCTAGCAGTTCATCACTCAACTCCCATCGAAAATACTTTACTATATGATGTGATATCTACTTAATTTTCTTACTTTCAATTAAAAGTCTAGCAGTTCATCACTCAACTCCTATCGAAAATACTTTACTATATGATATGATATCTACTTTATTTTCTTACTTCCAAGTAAAAGTCTAGCAGTTCATCACTCAACTCCCATCGAAAAATACTTTACTATATGATGTGATATCTACTTAATTTTCTTACTTCCAATTAAAAGTCTAGCAGTTCATCACTCAACTCCCATCGAAAATACTTTATTATATGATGTGATATCTACTTAATTTTCTTACTTCCAAGTAAAAGTCTAGCAGTTCATCACTCAACACCCATCGAAAAATACTTTACTATATGCTGTGATATCTACTTAATTTTCTTACTTCCAATTAAAAGTCTAGCAGTTCATCACTCAACTCCCATCGAAAATACTTTACTATATGATGTGATATCTACTTAATTTTCTTACTTTCAATTAAAAGTCTAGCAGTTCATCACTCAACTCCCATCGAAAATACTTTACTATATGATGTGATATCTACTTAATTTTCTTACTTCTAATTGAAAGTCTAGCAGTTCATCACTCAACTCCCATCGAAAATACTTTACTATATGATGTGATATCTACTTAATTTTCTTACTTTCAATTAAAAGTCTAGCAGTTCATCACTCAACTCCTATCGAAAATACTTTACTATATGATATGATATCTACTTTATTTTCTTGCTTCCAAGTAAAAGTCTAGCAGTTCATCACTCAACTCCCATCGAAAAATACTTTACTATATGATGTGATATCTACTTAATTTTCTTACTTCCAATTAAAAGTCTAGCAGTTCATCACTCAACTCCCATCGATAATACTTTATTATATGATGTGATATCTACTTAATTTTCTTACTTCCAATTAAAAGTCGAGCAGTTCATCACTCAACTCCCATCGAAAATACTTTACTATATGATGTGATATCTACTTAATTTTCTTACTTTTAATTAAAAGTCTAGCAGTTCATCACTCAACTCCCATCGAAAATACTTTACTATATGATGTGATATCTACTTAATTTTCTTACTTTCAATTAAAAGTCTAGCAGTTCATCACTCAACTCCCATCGAAAATACTTTACTATATGATGTGATATCTACTTAATTTTCTTACTTTCAATTAAAAGTCTAGCAGTTCATCACTCAACTCCCATCGAAAATACTTTACTATATGATGTGATATCTACTTAATTTTCTTACTTTCAATTAAAAGTCTAGCAGTTCATCACTCAACTCCCATCGAAAATACTTTACTATATGATGTGATATCTACTTAATTTTCTTACTTTCAATTAAAAGTCTAGCAGTTCATCATTATACTCCCATCGAAAATACTTTACTATATGATGTTATATCTACTTAATTTTCTTACTTCCAAGTAAAAGTCTAGCAGTTCATCACTCAACACCCATCGAAAAATACTTTACTATATGCTGTGATATCTACTTAATTTTCTTACTTCCAATTAAAAGTCTAGCAGTTCATCACTCAACTCCCATCGAAAATACTTTATTATATGATGTTATATCTACTTAATTTTCTTACTTCCAAGTAAAAGTCTAGCAATTCATCACTCAACACCCATCGAAAATACTTTACTATATGATGTGATATCTACTTAATTTTCTTACTTCAAATTAAAAGTCTAGCAATTCATCATTTAACACCCATCGAAAATACTTTACTATATGATGGGATATCTACTTTATTTTCTTACTTTCAATTAAAAGTCAAGCAGTTTATCACTCAACTCCCATCGAAAATACTTTACTATATGATGTGATATCTACTTAATTTTCTTACTTTCAATTAAAAGTCTAGCAGTTCATCACTCAACTCCCATCGAAAATACTTTAGTAAATGATGTGATATCTACTTAATTTTCTTACTTTCAATTAAAAGTCTAGCAGTTCATCACTCAACTCCCATCGAAAATACTTTTCTATATAATGTCATATCTACTTAATTTTCTTACTTTCACTTAAAAGTCTAGCAGTTCATCACTCAACTCCCATCGAATATACTTTACTATATGATGTGATATCTACTTAATTTTCTTACTTTCAATTAAAAGTCTAGCAGTTCATCACTCAACTCCTATCGAAAATACTTTACTATATGATGTGATATCTACTTAATTTTCTTACTTTCAATCAAAAGTCTAGCAGTTCATCACTCAACTCCCATCGAAAATACTTTACTATATGATGTGATATCTACTTAATTTTCTTACTTTCAATTAAAAGTCTAGCAATTCATCACTCAACTCCCATCGAAAATACTTTACTGAATGATGTGATATCTACTTAATTTTCTTACTTTCAATTAAAAGTCTAGCAGTTCATCACTAAACTCCCATCGAAAATACTTTACTATATGATGTGATATCTACTTAATTTTCTTACTTTCAATTAAAAGTCTAGCAATTCATCACTCAACTCCCATCGAAAATACTTTACTGAATGATGTGATATCTACTTAATTTTCTTACTTCTAATTGAAAGTTTAGCAGTTCATCACTCAACTCCCATCGAAAATACTTTACTATATGATGTGATATCTACTTAATTTTCTTACTTCTAATTGAAAGTCTAGCAGTTCATCACTCAACTCCCATCGAAAATACTTTAATATATTATGTGATATCTACTTAATTTTCTTACTTTCAATTAAAAGTCTAGCAGTTCATCACTCAACTCCCATCGAAAATACTTTACTATATGATGTGATATCTACTTAATTTTCTTACTTTCAATTAAAAGTCTAGCAGTTCATCACTCAACTCCCATCGAAAATACTTTAATATATTATGTGATATCTACTTAATTTTCTTACTTTCAATTAAAAGTCTAGCAGTTCATCACTCAACTCCCATCGAAAATACTTTACTATATGATGTGATATCTACTTAATTTTCTTACTTTCAATTAAAAGTCTAGCAGTTCATCACTCAACTCCCATCGAAAATACTTTACTATATGCTGTGATATCTACTTAATTTTCTTACTTTCAATTAAAAGTCTAGCAGTTCATCACTCAACTCCCATCGAAAATACTTTACTATATGATGTGATATCTACTTAATTTTCTTACTTTCAATTAAAAGTCTAGCAGTTCATCACTCAACTCCTATCGAAAATACTTTACTATATGATATGATATCTACTTTATTTTCTTACTTCCAAGTAAAAGTCTAGCAGTTCATCACTCAACTCCCATCGAAAAATACTTTACTATATGATGTGATATCTACTTAATTTTCTTACTTCCAATTAAAAGTCTAGCAGTTCATCACTCAACTCCCATCGAAAATACTTTATTATATGATGTGATATCTACTTAATTTTCTTACTTCCAAGTAAAAGTCTAGCAATTCATCACTCAACACCCATCGAAAATACTTTACTATATGATGTGATATCTACTTAATTTTCTTACTTTCAATTAAAAGTCTAGCAGTTCATCACTCAACTCCCATCGAAAATACTTTACTATATGATGTGATATCTACTTAATTTTCTTACTTTCAATTAAAAGTCTAGCAGTTTATCACTCAACTCCCATCGAAAATACTTTACTATATGATGTGATATCTACTTAATTTTCTTACTTCCAATTAAAAGTCTAGCAGTTCATCACTCAACTCCCATCGAAAATACTTTATTATATGATGTGATATCTACTTAATTTTCTTACTTCCAAGTAAAAGTCTAGCAATTCATCACTCAACACCCATCGAAAATACTTTACTATATGATGTGATATCTACTTAATTTTCTTACTTTCAATTAAAAGTCTAGCAGTTCATCACTCAACTCCCATCGAAAATACTTTACTATATGATGTGATATCTACTTAATTTTCTTACTTTCAATTAAAAGTCTAGCAGTTCATCACTCAACTCCCATCGAAAATACTTTAGTAAATGATGTGATATCTACTTAATTTTCTTACTTTCAATTAAAAGTCTAGCAGTTCATCACTCAACTCCCATCGAAAATACTTTTCTATATAATGTCATATCTACTTAATTTTCTTACTTTCACTTAAAAGTCTAGCAGTTCATCACTCAACTCCCATCGAAAATACTTTACTAAATGATGTGATATCTACTTAATTTTCTTACGCTCAATTAAAAGTCTAGCAGTTCATCACTCAACTCCCATCGAAAATATATTATTATATAATGTGATATCTACTTAATTTTCTTTCTTCCAATTTTAATAACTCTCGCAGGCAAATTCTAGATACCAAATTTTCGTATTTGTATTGGTTGATTTCTCAAATTTATGAAATTGGATTTTTCTTACTCTTTGGTCACTACTTATCAATGCTAAAAGCCACTCGAAGATAAGGATTAATGAAAGGGAATGATTGTCAGCCGAAAGATGAAGAATATTTTGGAAGTACTAAAATCGACAAATGAAATGAACTAAGTTTGATTATTTATAGGAGACGGATTATGACAAGTATTCGTTGACATTAGATTAGAAGACGACTATGTTTAAACCTGCAGGAAAGCAGCTCTATCCATGGAAATTCTGACTGATGCTAGGCATATGTCTTACAAAGAGAAACAAGAGTCGGAGCTCAGTCGAGCACCTACCATGGCAATAATAGAGTAGGGGGAGACTAGCAATGTCTCTTCTGTGAGACATATGCTGTAAGGAAGAGAAGAGATCAGCTCCCTCCTCTTTGATTTCGAAGTCTATTTTGGACGCTGTCAAGCTAATAAAGAAGGCTTTGTGCTGCACCTCCCCAGATACGGTAACAGTACTCCATCTTAGGATGTATCTGACTCTTATATACGTAGACGATTGCGTTGGGAGTGAAGTATTTTCTAGAGCGGTAGGGAAGAGGAGAGATCATCTCCCACAAGATTGCGAAGTCGATTTTAGAATTATCATGTTATGTATTCGAATGTTTCGCATGCATGAGGAGTTTTTTTTTGTTGTAACTATTTAGTCACCATTTATCAAGCCCAGGAGCCACTCGAGGAAAGTTAATGAGACTAAAATTATTGCCAGCTGAAAAATGAAGAAAATTCTGGGATCAATAGTATAAGCTTATTTCTTATGAGCTTCGGTTTTTAAAGTTTCATTTTTAAATTTCCTTTTATTAAAACATTAAATGAGATCATGGATTAAATTAAGGGCTGCCCAAAGGAGGCATAATCGATAAATAACAAATCATCATTTCCATTGATGACTTGTTTATTGTCTGTAACTTTTGATGACTTGTTTATTGTCTGTAAATTTGGAAACGTAATAAATATCTAAATTTCGGAGAAAGCAAAAACAAATAGTGAGTCACACATTCTGGGTCAATATAATGTGGACAATTTTCCTTCATGCGTTTTTTTGTTTTTTGATGGTAAGTAAGTTCATGTGATTTATTGTGATCAACTAATGTTTCAAGTATTTTCAAGCCTCTCAATATAAAAATGTATGCATGTATCCAATGAAAGCAACAATAATCATTAATTAATATTTAGCTTCCATTTCAAAAAAGGCCGATAACCATGTCTACAGATTTTATGGTGCTTCTGTATTATTGGGGACAGATGAAATTTTCATCTTGAATTTAGAAGAGTCAGTTGAAAGGGGAGATAATTCAAACTGTTTTTTTGTTGTGGTTGTTGTAACTCTAACCCATAGGGAAAATCCAGAGATTAGAATGAAAATAAATTTTTAAAAAAAGGGTACTTATGCAGTTTACGAACCGGGCTGAAATAATAACGTTATAATTTAAAAAGCCACTCTTAACATGGGTAGATGGAGGTTGATTAACTATTCTGTTTATTGAATTGTTAGGTGAAAGTACAGAATAGTTAATCAACCACCCACCTTCCCATTTTAAGAATGGTTTTCTAAAATATAACATCATTATTTTAGCCTGGTTCGTAAACTGCATAAGAATCTTTTTTAAATTTATTTTCTTACTAATTCTCTGAATTTTCCTTATGGGTTATGGTTACAAAAAAAACAGTTTGAATTATGTCCTCTTTCAACTGACTCTTCTAAAATAAAAATAAAAATTGTATCTGTTCCCAATAATATTTTATTAAATATGTTTATTCACTTAAACAAAGTTCTATACTATCAAAAAACCCTAAGATTTAACCACAACAAAATATTAGTCATTTTATTTTCTGTTTATCTAAAGTTTAAGCAAACTGTCATAATTTGTCAAACAAATATTACAGTTTGATTGGCAACAATTTATTCTCAACCTCTTTGATTTTATTAACCGCCAAACCTTTAACACATCAGCCATTGAATATTTGCCATTGACTCTTTTTGAAACTGTTTGCAATGGTTGTTACATTGTTATATTTTTCTTAAGATTTTCACATTCGGTTAAAGAGAAACAGTCTACTTGATGGCGACTTCCGGTTTTAAATTCGGAAATTGACAAACAGTGTTTATCAGAAAACTGCTACCCATTATATTTTAGGTCGAATGTTTTTTTTTATATTATTATTAACACATACGAAAACCAAAACTGCTTCTTGTAATTGGAAATTTTGTATTTTTTATTACAAATAATCAAATCAAAATTTCTTTTTTAATTGGAATATTTTTTGTAACAAATAATCAAATAAAACTTTTTTTATAATTAGAATGTTTTTTTAGTAAAAATACTCAAATGAATTGGAAATTTAGTATTTTTTTTATTTATAAATAATCAAATTAAACTTTCTTTTATAATTAGAATGCTTTTTTTAGTAAAAATACTCAAATAAATTGGAAATTTAGTATTTTTTATTTACAAATAATCAAACTTTTTGTTATAGTTGGCACTTTCTTTACAAATACTTTTTAAATAATTTATATTGAAAATAGTTTTTTAAATACTTTATTTTTCAAATAGTCTTATAGTTTTTTTATAAATAGAAATTTAACAAAATTCAAATATGTTAAACATCATAGTAATAACGTATCCAATACAAAATATTCCCGAAAAAAATGGTTTTTTATTCGACGGTGCCAGAGAAATTCCTGTAGATGACTGTGGAAGTTATCCGAGCTTTAAGTGACAACAATCATGAGAAACTGTTTTCTGATAAACAGCACATGTCTCTTTCCAAATATAAAACCGGAAGCCGCTATCAAGTAGCCTATTTCTCTTTAACCTCACAGTCTAACCCAGCATTTCTCAACCCTTAAAATAAATTTCATGTCTCAAGGAACCCCCGTGCAAAAACAAAATTATATCCCATATCATTCTCATTTTATTTTCCTTTTTGTTCACATGGTGAATATGATAGTATACATTTTTAAATAACTGCTTTAACAAAAATTTATATGATGTCAAATTTTTCGGCAATGCTAAATAAAATTAATACTTTGTATTATTTGAATTATTCAGACTTCTGTTCTCATCTTGGATGTTATTCTCACAACGTTTCGATGTCACCTTCCTATTCAGCTTCTTATTCAAGGAGGTTCTTTTCCCAAAACTGCAGACTTGTTTAACTCTTTTTCTACTGACTGTTTCCCTCCTACCTATAGCCTTGGTCTTTTCAAGACTAAGGTCAATAGGCCTCTCCTGTCTTTGCGATAATCAGCTTCCATTCTTTTTAGTTCCTTACATCAAGTAGCTTCATGCCTTGTCTTGAACGATTTCCATACCCCCCCCCCTCTGAAAGAAAACCCTTCAACCTTTTTCATGTGCATCTTGTCGAACTCTGGAATCTTTATGTCAAACTCGGGAATCTGTGTGGAAGTTCGAATAGAATCCTTTAGACTTCTCTCATTCTGTCAGCCATGAGCAAGTAGAAGTCTTAAGTAATTCATAATTATATTCTTAGTATCGCCCGTACAACGGATTGAACCTTCAACCTCCAGAAGACTGTCACTTGAAACTGAGTATTACTTAGCACTCTCTCTGTTGCGCAACGAGTCCATGGAAGTTACATCAGCCGAAACGTTGTGAGAATAACATCTGAAATAAGAACAGTAGTCTGAATAATCCAAATAATACAAATTATCAATCCTCATCTCAAAATTTCTGAAACATAAAATCCATACTGTTCGTTTATAATACTTCATCGGGAAGTTTTCATTTGCAAAAACATATTCTAAAGCGTAAAACATAAACATAAGTAACCAGTATCATATATATATATATATATATATATATATATATATATATATATATATATATATGATATAAATGTAAACTGAACGAAAACAGAAAATGACGTCATCAGTTTATTATTTATGTATCCTTTACTGGCAACGTTGAAAAGAAATAAGGTAAATCAAAGCAAAATTACCTTGTTCTTACTGGACCCTTAATTGAGAAACTCTGGTCTAACCAGTTTGCCAAGTGCAATCATTTCTACTGTAATAATTAAGAAATATATAGTTTACTTTTCTTTTTTGTTTTGATAAAATAAATAAAAAAGAAAATATATCAATAATTATGTAACAAACACTTCTCACACATGTTATTTTTTCTCTCTCTACAACACGAATTGATCAATGAGATCGTCAGCCTAACATTAACTTTAACCCTAAGTTTGAATCTAACAACATTTCAAATATGGAGTGATCCCCCACCCCCACCCCACAAACACACATCAAAAAAAAATCCATCTATGGAATCGTTAATAAAATTCACAATCCTTTCTGCAATAAAAGCCATATTTGGTACAAATAAACTCCAGTCTATGCCTGACTTATCCACCAAGTTTCGATCATGAATGTCCAACAGTTTATTTTTGATTGTCTTATAATGATAAGCACACCTGGATACAATAATCAAAATTGTTAATAATTCTGACACCATCTTCTTTTGCCATTTAACCTGTGATCATGGCTTCTTCGATTTAGAAATCGTCTTCGGATTGGTTTGATAGACATTATCTTTGAAATAACCAGAAATATAAAAAAAAACACTCTGGAGTGTTGTTGTCCAGTGAGTATGAAGCCCATTCATGATCACACCTCTTACTGATGAGACGATCACCAAAATGTCCCCACATATCATTGAATGATGATAGAACAAACACTGTTGAACATTCATGACTGAAACTTGGTGGGCAAGTCAAGCGCAAACTGAAGTTTATTTGCACCAAATCTGGTTGGCTTGCACAAAGGATTTTGAATTTTATTAAAGATTCTATGGGGAGCATATCTTGGGGGAGGGGGGCATCCTATGTAAAAAAAATTGCATAAAGATTATCATTTCAGTATCAAATGGTCTTTTGAATTTGTGTGTCCCTATTTACTTACCTCCCCATGAGGGCAGAATTAGACACAGGGTCGTTTTGTAAAAGTAAAAGTAAAGGGGTCGATCATAATCGAGGACGACCCAAAGGTTCCCTTTTCATTGTAGTAGTAGTGTAGTGTAGTAACACCGAGATGTAGGGGAGGGCATCACTCGTTTCCCAGGATTACTCCACTTACCCTTGATTATCACCTTATAATGGTGAGTGTTTAGCAAGAGGGCATCAAGTACCATTTTTTAGGTCTTTGTTATGACTGGCCCAAGGATTGAACCCTGGTCTCCCGGCCCATTAGCGCACACTCTAACGATTATGTCAAATGAGCCGGTTTAAATTTTTTAATGTAGAGAAATTTCCAGCTCCCCAAAAAGGGGCCCTCTGGATTGGGACAATTGTGTGTCATCTACATCACCCAGTGTATTCTTATATATGGACCAGTGCAAAGGATGCAATCTATTTAATGATTATTAGATGGTCCTTATAAAACTCAATTCTATCCCAAATGCTGACTGCCTATCTTAAAAAATTATCTTCCAAATATTTTAGGATGATTGAATATGACTTTTCTCTTTCCGAGGGATAAACGGATCAATTATCCTTGAGGCACCCCAAAATCATAAATGACCAAAAAGAAATATGTTGGATCGACACTGCTTTTGTTTTTTTACTTCTGGTTAAATTATAAATAAAATATATGCATTTTTTTTACAAAGAGTTTTGTTTTGTAAACTTACGAAATTTATAAAAACAATAAATTTTTAATTAAAAAAAAGTTTGTAACTTTTTTTTAACAAACGAAACAAATGTTAACAAAGACATTTAAATAAGTGGTTTACAAATATTTTTCTTCTCTAAACTTTGGAGATTTATAAAACGGAGAGGGTAGAATTATATTACATATTTATTTACAATAAAATAACATTTGAAAAATACATCATTTAATTTACAAAACTTGTTTTAATAAACAAATATAAAAAGAAAAAACATTGCAGGTGTCACCATTTTTGTAACATTTACGTTTTGTAAAAAAATCTGCATTGGAAAGTGTGTTGCTTATAATTCATCTGAAAGTAAAATAAAAATAAACCAGTATTGAGCAAACATGTGTCTTTTTGGTCGTTTATTATTTGGGGTGCCTTAAGTATAATTGATACGGATTAACATATTCGTAATCACTATGGATATTTTGATAATAAAAATTCAATTTAGGAAAATATTGCATTCGATAACATTTTAAGTGAAATATATATATATATATATATATATATATATATATATATATATATATATATATATATATATATATATATGTAAATATGAAGGTGAGAATTCCGAGGCAGAAGCAATGCAATGTTGAAAAACCGGAAGGTCGAATAAACAAAAATTAAAATAAATGACAAGAGACGGTAAATCTCAGATCAATTCATTTATATTTCAAAATTTAAATATGAAGACAGTAAATTGTAAAATGGGCTTACTCTTAAATATTTAAAGGTCCGGAATGGTAGAGACTTTGATCATTTCGAGAGTAACAACCTCTCTTTTTCAAAAAGAAATCAAAAGTTGGACTTGTTTACTAGCAATGCTTCAAGCAAACTACCATTTCCCTTTATTTATATATATATATATATATATATATATATATATATATATATATATATATATATATATATATATATATATATATATATATATTACAAACGAGTCACTCGAAGATAAGGGTTAGAATGTGTAATTTGTAATAAGAAGACTATGAAGTGTATTTCCATCTACAACCGCATAAATAACTATTTAAAACGAAAAAGAACAAATTAATACTCTTTCCAGAAAGCTTCGCCACATGATTGAGAACAGAACTTCCATTCAGGGGAGCGGATATTCCGTTATGGCAAGACATGCTTGGATTAGCAGGAAGTACTTGCTAAAGACATATTCAGAGCTGTGCTTTTTTTTAGAGAGACATTTTTCTGCCCTCCCGCAAACAGCACATGGGGTAAACGTAGCTATGGGTTGTATAAAAGATGTTAAAGGAAATACAGTTGAGAGATTAGTCCAAACCTATTTATTTTACTTGCTCTATTGATGTGTGAGATATTTGCAGTACAAAAACAAGTTACTATTGTAACATTATCGTTTGCCGGGAAGTGTATCTTGGTGTCCCTGCGCCATAAGGACATCTCTGGAAGGGATCTTGTTGTCCTGACACGGTGCTACAAGATTCCAAATAACAATAGACACATTCCCTTTGAATGAAGGAGTTATTCCCGTTGGTAGGGTTGATGGGTTTTGGTGTCATTAATTTTCTCCAGAGAATAAGCTATTTGGGATGGGACCATCGGCTGAAAATTGAACGCTTGTAATAAAGAAGCGAATAATCATTTTATATATATAAATATATACAACCTTTTATTTGTACATTCCGAAAGAACATATAAAACTCGAAAAGTCAGAAGAGTTAGCGTCGGGTTCATGTGTCCCGTATGAAGAAGAAAATCCCAACTGAATTCGCCCTCGTGGTGATAAAAACGAGAGAGAGAGAGAGATACAGAGAGAGAGAGAGAGAGAGAGAGAGTAAGAACCCTCAGCAAAAAGAGAAGGAGAGAAACAAGTGTACACATAAATAAAAAAGAAATAGAGAGAAAGAAAGAAAGAGCAATAGTTATTCATTGTGTTGTTACGAAATTCACCGGTGGTTCCAATTTTTTAACCTTTAGCAAAGCCGGTGCGGTGTCAGGCAACATCGATTTGTCCCTTTCCCCCTCTGATGCACCGTAAACCCAGCTTGTTGAAAACAACTGTCACTCTGAGCTGAGCAGG
This sequence comes from Sepiola atlantica, assembly GCA_963556195.1. Taxonomy (NCBI): domain Eukaryota; kingdom Metazoa; phylum Mollusca; class Cephalopoda; order Sepiida; family Sepiolidae; genus Sepiola; species Sepiola atlantica. Next base: position 43,203,943 of record OY744532.1, on the reverse strand, counting down.
AGGTTAAGTGACGTCGCACTGTTTTAATGCAACAAAATTGTCTCGATTTTACTTGTGTCCCCACGGGGGCAACAAAAGTCAGGTACAAGGCTTTTAAATGTGGAGATTTCCAGCTCCAATAAAAGAGGCGCTCATCAATATACCACACTATTTAATATCTAATAGAAAGTATAAGCATGTGAAATTACATTAATATTGGCCGTGAGTATAAATCATCCGTTGGCCATGTTATTTCTTCCAGAAAAGTGTTTACGACCAGACCGGAAGGGGCTGCCGGAAAAAAAGCTTTAATTTTAAGATAAGTGCCCCTGTCATATCAAAGAACCCACTTTTGATTTAATTTTCTTTTAAATTAATGTCTTGAATTAAAGCTTAAAATGCAGAAGCCAAGTATGCAACCCTTATTTATTTTAAAAATGTAACCCTTCCTTCCGGTAGTCCCTTCCAGTCCAGTCGTTACTCTACTTCCGGAAGAAATAACATGACCGACAAATGATTACCTACTCACAGCCAATATTAACATAACTTCCCATGCTTATATTTTCTATTAAATATTAAATCGGTGTTTTAATGCAAATACATCACACAATAATTAAATAGTTTTAGACTAATTTTACAGCTGTATTCCCTTTAAAATCTGTTGTTGTGTGCCGGATTTGAATCCAGTTCGTTCCACAGAAACACTTTCATCAAAACCCACAACTGACCTTGTGTCTAACATCCTGGAGAGGAGGTAAATAAAATACTAATAGTAACGTTTACCACGCCTTTTATTCTGAAATGGCCACCAATCTGATACTGGTCGAGCTCAACGTTGCTTAACTCAGGTGATGTAATGAGAATTGGTGTGTCAATGTGATTGTGACTATTTATAGGAATCTATGTACTAGAGAGTTCTAAAGCAAGGGAGATAATCTCCAATAAAGAAGGTAACTTATTTCATTACTAGTTCTGAGGGTCAACCTAAGTTGTGTTATTCATACCAGTCGAGAATACATCCTCGACAATCTGTCCAACAGAGTCGGGGCCATTTTTAATGGGTGGTGACCATGTTTCTATTCGCCTAAGGTGTGTTCTTTCTGTGCAGTTCTAGGAGGTCTACCTTCCCAGGTTTTACCTTCTCTCTTTCAGAAGAGATTAGTTTATTGCTAATCGCGTGAGGCGGCCCTACGAGGGAATGACGATGAAGCTGTTCAGGCATATTTTTGTGGTCCAGAGTGCAAACGCCTCTTGTGTGCTGGCTTTCCACTCCTCATTTTCCGACCTTGTGTCACATCTTCCTGAAAGGGGGGGGGGTTAACCAACATAAAATTTCTTTCAATATTCCACATTGTCTTACTGTTTAGATCCGAAAGATATTCACACAAAGTGTGAATAAATAGGACATTTTAAATTATGATTTCAAAATCAAAATTTTCATGAAAATAAAACATTTTCTCCTGACGTGGGAATAAAAATGTCTCACCATTGATTTAGTGGCGCAGTTGTACAATGGGATGGAATGGAATTTTATTTTTTCACAAACCCTGACAAAAAGTAATTTCAATTTTTAGTTTCCATTAAAACTGAAGAATTAATAATAATTAGAAAAAAACATTTTTTATATTTTTAAAAGTTTGTTTATTAAAATTTATCAAACGGATTTTGATTTTTACTTTTTGTTCAACAATATAAACAATTAAGGAATGTTATTTAAAAAAAACTTTGACAATGAAACGATGTGAATTAACTTAGGTAAAAGCGGAGTGAAATTCTAATAATTTTTTTTTAATTTAAACTGGATATTCTTTATTGATCCGATGACCTCCTAAATTGGACATATCCTTTTGAATTTCCAAAAATTATTAATGAATTCGCCAAAATATGAAATTCCAGCACCCAATGAAAAATTGTTTACCTAATTTAAATAATAAAAATTTAAACAGTTTGTTTACGTAGCCAATAAAGAAGTTGTCGATTTCCTAATTTAATTTTTTTTACATAAAATTTTTCGTAATTTAATAGAAAAAAGATGTTTTTCAAAATTAAAATTGACTTTTTGTCGGGTTTTGTGAAAAAAAATAGTGCAAGTCCATAACTCTGATGCCATGAAAAAAAATTAAGAAATAGTTTTATTATGTATGTATCTGTGACGGAGAGCATATATTGTACCAAAACAATCACGTAAATTGATCAAGCAGTTTTTTAGGAGAGAAAATCAAATGTTATGACTAAAAGACGGGCGTCAATCTATCGACGCCATGTTTGAAAACCAAGGGAGATAACTAAAAAAATTCCAACTTTTGCGAACTCTTCAGAAATAGAGTTTAGAATAAGCCTTGTACATAATAGCGAATTCCCATTAATTGCTTAAAAATAATTTTCTTTTGTAAAAAAAAACAACTTGATCAATTTTCGCGATTTTTGGTGTACGATATATACTTTCCGTCGCAGGTACGTACATCATAAATTAATTTTCTTAATATCTTTTTTTTTTTTCATGTCGGCAAAGTTGTGGACTTGCACCCAAAAAATACAATGGAGTTATCTCCCTCACATTCCCATTGTGCAACTGCACCGTTTTAGTCATCTTTACTTAATCTTACCAAATTACCATTCAAAATAAAATAATGCAACAACCAATTAATTACAGTTTTTTTTTCATGATTAAAAGCAAAGGATTCTTCTATATGTTGACCATTTTAATGGGAACATTTTTATTAAATGACAACAGTATATATATATATATATATATATATATATATATATATATATATATATATATATATATATATATATATATATATATTAAGAAAATTGACCAGAGTGCTCAATTACGAGGGTAAGAGTCCAACATATTTATCTAAATAAATAAAGACAGGGTACTATGAACGAGCCTTCGGTTTCATAGTCGCCCAACTAATAGATTCTCATAAATCAAAACAAAAGCGTGCAATTAATATTCAGTGTTTGACTAGCATTTAAAAGATTGTTACGTGACTATGGAACTGAAGGTTAGTTTATAATATCCTGTCAATATCTATTTGAATAAATAAATAAATAAATAAATAAATAAATATATATATATATATATATATATATATATATATATATATATATATATATATATATATATATATAATAACATAATTATAAATATATATAAATGTCTGTAAATAAAGATGTGCACCTTTTGAAAATACAACATTAATTTCATGGAGGCCTTTTGATTATAGTAACTGCTATTCAAATTATGTTCGGATGTGATGCCATCCGATGTTCTAAACTTCTCCAGTATTGTTCGGGTTACACCGGTTGTTATACTCACAACGTTTCGGCCGATATAATTTCTGACCTTCTGCAGATGAATCTTTTTCGAGTTTGGAAAACTTCTAGTAGAACTTGGGAATCTTTGTGTCAAACTCGGGAATCTAGACGAAATTTCAAGCTGAACCGTTTATTTAATCAACGGAGGTAGATTGTTCTCATTCTGTCAACCATAATCGGACAGAGGTGTTCATTTGTGCTATACTTAGTTATTATCGTTTAAAAAAAGTTAATAGTAACAGATCCATCAACGATGTTATTCGAAAAAAGAGATTAATGTGGTTTGGACATGTTTCTCGGCTACCAGATACCAGACTCAGCTATATAAAGAAATCATATTAAGAAGATCAAGAGAATGAACACTAAAGAGATGGGCCGACCAGATAAAGGTTGAGACTGGCATGCCGCTCCTGACAGCTTAATGACTGGCACAAGTAATAGAATTTTGTTTCCAATCATGTGGCAAAGATTTCTTGAGTATTCACACAATTCAAGTCAAGTCAAGACGGTTCTCAAGTTAAAAAGGATTCACTTGAAGAAAGTCAGCGATTACATCGGCCGAAACGTTGTGAATATAACCATCAAGATAAAAATAGCGGTTTTAATAGCTCAAATAATGCACAATTACGAATGTTCATATAAAAAATTCCTCAACGTAAAGTTTTCCTATTTTTATGACTGCCTTCTTTCAAATGAAAACATGTATTTCATTTCAAACTATCTCGATCTTAATGTTTTTTTTATCTCTGTCGTATTAAAATCATAATTTCATCCTTAGTCATTTAATTAAAGGTTTTCTCAAGAAACTGGTTTTTTGATGTAAGTAATTTGAAATGTCGAAAAATGTTAATCAATGTTTAGTATTTGGATTCTTCACACTACTATTTCTCATCGTGATCGTTACTTTCACGAAATTTCGGCCGATGTGACTTCAGACATTCTTCGGGTGTATTCTTTTCAAACTCCGGAAATCTTTATGTCGAACTCAGTAACCCTAACCCTACATACAGTGTCTCATGTTTTAAAAGATGCACTTGAAGAAGGTCGGAGATTACATCGACCGAAACGTTGTGCAAAAAACAACCAAGATGAGGATACCCGTCCGAAGAATCCAAATAATACAGACTATCATTCTCGTGTAAATTGCTTTTTGAATTGAAAACGAAAATTTCACGCCATTCGGTCTTGCATCGCATTGCGTTTATTTCTTGCACAGAAGAATTGCAGTTTAATGAATAATTATGCCATGACATATTCTTTCACAATTGTATCCTTTTCTTTTTTCTTTGGCGTTAAAACCTCATCTGCATTCAATTGTAAACATACCATTTGAATTCTGTCATGTTGTAATGCCTTTCACTTCACTTTTGTAATAATGGATTCATCTTTCAGGATTGTTAGTTGAATAATAAACCAGTCCTAAGGTAGAAACAAAGACTTTAAATATACCACCGCCATGTAAATGTAACAACATATATATATATATATATATATATATATATATATATATATATATATATATATATATATATATATATATATATATATATGTAAAGTTAGTGGGAGAGAAACCCAGTAGAGTGCTCAATTATTAAGAAAAAATACAAAAATAAGAGTGTAATATTTATTTATATATGCATTACAGAAGATCAGAACAACATCGGTACTGTCGGTTTCAAATCCAATAATTGGTCTCTTTTACCGGATTCTCTTCAGCCTCTTGTTTTCTGGGGAGGCAGACACAAACAGAGGCTGATGATAGTCCGATAAAGGAGACCAATTATAGGTTCCCTTTGTTTGGATTTGAAACCGACGGTATCGAGGGTGTTTTAATCTTCTGTAATATATATATATATATATATATATATATATATATATATATATATATATATATATAACATTGAATACAAATTTAAAGATAAATGATGTATCTTTAAATAATAATATATCGAGATAATGGAAAGCTATAAATATTGGATAGAGCAATAAATTCAGAAAATTAATGATGAAAATAAAAGTTGTACAATTATAATATTTAGTAAATCATCAGAAATTCAACAACAAGGACGGGGTTTCATTATCTTTAATCAATGGATTTTCAAAGAAGTATATATATATATATATATATATATATATATATATATATATATATATATATATATATATATATATATATATATATATATATATTCAAAACTTATAACAATTTATAATAATATTTTCAAGGATATCCTAAAGGATGGTACCCAAGGATAAGATAGAAAGTCCTAATAGAATAGTGGATGCTCAATATTGTAAATAGAGCATTAATAAAGTTGGTGAATATATACAGAATATATATGAGACAAACAAAAGATATTATTCAAAAATGAACATACTGATTGGTTTATTTTTCATTTGTATGTTCAACTGAGAGTCAATTATCCCTTTAATATGACTTTTTCAAACAAAGAATATTTTCTCGTACGATGGAAAACATCTAGTGATATAATAAGATGCTACCAATTCTATTTGAAATATTTAATAAGTTTGAAAAAGATTTTATTTTTATTTTTATATCAAAATTCATTTTCAAAAAATCTTTTTAAATAGCATTTTTTCATTATAGATTCTTTAATGTAGCGTTCAAATTCCACCTTTAAACGTATTCCAGACGACAAGCAAAGGTAGATTTCATGAGATAAATGAAGGGTCAAAAGCAGATATTCCAAAATTCAACATGCTTCAGAAAGTTTCCCATGTCACGGATAAAAAAGTAGTTTAAATATGCATTGCTATGTCAAAGAAGTGTTGCCCTCTCACAAGAAAAATATTGTTATTTGAAAAATCCGGATTTAAGGATCATTGACTCTCAGTTGAAAATAGAAGAGAAAATAATTAGTATGTTCATTTTTGAATAATATTTTTTGTTTGTCCCTTTGCCTCTTATATTTATCCTTTACATATTCTCTAATTATTATATATATATATATATATATATATATATATATATATATATATATATATATATATATATATACATGACCTCGATGTAAATGATATTATTTATATAAATGTTCTAATAAATATGATATATATGTAAATATATTGATAAGTACGATATCCATATAAATGTGCCAATAAGTGTGATATACATGTCAATTTTTCAATAGTTATGCTATTTATGTAAATATACGAATAATTATGATATCCATGTAAATATATCAATAATTATGGAATCCATATAAATATACGAATAATTATGATATCCATCTAAATATCCCAATAATTATGGAATCCATATAAATATACGAATAATTATTATATCCATGTAAATATATCAATGATTGTGATACCCATGTAAATATACAAATAATTATGATATCCAAATAAATATACCAATAATTATTATATCCATGTAAATAAAAGAATAATTATAATATCAATGTAAATATACCAATGATTATGATATCCAATAGGTATTATAACCATGTAAATATACAAATAATTATGATATCCATGTAAATACACCAATAATTATGATATCCATGTAAATATATCATGATATCCATGTATTATACCATGTAAATATATCAATAATTATGATATCCATATAAATATACCATGTAAATATATCAATAATTATGATTCATGTGAATCCGAGAATCTCATGCAAATGAGAGTTCACTCTGAGCTTACTTTTCAATTTCTTGAAATTTCTTGAAATTCTTGCTTTATTCATGCAATTTTCAACTGTTACCAAAATCGTTGTCATCGTGTTTACTTTGATCACATCATATAATCTGCTTTGTTAAAACACTTGAACTTATTGTGCCATTTTTTGAACATTTTATTTAAATGGATTATTTCTACATAAATATGTAAAGGAACAATGGGTGCTCTGTCAATATGTGATCTACCGAATGGTTTCTAATCCAATATGAGATCTGCCGAGTTGTTTATATTCCAATATGTCATCTACTCATTAACCTTAACCAAAACATGATTTAAGTAGTTTAGGAGTGAAGCCGAACCCATTTCACTGTAAGTAATTTATGTGATTAAATAACCTTAACATTAAACCCTAACACCCTCCCAAATATTTTTAAATAAATATTGAAAAATATGTATTTATTCTGTTATTTTCAAGCAAATTAAATATTTTTTAGTAGTTTTGGGTATTTAATGGGTAGCTCACATATTAAAATTTAAACAACTCGGTAGATCGAATATTGGATTAGAAACTATTCGGTAGATCACATCATTGGAAAAGCACCGAAACGATTTACAACATACAATTGAAAATTAAATGAATTCAATGTTTTCAAAAGTTTTTTACAACAAAATTTTAAAATCGAATTTATATGATGGGGATACTTCAGAAGAGTTAAATGAAAATATTTTCAAATAAAATCTCTGTATTAGTAAAACTACCAGAAAATATCGTGTGTGTCTGTGTTTATCACCTATACATAACTTTCATAAATGCATTGTATTATTTTTTATTTACATTTATTCGAATATTTATAGAAATCAAAAATAAAATAAGCGGAAACTAAAACGAATTTAAAAAATCATCTTAAAGAAAAAAATTGTAAACATGATTAATTTGAATTATTTTTCTCGAAGCTCTTCACACAGAAATATGTATCAAGCCGTGGTAATCATTACTTTTAGCGACATAAATTATTTTGTTCTGGAATTTATTAGATGAAGATTGATAATTTGGATTATTCGGACTACTGTTCTCATCTTGGATGCTATTCTATATTGACTTTTTTCAGGTGCATCTTGGTAAACTCGGGAATGTTTCTGTCAAAGTCGAGAATTTGTACAGAATTTGCAACAACCTATGGGATAACGGATATCAGAGCTAAGTAATAAGTAGTTCTAAGTGGCAGTTTTCTTGTGGTTGAAGGTTCAATCCTCAGTTCGGACGATACTAAGAATACAATTGCGAATTACTTAAAACTTCTACCCGGTCATGGCTGATGGAACAGGAGCCAGCTATACCCGTAGATTAAGTAAGTGGTTCTGTTCGAAATCCCATACAGATTCCTGAGTTCAACAAGATGCACCTAAAGAAGGTCGGAGGTTAAATCGGCCGAAACGTTGTGAGAATAACATTCAAGAATAGTAGTCCGAATAATCCAAGTAGTACATAAATTATTTTAAAGGAAATACAGTTGAGAAATTATCAAAAAAAATTATTTTGCTTTACCTATTTGTGTTAAAAAAATTAATATTTAATATTTAAAAGAAGTTTAAAGCAATTTACTTTACCGTAAACAGTGACTGAGTAAAATAATCCACGTTCAGACATTTTGATTATTGGATTATTTTACTCGCAGTCACTATTTACAGTAAAGTAAATTGCTTAAAACTTCTTTTAAATATTCAATATTAATTTTTTAATGTAAACACATCACAAATGAGTAGGTAAAGCAAATAAAGTGTTTTTGACTAATTTTCCAACAGTATTTCCTTTAAAATAGTTTATGCCGATAATAGTAATGATCACTCACCCAGACAACGCCGGGTGAATACAGCTGTTCAAAATTAAGTATCTTCCTGACTTTTTTCAAATGACAACTGTCCAAAGAAATACGTCAGAAAATCTTTTTTTTAAATTGAAAATTCGGTCAGTCGGAATTTACTGAACAACCCAATGATTTTTTGGAGGATATTCGCATCAAAGATCTTAAGATGACATTATGTAAATATAAGGAAATTGTGTACGAATTGAAGTTATTTAACTAGCGAATTTTTCTACGAGAATGAAACTCTTCAATGGCACTTACACATTTTGGCTTTCTTTGTAAATTTTATTTTCTGATGTATTTCTTTAGAAAGATGTCAAGTGAAAATATCTATTCAAGTTTATATTTTGTTTAGAAATGTTAAATAAAACATTTTCATTTGACTCATGATGTATCCATATATAACACTTCTTCTAGTAAGTCATTCAATAAAATAAAAAAGAAAGAATAAAAAAAGTACTCATGTTAGCAAAACAAGTAAGTGTAGCTTTTCTCTGTAATGTTGTTTCTACTGATCTCTTTGTTTTAAATGATAACTGATAAATTGTAGTCATTTCAAATTCACTTTTGTCAATCATTGTCAATCCATTTGATGTGGACTATTTTTTCCAGTTCCAACCCATTTTCTGCACAGTCGCAGGACATGATCATCCAACTCTCTAGCCAAGCATAATACAACTTTTGTTTGTACACACGTTTTGCTCTGTTCAAAATGTTGCTTAAAGCCTACCGTTTCTTTGTATAAATAGAAAGCACGACCTATCAATTTGGACCAGGGCCGGGCTTACTTCAGTACACCTATCCAGTCAAGAAACGAAAAGACAGAACGGAAGACTTCTTGGCCTTTGGAATAAAGACCAAACAGAAAGATGCTGTTATCGTTCGTGTTGAAAGTAAAGATTCCGATGATTATTTAGAAGCAGAATTGGTAAGTGTTACTCTTCTCTTCTCTACAGCCCTTTTCTCAGAAAGCAGATGTTGCTAGTCTTTCTCTACTCTATCGTTATTTCCATGGAAGGTGCTCGACTGAGCTCTAATCTCTGGTTCATCCTTTATTCAACCACCAATAGCCCCTTTCTCACAGAAGAGACGTTGTCACGTTACCTCCCATTTCAAAGGAGGTCTAAATATCTCACAAGTCACAATCAATACACGGTTCAATACACGGTTCAATACACGGTTCAATACACAGTTCAATACACAGTTCAATACACAGTTCAATACACGGTTCAATACACGGGTTCATACCTTGTTATCGAATGCAATGCAGTTCACAATCATAAACGCATAGTTGGATCTCGCTTCGTGTCGGCCACTCTTCCATGACCAGGACACCTGCAATTAATGTTTCACAAAGCACAAAGAAATCATCAATTTAAAGAAAGAACCTTTTATTGAGATATTGGTGTTGCCTTCTCTCCTGTCAGTGGCAGGGGGCACATTCCGAACTACGGATCATTTGGGGCCCTTAGCTCCTTAATTTACCGTCGATGTTCAAACATTCTCCACGCGCCGTGTGCACCTCACAAACTTCTAAGTGACTGACTACTCCTCTTACCCCTCTCTCTTTCAGCCATATGACGTTACATCCGTTTGCAGTACATGGCAAATTCGAGATAGCACTGAATGCACTCGCTGACCCGATAACCTTGTGTACGTGTCAACGTTGCCTCACGAATCAAAATCACAAGATGAATACTAGAAAACATACCCACTTACTATTTAACAATACATCCAATCTGTTGCGAAGATTGCTGGAGAAATGGTTGGATTATTCTACTGCTTCAGGAAGTAACTGACTCCTGATGCAATCCTCTACTTATATAAGAGTCAGATATGTCCTAAAATGGAGTACTGCTCTCACATCTGGGGAGGTACCACATCGATCACTTTTTCCTGCCTTGAAATAGTAGAAAACCGACTTCACAATCTCGTGGGGGATGATCTCTTCTGCTCCTTACAGCCTCTTTCACACAGAAACGAGGTTGCTAGTCTCTTTCTACTGTATTACTATTTCCATGGAAGATGCTTGACTCAGCTCCAATCTCAAGTTCCTCCTTGACTTGATCATCTTTGGAATTTTGGCTAGAAGCAAAGTGTAATATCTGTTATGATACTCCACTTCATTTTTTTGTGTCCTTGGTCAGTGAAAAAGAAATCCTTCTAGACTGAAACAATTTTAATTTTTGTCTCTAACCATAGTGCCGTTTTTTGGGAGTTGAATTTTCCCCACATAAAAAACGAGCTTGATTTTAACTCTGCGCTTGTAGGGAGGCAAGTAAATAGGAACATTCACAGCAAGAACTCATATTACTACCACAACCGAAAAGAACATTCTATTCTTTCTCCGCGTGCCTAGCATCAGGCGGAATTTTCATGAAGAGAGTTTCTGTGCAAAAATTTCCCACAAATCTATCCATCTCTTTAACCCTTATCTGTGAGTGTCTTTTAGTGTTGATAAATGGTGACTCATTAGTCGAAAAGGAATCATATATTTATTTATATTGTGGTCCATGGTCCTTAACACACTTAGCATCAGAGGCCAATAATTTTTTTTTATCTCCCTCCCACAGATGTGACACAAGGTCAGAAAGTGGGATTTAAAAGCCAGCGCCCTAGAGGATAAGCACTCTGGCCTACAAAAAATGACTGGGCAGCCCCGTCGATATTCCACAGTAGGGGCGCCTCAGGCGATTAGCAATAAACTAAATAATTGAGGTAATAAAAATTGGAACATACGGCATTCCAGAGCATGGATTTTCCATTTTCGAAGGAGAATTTTTATCCGTTTTTTGTCCATCATCCCAGTTCATACTTTGTTCATTCCATTAATCATTTTCAATCCTCTCATAATATTCTTTCGCATTAAACCGACAATCCATCCATCTGATTAATCGTTAACTTTGAATGGCTGTGGGCCTTGATAAGTGGGGAAAATGGCATTCAGTTTCTGAGATCTGAGAAACATAACAGTTACAATGTAGAAAAATAAGACTGCATATTCTATACAATCTGCACATTTAGTGAGAAAATGTGTGACACACCAACAAAATTTATGTGTGACACACCAACAAAACTGCTATTTTCTACTTTACTACATATATAAACGAGATCGATTACCCGTCCCAGGATGGGTAAAATCAATTCCCCAAACAGAACAGTTTTGCACCACTTTTATGTCCCCTTACAAAGATTAAAATCAAAATATAATGATACTAAAGCTTATATATCTAGAATCCTTATTCCAATTTTGATCAACATCCATTACATGATTTTGATTCTAGAAAATGTCTAAGATTTAAGGCTTACGGTTAAAGGGTCTTAAGAAGAAATTGAAATTCAGGGAATCTTGCTTAATTGATCTCTAATAACTATGGATCAAATTCAATGCAAATGGGAGGTTTTGCATATATTATGCCTATATTATGCCCCCTAAAAACCCTTAAAATACTACAAAAAAACTGAAATTTGGGAAATATTTATTAATTGATGTCTAATATCTCTTGTTAAAATTTCACAGAAATTGGAGGTATCTGAATTTTCATGAAAGACATCTCTCTTTTTTATCCCCTTTGTATAAAACTAAATATAACCTACATTTTGAACCCTTACACCTAACGGCTATGTTCCCAAATTCACAATGATCGGTTGATTAGTTTAGAGCCTATGAGGGCAGAACCCCCTTTAAAAATTCAAATATATCCTATTATCATGAACTTTAAATAATATCTATAAAATGTTCTGGGTTCAGCAATAGAAATGTTCCTGAATCTCTAAGTGCCTTCCTAAGAGAGCTATGGAGGTTGAACTTTCCTTAAAACTTCAAATATATCTTATTTTGATGAAACTTAAATCATGTGTATAAAATTCTCCAGGGAAGACAATGGAAGCTGTCCAGAATTTCTACGTGCCTCTGTGTACTGAATCTCTATGTGCCAAGGGAACTATGGGAGCAGAACCCTAACCTTAAAACTTCAAATATGTATTTATCCGATTTTAAGGAAATTTAAACCATATGTATGAGACACTAATTCAAAGAGTTTCAAACATTTCAGCTTTTTTTTACTATATTAGAGGGCGAACCGGAGGATGGGACCGTAAAAACAAAGAAAGTAATCTGGTGTTATGAGCAGAGTGAAAAAATACATAGTAGTGATCCTCATTAAATCCAGAGCAACGTCAAGTCTTCCTGCTAATCCTTAATAAACTGACCAATGGATAGAGCCTTTTTTAGAGATGCTTGGATGTATCTACATTTAGATACGTCCATTCAATCTGCGTTTTATGCTGAAGATGCTATTTCAAACGAAAACATGACAGACCGACTGATCTTTGGTATTTTGGCTAGGAGCAAACTGTAGTATCTGTTCTGATATTCCACTTAATTTTTTTATCTCTGCAGTCAATAAATAGGAAATCCTTCTAGACTGAGGCAATTATTTTTGTCACAATCTAGAGTGCCCCTTTTGGGGAGGGGGATTTTCCCGACATTAAAAACTGACCTTGTGTCTAACTCTGCTCTTGTGGGGAAGCAAATAAATAAGGACTCTGTAGTTTCTCAGCCTTAAAACTAGGATTAAAGTGTAGTTTTCTTTAAAGTGTGGAAAATGCAGCTCCCTCAAAAAAGGCACTCTGGACTGGGACGAAAATTAAAATATCCTCAGTCTAAAAGGATTTATCCTTCACTGATTGAGGACAGAACAGATACTACACTTTCAATTATTTATTTGCAAAAAATATCAGATTTCACATTGAGAAAAAATTAAGCACAAAGCCATCAAAAGTGTGGGGAAAGTGGTTGTCATTGGTCATCCTTGGTCTAATGTGATAAAAATTATAAAAATGACAATCCTACTTTTCGCTAAACTCATCTTAGTCTCCACAATACCATATTTACTCTAGAGGCTATCTTACTTAAAACATCCCCAAATTTATTAACATTTTTAAATTTTATTTTTCATAAATATATTTATATATTGTCAGTGGGGAGTAGAAGAACAGAAAAGAAAGAAAAAACGTTTAGTAAGACCCTCTTGTTCAGAACCGAAAATAAACAGGTCAGTCTCTAAATGGGACTGGGATCTAAGTGAGAGAAAAAAAGAAATAGGGATGGTGTTTGTGAGAGTAGATGGTATCCTTCCAAGATAAGTACAATTGGGGGAGGCCGAGGGCAAAAAGATAAAAGTGGTGAGTGGTCATCTTGAAGGATCTCTATTATCATGGGGTGGGTGGGGACTCCTTCACTGGACTAGCTAAGAGGCTAACTTACCCGAAGAGCTGGGGTCTGATAGAACAAGGAACCGTGTGGGTCATGCTAAGACAGGGAACACATACTCATACTTAACTCCTTTTCGTACACACAAGCTCGCTACTTCTATCCACCTTTTTTGAATTCCATGGAATGTAATTTATTTCTGTCACATCTAACCTTCAGTTGGGATCGTGAGAAACACCATTCGTCTCTCGCTGTCCCACGACAGCATAATGTTGTTGATTACGTAGGATACGGCAAAGAATGCTCATGATTGATATGACCCAGAACTGTCTGAGTTCGTGGCATCTGAAGAAAGCGTGATCAGGCGTTTCTTCTTTCTGTGTTTTGCAGCGAGGACACTAGGAGGAGTCCTCCATTCCGGAACTGGCTTATATTACATTGAAGGGTAACACATTCGAGGCTAATCGCCAGATTAGAGAGACTCAGAGTTGTTTAGATGACTCGTACCTGGTGCTCAACTCCATTAGGAGCAGATATCCTCCTTCAACCATCCGAACCACTCAACAAACAGGTCGAAAGCTGCCCCCGCTCACTAATCTCTAAGTAAACAGTGATTCTGTTGTAGTATCTGTTCTGTATTCGATTCTAGTTAAGAGTAGGATTGACATTTTTATCACTTTAGACCAAAGATGACCAATGACGCCAAATTTTCCCACATTTTTGATGGCCTTGTGCCTAATTTGTTTTAAATGTAATTTTTTAAATACTTTCTGCAAATCAATATTTTAAAGTGTAGTATTTGTTCTGTCCTCAGTCAGTGGAAGAGAAATCCTGTAGACTGAAACAATTTTCATTTTTGTCTCAATCCAGAGTGCTCCTTTTTGGGGAGCTGGATTTTCCCCATGTTAAAAGACTATGTGTCTAATTCTGCCCTTGTGGGGAGGCAAGTAAATAGGGACCGACTGATTTATTGACTTACCAATGAACAAAACCTTTCATTGACATATCTTAAAGAATGGCATTATTTATATAATTCTCAAACGTTTTCGGATCTGTCTTTGTTTCCTTTCAGGTTGATGGTAATATATTTATTGTGTACAATATGGGCACAACTGACCATCCGGTAGGTGAGGTCTACCACAAGGTAAATGATGGCGAGTATCACGTGATTCGATTTACACGCAATGGTGCAAACTCAACGATTCAAGTGGACAACTACAAGCCACAACCTAAACATCCTGACGGTGAGTGAAAACCAATATCTTCTCCCCTCTCCCCCTGTTTCCTCAACAAACACATTTTTCCAGCAACAACCTTAATAAATATGTCTTTTTTTTAAGATAGAACCCCCAAGCACATCTGTTTTCTCACAGGGTTGATAATTCTTTGTTAAACTGTCTAAGTGAGCGATCAGATTTAGAAATTCCCGCCAAAAATGTTTTCCATGTTCATTTAAAATCTTTTATTTTATTTCATACTATCTGTATTGGTATAATTGGTATAATTGGTATAATGACTCAAGCTCGCGACTATTCTTGTTTTTAGCTGGCATTCATTTTTTATTTTTACTACAAATATTAATCAGCCTTTCTTGTAATTAAGAACTGAAATGCCAGTTTCTCTCATTGTGTAAAATTCCAAAGATTCGAAATTCAACTCATTCGGTTAAACTAAACCTTATACTTTGAAATCACTGTTTTTGATGGTTGTCGCCATTGCTGTCTTCAATTCCAATGAATTTTTAAACATTCATATTCTCCTTTTAAAAAAGAAAAAAATAAGAATCATTTAGAGTTGTTCACAAAATATTAAGAGGTAAAAAATATCTGTGAATAAATTATCTTAATTAATCAGTCTTACTTAATCAATCATAATTTATTAGTCTTAATTAATGGTCTTAATCGGTTTTACTTAATCAGTCATAATTTATTAGTCTTAATTAATGGTCTTAATCAGTCAGTCTCATTTGGATCATTCAAACTACTGTTCGCATCTTGGATGTTACTTTCACAACATTTCAGCTGATGCAACCTCCGACCTTCTTTAGGTGCGTCTTGTTGAACTCAGGAATCTTTATGTTAAACTCGGGAATCTGCACGGATTGAACCATCAACCTCCAGAACTTACAACTGATTATAACTTAGCACTTTTAGCTGTTGCGCCACAGGTCCATGTGGACAATTCTAGTATAAATTGTAGGAAATTTCTAAGTTCGACAAGATACACCTGGAAAAGGTCGTGGATTACATCGGCCAAAACGTTGTGAGAATAACATCCAAGATGAGAACAGTAGTCCGAATAATACAAATATTACAAATGATCAATCCTCATCTAAAAAATTCTGAAACTGATTTAATCATCTTGGGGAAAACCGTTCCCATCATTTCTTCATATTGAATATATCATTCAGTCTATTTTAACCAAAACCTGTGGCCCACATGAAAAGGGTTTATTTTCATGCCATATACAAGGTGACCCCCCCCCCCCAAAAAAAAAAGCCACCCATAGAATCGTTAATAAATTTCACAATCCTTCCTGACAATTGAACCCTTCTTTGGTATAAATAAACTTCAGTCTATGTTTGACTTTCCCACCAAGTTTCAATCATGAATCTCCAACCTCCTTTTTTATCACCATTCAATGATATGTAGGGATATTTTGGTGATCGTCTGTCTCATTAGTAGGAAGTGTGATTCTAAATAGGCTTCACACTCACTGGATTTAACCCCCCCAGATTTTTATTTGAGGGATAATCTTCATAATAAACACACCTGAATACGATTTGCAAAATTGTCAAAAACTCTAGCCCTCTCTAATCTATGATGGCCTCTTCAGTTAAGGAATAGTCTGCGAATTGTTTTGGTAGACAGATAACCCCACATAGCATGGCAGGTTACGATGAAACGATCACCAAATTGTCCCACATATCATTGAACAGCGATAAAACAAAGACTGTTGCGCATTCATGACTAAAACTTGGTGGACAATTCAGGCATTGACTGAAGTTAATTTGTACCAAATATAGTTGGAGTGAAAAAGGATTGTGAATTTTATTAATGATTCTATGTGTTGTATTTTATTTGGGAGGGGGGATCACTCTGTATTAATTACGACAAAACCCTATTGTAAGTCTACTTTCTTACTTCTTGAACAGTCAGGGAAATATATTACATAATAATCTCACTGTCTTATGATTTTGGTTTCCTATTTTTACATGACTTTTAGCGGAGGAAATTTTTGGATAAATGGTTTTATCACTAAACTAGAGTTGATTTTACGCAAAGCTATAAGGATGAACAAAGGAAAGTCTAATAGTTTAATGAAACAGTTTATATACAAGATATAGATATATAAATATATATATATTAGGTCGTTCACAAAGTTCTGAACGGACTTAGCTACTATTGGGTCTTTTGGAAAGTTATGGACAATAGAAGCTAATCCGTTCATAACTTTCCGAACTACCTAATATATAGTCATCCACAAACAGACTGTTTTGCTGCATCACAGCTCTTCAGTGGGGCTAGACTAGCATCAGCCCAAAGCCAGGATCGAACCTATGACCAGTTGATAGTCAGTGATTCTAACCACTTGACTACGAGGTGGACGCTGTTGGCAAGTGATATCTCAATGCTTTATATAAACATTGTCAGCCCCTATATATGTATTGCATGTATCACAAGTTAGTAGAAAAAACATCAAAGAGGCTCTGACTTTAAGCTATTAGTTCCTGAAAGAGTATAAATAAGCCGGATTTTCTCCTAAATCCAGGATAACCAAATAGATGAAACCCTAACTGACACAATAATGTATTCTATTTAAATGAAATAATGCATATATGTTGCGCCCCATCTGGGGTTATCACATTGGTGAAGGGAAAATTATTCCCAACTAGTATTTAGGTGACAGGCTTTACAGTATAAATAATTGAATTCGTTCAAAGTATTGTAAACAAAATAAACAAATGAATGACGTATATATATATATATATATATATATATATTGTGTGTAATGTATTTGAGGACACAAACATGAATTTTAGAAACAGACAATAATGTCTTTTTACAAAAAAAAACATTTTTAAGAATAAGAATAAAAATATTGTTATTTTATTTTATTCATTAAGTCTCCTTCAGCTTTGATAACAACTTTCATGCAAATTATGAATCGCCTACATGCTGGGATCAGGTGGTTCATTTTCATATTCGAACTTACTCAAACTATGGAGACTTGTAAGGATTATTTAGTGTTATGAGGTTGCTCATTAGCCTTTTTCTCGACTACGCTCTATACATCATAGTTCCAAAGATTGAGATCTGGGGAGCTAGAAGGCCAAATGTTAGGGGGCCATGTGATCCTGAAAATTTTCCACCATCCGTTTTTGCAATCTTTGAGCCGTGTGTGATGGTTGCTTTACCTTTACTGACATAAAATGACCATACTCATAACATTTGCCTTTGCGGACAACATTTCAGATTGTTCCTCATAACACGCAGTGTTATTTTACAATCAACCTTATGGATTATATATGATTACCACTAACGGTGTGCTGAACTTGCCAAATAAATTCAAGTCTTCTATTAGTGTGTCTAGAATGTCTTTTACGTTTTGATAATGGCAATATTTTTTCATCTTAAGCTTTTAATTCTTTGCAAACTCTTTTAACGGAAGATCAAGCAATTATTACAAATGGCTATGTTTCTAAATTGCTATATTCAGCCTTTATAGTTACGATAACTGCATACCTCTTCATTTGTTGTGTAATTATAGAGACAGCCATTGATAATTCTGAAATATAAAAAATATGAAAGAATAATGTATGTTCTCAAATACCTTACACACCCTATATATATATATATATATATATATATATATATATATATATATATATATATATTGTATTACAGTAGTTTAGGACAACATGATACCGTCGGTTTTGAATCAACAAGTGATTAACATATGATTGCATCTTGCTGACTCTCATCAGCCATTGTTGTCTATATATATATACATAAGAAGAAATAAGCTATGATTGTGTTTTCAGGTTCACTTATCTGTTGGAAACAGTTCTGTTATTACTTGGTCATTTGAGCATCTTATCCTAACGTCACATGCTCTTCACAGCCAATGTTATGCTTCTTGCTTGGACTTCTGCCAGTTGGAGGACAAGAAGAGAGCATCGATGTTCTTTTTAGAGTCAATTCAAAGAAGACTTTGATTGGCTGGTTTGGAATCTGTGGGCGTGGCAAAAGGAGTGGGTGGAGTCAACACTTTTCCTATTTTCAGTAAAAAGATTTTTTTATCTTTTGCTATAATTGGCCATTTCTTCCGCAGTCATGATTCGTTAATATAATTATCAACTAGCTCTACATACCCGGTGTTGCTCTGGATGCAGTGAAGTCATTTTAGTATTCAATTCTTATTTAAAGGAAATAGAATTTTAGTTGTTAGGTAGACAACTTGTATTATATACTTTACTTAAAAAAATATGAGTTATTCCCCCTGCTGATTTATTTTTTTTAGATCATTATTTTTTAAATTTTCTTTATTGTCAGTCACCTGGACTAAGTATTTATAAAAATAAATTTTAGCAAAGTATGTTATTATATTGCCAATAACACAGTACAACAATAACAAATGACAATTGGCTAGTTAGAAACAAAGTTGGATTTGTCAGCTTAAATGCTATTTTGGTCTGACTTTGAAAAATAAATGGCATAATCACGTTGACACACCGGTTCCCATTTGATCACCAAAGTTAATCGATGTTGAGCCTGGCCAGTACAAGATGGGTGACCATTTGAAAATACTAGGCACTGCATGTGATCTCTCCTAACTGGGATATACATGCTGGCTGAGGGCCACATGTGAATTTGTATTCCCCATAAACTTCTACTTTCAGTAAACGGCGGAATGCCCGACGCTGCGCGAATACCACAAAAAGTGGTATTGCCAGTTATTCAATTCGATTTGATTGAAACTCCGACCAAATTACTTTATATGTTAGATCATAGTCACACTTTCAATGTGAGTATTTTCAACTCCTCTTACATTTGACACGTTCCATGGTAATATAAGTAAAAATGAATGCAATCATTGTTAACTGAAAAATTACTTATGTGTATATTGGTGTTGCAGCAGCGTTCATCCTGGTCAGGTCGAGCCGACTTCTTTTCTGGTCTGCAGTTCATCCCAAATCATGGCCGCCCATGCATGTTGATTCTGAGCAAGGATGCATCAGATGACTAAACAATTGCAATTCCAACATTGAAGATTAACCACCTGTGGACTTGAGAGCTCAGCCGAGTCCTCCTTTATGGTTGTTGTCCAAGTCCTCAGCTGATCATTGACACGCTTGCGCCACCCAGGCAGTGAGGTAGGGAGGATTACATCACAAATTAAATCTCTCTCCGGGCAATGAGCTGCATGCTCAAACCATCGTAGACGTCACTGCAACAGAATAGATAGCAGAGACTTTAGATCAAGGTGTTAGTTGAGAACAACATTTGAGACACGGTCGACCTGCTGGCAATGCAAGATGCGGTAGAGGTATTCATTGTCTAAAACATTCAACTTCCACTGATCAACGACCCTCATCGGCCAAATCTTGCAGCCATAGAAGATAATCAACCAGCTTGATAGATAGGCATCTGTTGATATTGAGATCTCCTAACCCTAACCCCATAAAGACCGTTAGAGGTGCACAAAGTGGATCTAGCAGACCAAACTCAACTATTGACCTCTCCCACGTCCTGCTTGAATAGAACAATAGTGAACCCAAGGTGTATATTAAATTAGTTGGTAATATATGTTCTACATCAATCTTTAATCACTTATTAATCTTCATCAGATGGACTTGCCATCTGACCTCATTAACATTGCTCAAATGTTTACCCAGAAGTCGTTTGTGGAAGAAAAGACAAAGGACCTGTGTTCTTTTAAGAGTTCGTTTTAGCTTCTTCTTATTTCACATCTGTTTAAGCCATCTCTCAATTGCTAAATGTTGTGGCTTTAAAGGGTCGAAAAGAAATAATACAACAAGGAGGTAACTAACAAAAGTACGTATTTACAGAAAGTACAGAAGTAATGGGTTGCCAGAGACTGTTTCTGGATTGGTCATAGCGACTCTCTCTGTTACCACCACTATTCATAGTGTTGGAAGAGTCCATGTAGTGATGCAATAGGGTAGATCAACATAACACTAAATGAACCTGTGTTAGAAAGATATCATTCATCAGTTATCTATGCAATCTGATTTAATGCTGTCAAATTATATCGAGATGAAATAGTATTTAGTCGTCGGCCCTTTCTGGCAACGTAAGGGAGATAACTTATCTACACTTACTTTTGGGACAATTAAATTTCACTCTATGCCTGAATTGTCCACCAAGTTTTAATCATGAATGTCCAGCCTCCTTTTTTTATCACCATCCAATGATATGCGGGGATATTTTGGTGATCGTCTCATCAGTAGGAGGTGTAATTCTGAATGGGATTCAGACTCACCGGATTTTAACCTCCCAGATTTTTATTTGTATGATCATCTCATATTATAACATACCTCAATACGATGTGCAAAATTGTCAAAGATTCTAACACTAATGGCTTCTTCAGTTCAGGAATAGTCTTTGAGATGACTCCACATATAAAAACCTGGCAGGTTACGGTTCAGTAAGTGTAAAGCCCATTCAGGATCACACCTCCTACTGATCACCAAAGTGTCTTTGTTTTATTGTATAATGACAATATACAATTGGATAAAATATGCAAAATTGTCAATAGCTCTAACAAAGCTAACCTATCTCTTAAATTACCCCTCTTTCTCTCAAGTTTATCCTTATCACTTCTTTCCATGTTTTCCTTCTCTTGTGAACTGACCCTGCTACCTCAATTGGTTTACATCTACTAATCCAAGAACTCTCATTCATTCTTTCTGCAAACCTAAGTGTGTCTGTAACATTCACATTACACATCCATTGTATCATTCTGATACCATTTCTCCCCATGAAATGCATGTTCTCAACCCTCACTGACCTTAACACCGAAAAAAAAAATTGGGGGTTAAGGTCCGGTGAGTGTGAAGCCTATTTAGGATCATTCCTCTTACTATCATTGAACGGTGATAAAATGAAGATTGTTGGACATTCATGACTGAAACTTGGTGGACAACTCAGGCACAAATGCAGCTGTAAATGTCTTTTTGGGGTTTAAGTTGAAGAGTTTGAATGCAAAACGCGATCAAATTTGTTTAAATTGAGGAATTAAACATAAAAAGGACGAACATATTAAATCTAGAGTCAAACTGAACACCTATTTGAATTGAAAAAACAAAAAGAAATTATGCAGGTATCATATTATGTAAAACATCATTTCATGGCATGGTCGAGTGTTGAAAGTGCAACACTTTTTGTAGGGATATTTTCGTAATTTTGAAAACGGCATTTACTGTGTTTTGCATTCAGACTTTTCAATTATTGCACCCGATGTCAGCAAAAATGGTCATCTTTTTATTCTTGTGTCATGACTCCAGATTGAAAAGTTAGTTCGAGATAATCAGCTCATCGCGTATCATGTGATTCGATTTTAAAAGATTAAAGAATTTCAGATGAATGAATAACTCATGAAACTACAGTAAATTATGCAGGAAAGCCACATTTATTATGTAACCACTAGGAGTTCTCATGCAGGGAATCATCAGTGATTGCTCACCGACAATAACCGGTGGTGTTTCCTGGAGTCTGAGTGACAACAAGTCTCACCAGATTTCCAGTACTCTCCACCTCTTACGATAAGCATTGCAAATGGTTTGGTGTTATCGCAACAGCCGCTTACATTTGGTCTTCTTTAGAATTTGGGTGGTAATAAGCCTCTCCAAGGTCCTAGTACTCTCCGCACCCTTCAAGTGGAGATCTGGTTAGTGCTCTCCCTCCTCCCTTATTAGTATCATTATTATTATTTATTGTTATAAAGCTCTATCTAAAAAGATATTGAGCCCTTTTATATGTAGAGTTTCGTAATTCATCCCAAACGAACATCAGAACAATGAACTCATTTATTCATATCTTATGGATCAGATGATTCTATTGCTGGCATTGGTTTCTCCGATATCTTTCTAGTCACAATTCTTTTTATTAAGACATAGGGTACTTACAGGAGGGACCACGTGAAGGTTGCCAACATCCTAAGTGAAAGTGTTTCTGTGGAACGAACTGGATTCGAACATGGAACACCCAGGTTGTCAGTCCGTGTCGTAAACCACTTAGCCACCGTCACCTACCAACAATGAACTGAAATGATTGGAACTTTCCCGGTTTTACTTGAGCTCTGAAACAAATCATCTTTTCTTCTGTCTTGTTTAGGATTGATATGCAAGTGATAGATGAGAGACTAGAAGAAAACCTTCAAACCATAGCTTGTCAGTTTTTTCGTCTTTTGAAGAGTCTGGCTTTATTGATTTCTTTCAAATAGTTTCAAGAAATTGACTTAGATTTTTATATATTTTCTGTTCAAGAATTTAGATACATTTATCTGCTTTGTGTAATTTTGATTATTCCGACTACTGTTCCTATCTTGGATGTTATTGTCACAACGTTTCGGCTGATATAACGTCCGATCTTCTTCAGTTGTATCTTGTCGTACTCGAGAATCTTTCTGTCGAACTCGGGAATCTGTACGAAATTTCAAACGGAGCCCTTTATTTAATCCACGCAGGTAGCTTGCTATCGTCTCGTCATCCATGTATTCTTAGTATCGTCTGCACAGAAGATTGAACCTTCAACCTTCAGAAGCCTGTCATTTAGAACTTATTATTATTTATCACTTTATCCGTTACGTCACGGGTATTTGAGAGAATAACATTCAAGATGAGACCAGTAGTCTGAATAATCCAAGTAATCCAAATTACTAATCGTCATCTCAAAACCTCTGAAACATTTTTCTGTTGTCTCTTATGTGTCTCGTCTGATTAGATTTGATGATATCAGTCTCGATCTTTTTTCAAACTACACAATCGTTTACAGTCAGTAAAGTAAAAAGCATTTATTTTCATGATAGTCACTTCTCTATTTTGACACTTTTTCAAGAATACTGATAGGAATTTTTGCCACTATCAATAAAACAAAATATCAGAAAACATCATAAAAGGTAGGACATTGTTTAAATTGTGCCTAACTCAATACTTTATTACATTCGTTATGGATCTGTATTTTGCCGAATATATAAGTACATCTTCTAAACAGTCACACA
Source organism: Sepiola atlantica (assembly GCA_963556195.1). Taxonomy (NCBI): domain Eukaryota; kingdom Metazoa; phylum Mollusca; class Cephalopoda; order Sepiida; family Sepiolidae; genus Sepiola; species Sepiola atlantica. The sequence goes on along the minus strand of OY744532.1, from coordinate 43,179,658 downwards.
CGTTTAATAAAGTGTTATTATGCATGAGCTAGAGTGGTCGATTCTTTTTATTATTTAAACTTCCCCAATATTTGGCGAGTTGTTTTCATTGAAACAGAAATTTCATAATGTCAAAAAAAGAAAGAAAAGATGACTTTTAACAGAAAAACAAAAATCTGTGTAGACAAAGTAAGTAAATTCTTATGCGAATTCATTAAAAAGATTTGCATTTTTATTGCATGAACTGAAATTTCTAATTGAAAATTTCACTTTGAAAAATTTGTTTTCCAAATTCATTTTTTGCTCTTACTGTTTGATTTCTAATTTGGACAATGCTATCTCGTGCAGGGTTAGGGTTAGGGTTAGGGTTTAGATTAGTATTCTTATTTTGACAAACATATGCTTAAATTATGAAGAACACTTAAAAGAAAGTTTGGTGATTGCATTTGACAATTGATGATTTAAAAATGTTGAGTTCTTGGGAAGTTTTCAAACAATTTATCTAGAAAGAACTTCTGCTTATAGCAAAGATTGAATACAACATTAAATAATTGAGCATTTTTTACATTTCTATTGGATGTTTATGGTGTAAAATGATCAGTAACCCGAATCCGACGATATACCGGCCATGTTACGTCACACTTTGCAGGTGGTCTTTACTCATTTAACTTATTAAAATAATGGTTACATTTATATTAAATGTTATAGGAAATTTTACTTGTAAAATATTCATTAAAAACCATAATTAAACTCATATCGCTACTGATAGATATTTAAATCAAAACAGTTCATTTTAAGAGGAAAATCTGAAATATGTTTGAATAACTCGAATCCTACAATGTGAAAGGATCGTATTTCAAATAACATAAATTTTCAGGAATAATATATATCGATATATAAATGAATGACATTGGTCTGTATGTATGTCCAGTTTAAACTCTCAAACTATACTATTTAAACACTGTAAACTGGTATATATATATATATATATATATATATATATATATATATATATATATATATATATATATATATATGTATATATATATAGTCCTTGGTGTTGCTTAGTAGAAAGAAATCCAACAGAGTGCTTAATTATTTGATAATAAGAGTATAATATTTATTTATTTATTAATAATGTTACAGAAGATCAGGCCAAATCAACATGGTACCATCAACGATATCATCAACATCGTACCATTCTGGGCCTGCTCTAGGCTTGAAATCTATGGTATCATGTTGATTTGACTTGATCTTTTTTAACATTATTAATAAATAAATATAAGTAGAAGTCCATTTTGGCCTCAAGATGTTTCGTTAGTCAAGCTATTGCCCCAGAAACCGCCTGTATGGAGAATTAATCAGCACATACTTGTATGATATTTTATATATTAATTCGACATCTTGGTTGTAATAAAATGATATCTGTAATATGTATATACTAGCATTTTAAAATAAAATGTGCATTAAATATATTTATTAAAATAAATAAACAGTAAATAAATTAAACTGTAAACAATTTATCCTAGTTTAGACGATTACACTAGGATAGAAATGATTTATATTTATTGTAATTTTAATTTTAATTCATATGATCTCAACATAAAATATAAATCATTAAGTCTATCTACTTGGCGTAGCACGGGATTTTTTTAATGTCATTTTAGTTTATTATTTTTTTATGAAAAACTTAATGTCTAAGTCACGTACAGATGGGAAATATCTCAAAATGTAAGTAAAATAACTCATATTTTTACCTCTAAGTTAAAATAGAAAATCATCTCCCTTATATTGTGAGCCTTTTATGTCATAATTTAAAATTGTCTCCATTATAATGATCATCCTTGTCGGAATAATTATTTTTGCAAAGAAACTGGGGTGAATTACACTTTTGTAGTGTAAAGAACATGCTGCAGGGATTAAAAGGAAGTAATAGCTAGTCAGAATCAAACATCGATTTGTCAGATGCTTTGCTATTTAGGTCCTACATTGAAAATCCGACACGATAACTGTACATATTAGATTAGTATTATTTATATATTAGATTATTAAGCATGAGGATTTTTGTGAATTCTGATTCCGAAATTGCGATTTGATCGTTTTATTGTAACATTGAATAAAATTCTTAAACGTTTGCTTTAGAAAAAAACTTTAAATTCTTTTGAACTAAACTAATCATGTCTTGTGAGTTTTGTTCTGATAGTAGCATACCAGGATGATATTCTTTTGATTTGTTTATAAATAAAGTATTTATTTTTTTTATTTAAAACATTTTTTATATCAAAATTTCCTTTGTTTAAATAACGTTCAAAATAATTGTGAAATATTTTTTTCATTGTACATTTGCTTTTTTCTGGGTTTTTTTGTTGCTTTTTTTTAGAAAAATCATAAAATTATATGACGAACAAACTTTTTGATCCAAGTGTGAAGAATTGTTATTTTGCAGTGAAATGTAACTTTTGTGATTTTTTATTGGGCATTTTCTGTTTGTCCTGATGTAAAATCATTTTTTTTATTCAATTGTAAAATGTGATATTCTTATAAAACTCTCTTTTTGTATTTTTGTACTTGAAATTAAAATGATTGAGAGAAAATAATTTTTTCAGATATGTTCTCGTGTTTTTTTAAATATTTTTTACAAAGAAGGATTCAGAATTTTTTTAAACTTTATCAATAAACAAACAAAAAACCTCATCCGGAAGCTATTAATCTAGCTCTAAGTATTTTTTCATATCACATATAGTTAATAAAAAATTAATGTAATCTTGAAAACGAATATTTTTTATTTTAATTACCTACCTTGAAAATTAATAAACACAATATTTTAAGAAAATTAATGAACATATATTCTTTTAAGAAAGGTTTTGGTAATTTATCCCTTTGTCATTTTAATTAATTACTGTTAATATCGACAATACTATTGAATATATATATATATATATATATATATATATATATATATATATATAGTACATGTATTGTTGAAACTCAAGTTTTTATAAAAAGTGCTCAATAACAAGTAAAGCTCTTCATAAGTATACATTTTTTTTTATACAAACATTATTGGTTTGTATAAATAAAAATGTATACTTATATATATATATATATATATATATATATATATATATATATATATATATATATATATATATATATATACGAAAATAAGACAATAAAACTATTTCAGCTAACAATCATCTGTCTGATTGATCCTTATCCTCCAGTAATTATTGGCCTTGATAAGTGGTGACTCAATAGTAAAAAAAAAAATTTTTTTAATAATTTCAAACCAGTTTTAAGACTTTAAATGTCTTTGACTTTTGTGAGATGTTTTAAAAAGTATATTGTAACTATTGTCGTTGTTGGCCCTCAGCACATGTCAAAACCAGTTCAGATGGTTTGGACATGTGCTGATGGCCAACAACGATGCTGTTGTAAAACTTGCTTTTGCATTAGAAGTCGCCGGGAAGCGACTAAGAGGAAGGCCGATGATGAGATGGGCAGATGACCTGCACAATGATCTCTGTAAAATCGGCCTTCACTCAGACCAAGCCTGTGATCGTGCCAAGTGGAGACAATAATCCATCATTGCGGACCCTACCGTAGCTCGGGATTAACGCATAAGAAAAAGAAGAAGATTGTAACTTTTGTTCATTAAAACCAAAAACTCATAAACTAAAAAGTCATTATTTATGAGTTCCTAGTTATATAAAAATTGATCAACAATATTTTTATACTTATACAGATAAGAGAATGGTTTAAATTATATGCTTTAAACTATCTATCTTCTTATATATATATATATATATAACTTCTTTGTAATATAGCAGGAAAAATCCCAGCAGAGTGCTCGATTAATTGAGAATTAAAGTTAAAAATTGAAAATTAAGAGCATAATATTTATTTATTTTGTTACAAAAAAATTAGTACAACATTCGTACCGTCGGTTAAAACCGACGGTACGAATGTTGTACTAATTTTTCTGTACTAAAAATATATATAAAAATACATAAAAGTATATAAAACATCAAATATACTTTTTTATTAAAGCTATACAGTTCATCCAAGTCATAAAAGTTATAACATATCCAGGAAAGATATCAAGGAGGTTGATTGAAAAGTGACCCAGGTGGTGAGTGGTAGTCCAAAAACGAAAAAGTTATCCAGGCGGGAAATCTGTTTGCAATCGATGCAGTGAAAAATGTATCCAAGATGTATGCAAATTAATAAAACGATAGAAAAAAACAAATCATGAAAAGTTCAGAAAACTCACTTGGTGTTGAATATTATAATGTTCAAAATTCAGGGTTCTTATGAGCTGATCGGAGTAGTGCAAACCATAACTTCCTGGTTAGATGCAAGCTCCGCTAAATCCAATTCGAATAAAATGAAACCGACCTGATGTATTCGGCCATTTTTTCTTCCGGGTCCGATAAAATTATTCCAATGAAGAAAATTACATTCTAAGATAATCACTCTCTCCCGCAAGCCAAGTAAACAGCATAACTAATCCAAAAAGAACCTCTTCTCCTTGATAAGAAAGCCACACGAAAGTCGTTGAATATCTACTTATTCAAACGACGTTTTCAGAACGGATGTTGAATGTCTACGTTAACAAGGAAAAACGTCATCATATATTAACAGATATGTGAAATCAACTATATACACACCGGATGTTACTTGTCTGGGTCAAATCAGTTATGTGTATAACTGAAATTATAAGTCTGGGTCACAGAGACAGGATGTGTGAATATAGGTCAAAGCCTCCAAACACCTACCCATCCAAAATTGCTATTTGATCGATATATATATATATATATATATATATATATATATATATATATATATATATATATATATATGTAAAATACAGTGACTAATCTCTTAATGTTTATCTTTCTCTGTAATTTTTCACTGTATAAAGCTAATAAAACCTCCATTGAAAAGAAATCTCGTGTGTCCATGTGAATTGATGAGACAATGATGATGACTAGGAAGGGAGGAGTCAGCCACAGTATGTATAATGGATTATATATGCCTCGGACGACAGGACTTGTAACACTCAACTATATTAGTAAAAGCATATGTTTATTTATAATATCATACAATTATGTGGGAGATGTGCCATTAGTCCAGCTGCTGAAGAAGGGGTGATATTGTTCTACCTATTGTCCCAGAAACCGACGGTACGGATGGCTACACAGCATATATATATATATATATATATATATATATATATATATATATATATATATATATATATATTGCTTCCGATCGTTTCGGATTTCTCCTTGCTAATGAACTCAAGCAATGAAGGCTCACAAGAAAGGCAGTTGTGATTGCACAGCTTTGCCATAAAATCCTGATTCCAGAAGGCTGGCAGATAACATTTATATATATATATATATATATATATATATATATATATATATATATATATATATATATATATATATACTTCCATCCGATCACACAAATGTTAGCGGGTAGAAGACGTGGTTTTGTCCCTCCCCCTCCCCATACCCGAACAAACCCATTTCATGTGGTGAGGGGACGCGAGAATTCAAATAGCAAGTCAGACAACCCCCTCAGACTTACCCTGCCACCTGAAATGAATTCAGAAAGAAATCCACCACTTTATAATGAAAATTTAACAGTGGTTGTTTTTTTTTCTTTAGGTCATCAGAAATGATAATAATACTTTATATATAAAAATTTTAATTATTGACGTAATTCTATAATTTTATATGAATATTTTAGTAATATATCTAGAAAAATAGTAGGGGCACCTACTAATTCTCTAGATATATTACGAAAATTATTACCATTTCTAATTATCCTGCAGTAAGAAGCTTGGGTTTAGGATATTCAGATCCAGGGGTTGAACTGTTTAACCCGTAGTACAGTTTCATCATCCATACTGATGAGTGTTAGTAAACATTAAACATATATGTCTATGGAAATTAAAAAATATTTATTCATCAAAAAATAATTATATATATATATATATATATTATAACGGGAAGTAGTTTATAACTTGAAAAAGCGTCTGTAAAGTTGAAATGTACATGAGAGGCGTGATGGTGTTCTACACATATGAGAGATTTAAAAGTTCTTAACGGTTTAAACAGTCAAACTTTTAAATCTCTCATATGTGTAGAACGCCATCACGCTCTCATGTACATATATATATATATATATATATATATATATATATATATATATATATATGCGTGTACACATTCAAACATAGGTCAAATAGAAAACTCTCTCTCAGTTAACCACGGATATCAACCATCAACTTGCAAACAATGGTAGCTCAATATTCAGTGAGATAGAGCTAAGTATATACATGTATTTTGACGATTCTAATCCTTTGCAAATCATATTCCAAATAAAGAGTATATACAAGGTATTAAAGTTGTTTACAGCTGTTTCAAGGCAATGTTTATTTTAAGTCATAATATGATGCATGAAAAATTTTAAACAACGGATTTCATATATATATACATACATATATATATATATATATATATATATATATATATATATATATATATATATATATATATATATGATAATATAAAAACAATTCTTTTATATAGTTCAGATAGATTCTCATGAGAATCAATCTCCAACTGAAAATGAAGCTCCATATTCACTATTTAAACCTTTTCAGAATTTTTTCAAAAATTACAATAGACCAATAAATAAATAAAATGAGAGATCAGAGTTATATAAATATGCATAATATGGTTTGTGACTTTCACAAGATTAGCAATTTCTTTGGTCGATTCAAGTATATTTAATATAAAAGTCTGATGCCTTCCTTTGTCTATTTTTTATTTTGCTTTTTAAAAAAAATCTTTGTGAGTATTGTTTTCATTTTTTATTCATTTTTTGTCCATTTTTTCTAAACAAAACCGAATCTAAAGCAATGTGCCGATTGCTGTGTCTATTTTTTTGTCTGACAACCAAACTGCATCAAACAATGATGAGGACATTTTTTCCATTTGTAAAATAATCTGAGATTTTGTAACTGGTTTTTTCCTTGCATTTCCCTTAAACGTGTGACATTTTGTTTTCAACTTGTGCATGAAATGTTTTTATGGCCATTAGCTTTAACTCATTTTGATATGCCGTAAAACAAATAAACAAACTAGCCAAAAAAATCCGTACTTCGTTAAGTCATTTAATATCATTAGAGAATGGGGAGGAGCTACTGCTGGTGCATTTAGCCTGCGGATTTCCTGCTGGAATAATACATAGACACCTCTTTGCAGCTTACGTGCCAAAGATATATTTTCATACTACTCCATATATATATATATATATCAATATATATATATATTACTATTTCATGTAGCCACATAAAATTTTATAAAGAGGTATAATTTTTTATGTATCAATTTTCAATCTTCAACCGTGCTCGATACGTAAGTAGAGCTAGGTAGTAAGCTATGAAAATATATTTATGGCAATTAAGCTACACAGAGGCTCTCGCATTTCATCCCTGGGGGGAATCTTCAGCCTGAAAATCCCCTCCCTGGGGATGAAACGCGGGAGCCTCTGTGTAGCTTAATTGCCATAAATATATTTTCATAGCTTACTATATATATATATATATATATATATATATATATATATAAAATTACATAAACATTAGAAACAGTCTACGTGGATGAACCAATGCTTCAACGTTCACACGTCCTCTCGGGACTATAAAGTTATAGTCACGAGGAGATGTGTTAACGTCGAAACGTTGGTTAATCCGCATAGACTGTTTCTAATGTTTGTGTAATTTTATTTATAAAAGCTCTACTTTTTATTGAGCACTTTTGAAAGAATATTGGTTTTAAGTTCATGTTATTAATATATTTGAACTTATTTAAAACTATGTTACATTTTAAATAAATAATGTGTATTTTAGCTTTCACCTTTTACGATCGAGCACTTTATTGATTTTTTTCAACATACCCTGACGTACTCATATATATATATATATATATATATATATATAAGGGTATGGTTGCTTGCTTGAAATATTGCTGGTAAATAAGTATATATGTATTTAATAAGGCTGTAAGCAATGCGGAAAAAATGTTCTCCATACATATTAAAATATTTTCCATTATTCGAAATTTTATAAACAGTAAGTGAAAGATTAACTGAAAAATAAATAGATAACGTGTTTTTGTTCATCTTCTCTTTCACCATTTCGGTTTTTGTCTGCATTGCTTCATGGCCTCCGTTCAGTTTCGAGAGACAATGGATACCCCCTTTAAGGGTGGCTGCACATTTAATTGTGAAGCAAGGATTGTGCAATCCCACCACACCTCTCCTGAGTCGACACTGCTTGATTCCAGTGACAAGGAGATGTTCAGGGCGACTTGAAACAATGCCGAGATAAGCGGAGAACACATACAGCACCTGGTATTCCAAAATGGTCACCTATTTTAGTACTGACCAGGTTCAACGTCGCTTAACTTCAGGGGTTTAACGAGAACCGGTGTGTCAACGTGATTATGCTGTATTTTTGGATTGCTTAGCTTACAGCCTTATTAAATACATACATATATATATATATATATATATATATATATATATATATATATATATATATATATATATATATATATATATATATATATATTCAAAATTGATCTTAAACTTTTCCAAAATGGAAACCAAAATTATAAATAAGAGTAATGTTAAGATCAGTTACTGTTGTATGGATAATATCCAAGCCCCATAAGAAAACATAACATAAAAATACTAAACAGCTATAACGACTACAATGGCTGCATCAAACAATAGCAAGAGAAACACCACTAATAACAGTGATAATAGAACCCTCAGCAATGTAAACAACTACAGCAGAGGCAATGACAATGACACCAACAATGACACCAACTTATGCAATTGCAAAATCAGGGCCAATTGCCCTCTGATGAATAAGTACTTGATAAGCAATGCTGTATACAAAGCTGCCATGTGCAACAACATCAACACTGAAGAACAGGTGTACATAGGTGCTATCAAAAACACCTTTAAGGCCTGGTAAATCTATAATATGATTACCTTGAGAAATGCAGTATACAAAAACAGTACAACTCTGTTTAAATATGTATGGGAGCAAAAAAACAGAAATATCCGCACATGCAAAAATTGGAAGGTCATCAATATAGCACCAGCTTGCAAAATAAATAGCAAAACTGTATGTAGTGTCTGGAGGAAAAGTACCACACAATAAACTCCAAACAAATATCCAAGCTACTCAATAAAAGAATACGATTTCATAACTAAATGTAGACATTTAACTAAATATCTTCTTTGCCATTTTTGCCTTGATTAGATTGTAAATCAAATAAAGAGCACAGATAAGTCTATAGAAGCGTGTGAATTTCGGTGGCTGCGTCTGTCAAGCGAGGTTTTTGAAGTAAAACTTTGTGAATGCTGAAACTGACAAATCCGCCTGGCTTAATTTTTGCAGATTTTCTCCCTTTTGTAATCTTGGCAAAATTTAATAGGTTTGCAAAACAGACAATTTTGTATTTAAGTGGAAACACTTTTGATTGGGTTAAGATATAAATATTTTTGTATTTTTTTATGTTAGCAGAAATGCTGTGTGGATCCACCTGTGTATGAACCATTTTTAAATACTTTTTATCTTGACATAACAGGCAGGATAAACATCCGTTTCTCTATCTCCAGACACTAGATTATTCAACGTTTGGGACTTGTCCTAATCTTCCACCACCGTAACTAGATAAAATGGAAGTGCTTTAAAGACAATTCAGTTGAACCAAGGATTACAATGGCTGCCTAAAATTCATCTGTACACAATTTATTTCTCTTAAAGACACAAGATAATGTTATTCTTAAATACTAGCAATAGTTAGGAGTGATGGAGTAAGTTATGCGGACTTTTATCATTACTAACCAGCAGAGCATTACAGCTGTCGACAAAGGGAAGAGTCTATCAGGCATGTGTGAGCAGTATGATGATATATGGAAGTTAAACGTGGCTAGTGAGGGTTGAGGATATGTGTTGCATGGAGAGAAATGATATGAGAATGATAAAGTGGATGTGCAATGTGATTCTTAAAGACAGGCTTAGATCTGATGACCTCAGACGAAGCTCAAATTTAGACAGCATAGGGAGATGCGTGCAGAACAGGAGACTTTGTTGGTTGAAAGTATGAATGGGAGTTATTGAGATGTAAAATAGTTGTAGTAGTAGGCTCAGTTGGCAGAGGAAGTCCAACGAAAATATGCGAGGAAATGATAAAGATGTATTTTTAGAGAGAGAGGGGGAGAAATAAAGATCTGGTCAGAGATTGGTTAGTTTGAAGTCAATTTCTGAAAGCCGTCCAACATATGCCAGCATATAAAACATAATTCAACCGATGATGATTATTATTATTATTATTATTATTATTATTATTATTATTATTATTATTATTATTATTATTTACTCACACAAGTCTCTATCAGTGATTGCTCACTAACAACAAGTGGTGTTCCCTAGAATCTGAGTGACAACAAGTCTCCCCAGATTTTCAGCACTCTTTGTCTCTTTCGATAACCGTTGCAAATCATTTTGCGTTATCACAACAGCTGTTTACCTCTGATTTCTCATTGGTCTTCTCTAAGTTTGGGTGGCTTATTATTATTATTATTATTATTTAAGTGCATAAAAAGTTTAAGAAAACTTTTAAGATATTTATCCTGCAAAGGAGTGCAAGAAAAATGAGTGGATGTTTCTTTTAGACTAAATGTTATGATGACAGCATGTGAATTGAAGTCCATGATAATACGCCTTTCTTCGAGGTGGGCTAGTCTTTAGCCTGCCAAACCTAAACGTAAATACGGATTTATCCTCGTCTTTCATATTTTTTCTTTAATGGGTATTTATTAAGGTTCAAAGCAATGAAGAAAACAGGAATAGTGAAAGAGAGTATGAACAAAAACAAACAATCGAAGACAATATTTGTGGTATTAATCTTCACAAATATCGATTTAGTTTTCAATAAATCTTTCACAAACAATATCAATAAATATAAGACTTACTGTTAATGTTAAACAAAGTTTGGAATGGTGAAAAATCTTTTGATATTTCGGGAGAAAATCTCCATTCTCAAAAAAGGAAAACAAAAGTTCAATCCTCCTAAAAGAAAGAAACATCAAAGATGGCTGCCTCTATAATGATAAGGATTGCAGAAAATAATAATTTAGCATAATATATGAAAAATATTTTATTTCTTATAAATTATTATTTTAATAATATATTAATTAAAAAGTATAATCATATAATACATTTATAAAAATGTCTTATATGATTATACTTTTTAATTAATATATTATTTTATATTAACTGCATATTATTTTATTTTTTTATTTAATTATTAATTAATTATTCATTTATTTTTATATTAATTTTTAAATTCAAAACGAGTGGAATATTTTTTTTATTTATTTCTGTTCTTATCAATCAGTTACACAATCTTTAGAATTGAATATTTATGTCCATTTTTCTCTGTCATGCTTGCATTTGTATTTGTCCATCTTTTAAACTCTGTAATGACTTTTTGAAAATCCTTATTTTAGGATAACTTTTTTTCTTTCACAATTTCTCTTCAGAATGTCTAATTGTAAACAGAATATGACTGTTCTATTTTTTTATTTAAAAAAAAACACTGTCACACAAGGTTTTTTTTCTCAAATTTCCATATTTAAAAAAAATTGTTATAGGAATTAGTCAAAGAAGAAAAGAGTGAAAATAAGGAAATTTTAATGGATTTGATTTGGTTGAAAGTTAAACAAAAACAAAGTTGCTTTTTTTATTTGATTTTTGGATGATAAATTTTATAATCCAAGATAAGAAAGTTTTCAGTTTTCAATGGAAGTCATAATTTTCAGTTTTCAATTGAAGTCATATTCTGTAATTAAATTTCGAAATGTTCTGAAAATGAAGGTTCTATCATGTGAAAGAGAAACAATTGTCAGTGAATTTGATATATTTTTGTAAAAGAAGTTTTTGTTTTGTTATTTAATCTAAACATTATTATAATTCTGTTCACTTCAAATGTTGCATTCATAGAAATATTGAAAGTGTCATTTTTATGAATATTCATTTCTACATAGTGATAATTTTCCTTTCAAGTTCTTCCCTTTCTTGCTGAAAATCTTTCATTTATAAGACGAAGAGATCACCGATTACGACTGAATTATAAAAATCCTCACCAATTCAAAATTCTGTAACTAGTAAATGAAATAAGAGAAAATTCAAATAAAACTTCAGTCACTTTTTTTTGTTCAGTCATTTCAACTTTCAAAATGGCGTCTTCCTACATTCTTTTAAGACTCAACATCAAAATGAAATGAAGAAAACTTTTATTTTTAATTTTTTATGCATTATTATTATTTTATGAAAGAGAAAATAAATCTCCTGCCAACTTCATACAGAATATTTTAATTTTAATTTTTCTTTAATATTTCAAAAGAGCTTTAGTTCCTCAAAATGGCATGCAATCCTTGCCAACAAAAAAGGTGTTTTTTTTTCTTTTTTCCTGCAGTGAAGCAAGTCGTTTGGTATCATGTAATAAATTGTATTACCATATTGTTTAAAATGTTGATTTGACTTTGTTACAGTTGTAAAAAGCAACTTCGTGACGAAATTGTTTCTCTTATTGTTCGGCCAAATATGGCACCATTTTCATGCTAAGATGATTTTGTTGTATCCATTCCGTGTAAATGCATTACTGATTTCCATTTTGCACATCTCTCTCTCTCTCTCTCTCGTTCTCTCTCTATCACACACACACTCTTATATAAATACTCAAATCCGACAATGGCTTTGTTGCTGTCAGGCTGAGGTTAATTCTAGGGGGTTCACTTTCAGTATTAGGAGGTCCACCTGTTCAGACCTAGGAGGTCTATCTTCCCAGGCATTACTTTTCCTCTGAGAAGGGGTCAGTTTATTACTAATCGCCTCAGACCTGCCCCTGTTGAGGAATGCCGACAGGGGTTGCTCAGGAATTTTTTTGTAGGCCAGAGTGTGTTCTCCTAGTTTGCTGGCTTTTCAAAACCACATCTGACCTTGTGTCTAAGCTCCCCTGGAGAGGAGGTAAATAAACACTCTTGTATTAATACAATATTAAAATTCACACTCCACACATAGGTGTAAAGTTTGATCCTGCAGAGCGCTACTCAAGACTTTGGCTTGTATAGCTAAAAGTTTAGAATAAAAAAAAAACTAATTCTAATGAGTAAACAATGTATTTGAATATAAAATAGAACTCTCACATAACAACAACAACAACAACAACAATAATAATAATAATAATAATAATAATAATAATAATAATAATAATAATAATAATAATAATAATGATAATAATAATAATAATAATAATAATAATAATTAATAATAATCATAATAATAATAATAATAATAATTATGATAATAATAATAATCATAAGGAAAATCCTGGAATGCGGAAACTAACCCACATAACCGCTGACCAGCCACATGGAAGGCGCAATGGAAAAAAAAACTTTCAATAGAAAGAACATCACGCAAACCAAAGGGAGCTGAAACTGCAAGAAATTTCATAAACTGCTCCCCCCCCCCCTCAAAAAAAAACAAACACACAATGTGATGGCACCAGTCTCGGCTGCTACCACACAAATGATTGTGAAGGGTAAAGGAGGATGGAAAGACCGAAGAGGGACAATACTAAGCAGACCCCCACTAGAAGGGTGTAGATAATACTGGGACCTTCGGGAGGCTTATTGCCAGCCAAATCTACCAATGGTCGTTGCCAGCAAAAATCAATCGTAAGTAGCGATAACACAGCAAAGTAATTTGCAATGGTTATCGAAATTACCGGAAATCTGGGGAGACTTGTTGTCACTCACCACGGAACACAACCAGTTACTGTCAGTGATCAATCACTGATGACGACCTGTGTAACAACTCCTAGTGAGTAACAATAATAATAAAAAACCGAAATCTTATGGAAAATCTTTGAATGTGGAAACCACATAAACTATGAATGCTAACCTTAATCCACATAAAAGTTGAAATAAAAGTAAAGCAACGTCATAGAAAGAACAGACGAGCCCAAGGGAACTGAAACAACCAGAAACCCCATAACATGACACCCCTACCTCCTCCACACACACACACAAGAAATTGGCACCAGCCTTAGCCACACAAAATGATCGTGAGGGTCAAGGAGGGAGAGCACCAACCAGACCTCCACTGGAAGTGTGTTAGAGAACTGAAATCTTTGGAAGACTTATTGTTACTCAAATTCCAGAGAAGACCAACAGTTGTTGCTAGCAAGAAATCGATAGTGGACAGCTGTTGTGATAATGCAAAAAGTATTTACAAAGGTTATCGAAAGAGATGGAGAGGGCTGGAAATCTGAGGAGACTTGTTGTCACTACGACTCCAAGCAAACATCACTTGTAATTAACAGTGAGCAACCACTTATAATGACTTGTGTTAAAACTCCTAGTCAGTAAATAATAATAATAATAATAATAATAATAATAATAATAATAATAATAATAACAACAATAATAAATCTGAGATTCCCCCCTACAAAACAAACACATGTGGTGGTACAAGCATCGGCTGGTACCACACAAAATGGTCATAAAGGGTTAATGACTGAGGAGGGAGGGCACCAGCCAGACGACGACTTGAATAGTGTAGAGAGTACTGTAATATTGGGTAGGCTTATTGCAACTCAAATTCCAGAGAAAGCCAACGGTCATTGTCAGCAAGAAATATATGGTAAACGGCTGTTATGATAACGCAAAATGGTTTGCAACGGTTATGCAAAATGGCCGAGTGTCATAGGAATCTGAAAAGGTTTGTTGTCACTAAAACTCCAGAGAACCCTCTTGTTATTGCGCGTGAGCAATCACTGGTAATGACACGTGTGAGAACTCCAAGTGAGTAAATAATAATGATAATAATGATAATAATGAAGGGTCAAGGAGGATGGGCAGACCGAGGAGGGAGAGCACTAACCAGACCTCCACTTGAAGAGTGCGGAGAGTGCTGGGACCTTAGGGAGGCTTATTTCCACCCTGATCCCATACGAGATTAATGGTTGTTACCAACAAGAAATCAATTGTAAGCAGCTGCTGCGATACCGCAAAGTCATTTGCAATGGTTATCAAAAAGAGGTGGAGAGTACTGGAAATATGAGGAGGCTTGTTGTCACTCAGACGCTAGGAAAAACCATCGCTTATTATCAGTGAGCGATGACTGACAATGACTTGTATGAGAACTCCTAGTGAGTAGAAAATAGTAATAATAATAATAATAATAATAATAATAATAATAATAACAAATAAATAGACATGTATTGTGACGATTTAAACCAATTTCCGAATCATGTTCCAAATAAAGAGCATAAACAAATATATAAATATATATATATATATATATATATATATATATATAATTTATTTAGATACTGTATATTACATAATTCAGCAATGTACTGCGGTTTCATCC
The DNA here is from genome assembly GCA_963556195.1 of Sepiola atlantica. Lineage (NCBI taxonomy): Eukaryota > Metazoa > Mollusca > Cephalopoda > Sepiida > Sepiolidae > Sepiola > Sepiola atlantica. The sequence continues at coordinate 43,164,138 of OY744532.1, read as the reverse complement.
AAAAGGGCAGATTTAGACATGAAACCGCGGTACATTGCTGAATTATGTAATGTACAGTATCTAAATAAATTATATTAGCTCTCGATCGAGCACTTTATTTGATTTCTTTTCATATACAACCTGACACACTATATATATATAAGGATTTTATGAATTAGAACATTAGAATTGTTCCAAGAATTAGAACATGAAGTCTAGTATGGTGTACGGTCGTTTCCAGAACATTTTGGAAATACTTTATTTTATTTTTTTAAATTGACAAAGCTACTCCAAAACGTCTCTTCATCAGCGCCTTTAGCACCACGTCTTACAGAAATTTAAGGAAAAAATAACAAGCTCGTCATAGAGGAACATCTATTGAGAGGAGGAGCCACAGAGACAAATATTAGAAAAAGGAATAAGTTACAAATATAAAATAAAAATAGAAAGATAAAATGATAATAATAATAATAATAATAAAACATAAACATTATAAAAATTATAAAAATAAAATGAAAATAGAAATAAGAACAAAAAATAAAATAAAATATAATATAAAATATTAAAAATATATAGAGGAAAAATAATATAAAAGGGTAAGAAATAAAAAATAAACAATATAAAAATAAAAAATAAAAATAAAATAAAAAATGAAGTATAATAGAGTAAAATAAAATAAAATAAAATAAAATAAAAAATAAAGTAAGTATAATAATAAAAAAATATGAAGGAATAAAAAATATATATATATATAAAAAATATATAAAAAAGATAATAAAATTATAATAAAATTATAAATAAGTAAATAAAAATAAAGAATAAAATGGTAAACTAATAATATAGAATAAAGGTAAAATTAGAAATAATAAAGGTAAAATTAAAAATTAAAAATAAAGATAAAAACAAAAGTACCAATAAGGAGATGATAATAAAAATTATAAATACAAAATGAAAATATAAGATTAATATAAAAGAAATAATTGATAATAATAGTATGAATTAATAACAACTTAGAACTATAAATAAAAATAGGATAGAAACATAAATAAGTTTAGAAAACAAAGGTTGAATATTGTAAAAACTCTTTTTCTAAAGGTTTTTTAAGAAAACATCCCGCAAGGAGATTAATAGGGTAAGAGGAAAGGAGGAAGAGCACATGGGAAGGTATGGACAACAGTAATTTTTAGGGGGAGAAAAACACCTTATAAAGAACTATTATAGGAGACGGGTCAAGGGTGACCAGGAAATAAGGGATGTAATAGAGTAGGAGTATAGTTGGGACTATACTGACATCAGTGCACAGACAAGTGCATGAGTACATGTGAGATATGAGGGAGGAGAAAAAGTTTCTCATTAATTCCACTGGTTCATAAAGAGGAGAGAACGCTCTTTACAGGAAATAATTATCATCTATTTTCCATTGTGGTCCTATACAAATTTGGCGTTCAAACCAATAAATCAAACTGGAATGACATTAGATGTGGGAGGGTGAAGTATTTCAGGAAATATTGTAAATATATTCCGGCCGTTAGGACTTATTTTGGAGAAACTCTAAGCAAACAGAATCTGTGCTTCGATGATCGGATATAGTTCCTGGATGAATTGGTTGGAGGAAATGAATAAATTGATTTTAATCCATATTCCATTGGGAAAAAGGATGTCGTCCTACCTCCGAGGCGTTAGTCCTTTTAACCTTAGAATTCCTTTTACATACGTTTTATATATGCAATCCAGTTGGTCAGGAGAATCAAAACGGCCATTTGTAGATATTCACTTACAGCAGATTTTTCCGTGGAAGTCAACAGAGTGTTACTGTTATTGCTTAAAGTGCTAGAATGAGAGTGCTTCGCGTTTGTTTTTTTTTGAGTTATTAGGGCTAAGTTAGGGGTGGGAGTTAAATATATATATATATATATATATATATATATATATATATATATATATATTACCACTAATGTAAAGCTCTTCATAATAAATAAATGAAACCCTCTTCGGTTGTTGACAGTGTTCATATAAACATTGAGATTTTGTATACTCGTGCCTGATGGCTGAATCGTTAGAATAGCAACTGTCTGCAAAACCGTTGAGTTTTCATCCCAGCTCGAAGCGCTTGTCTTTCTAGCTGTATTCTGTGATACAGCAAAACAGTCCATTTGTAAATGACATATATATATATATATATATATATATATATATATATATCCGACAATATTGTATCTATTGAAATATTCTAAAATAGATACATTGCATTTAACAGGAAGTCGTTATTATGTATTTATATATACTTTAATATTAATCTAATAGGTCCCGCACTATCTGCTAAGCTCCAGCCTCGGTACCATCGCCGCAATGTTGCATCCCTATGCATGTTTTGCAATTACTTCCACAGAATGTGCTCTGACAAACTCACTGCACTTGTACCCCTCAACCTAAATACCCCGAGCAACCCGACTAGCAGCAATATCCCACCCCTTCAATGCAGAGGTTTCCAGATGCCGGAAAGCTTTCTACTCTAATAGCTTCTTTCCTTGGACTGCTTGCATTTGGAATTCCCTCCGTGCTCCCTGTTTCCCCGACTGTACCAACATGTAGAAATTAGAATATAATGTAAACAAACATCTTGCTGTTCAACTCCCTATTTAGGATCGCTCCTATGAATCTGGCCCCTATAAATCTGGCCCCTAATCACAGTAGCCCTTTATGTCTCAGTGGAAATATGCCCCCTTGTTTGGGGGTGACTAAAAGGAAGAAAAATATCCATCATGTTTTGTGCTTGCACAAAATAAATATTAGAGGAAAATCTGATTCAAACCTGTGCCTTGGAGGATTCACTCTATAATCATGTGTGCTATTTATATATAGTCTCTAAAAATTAAACGCAAAATTAATTTGCTTGTTATGTGATTAGAATATGGTCAACATAGATGCCACCTTCGTTATGTTAGATCATGATAGCTGTAACTAACATAGATATTGCAAACATTTGCTGACATTATAGTCCCAACGAACTTCATATTCACTGTCGTGTAAGACTGTTGTCAGAATATGTTGTGAACACGCATACATATAAATTTGCACACCCATTTGGCCAGAAGTTTGGTTACCTTGGTGATACCATTGGATCACAGAGTGGAGCAGGTGCTAGAGTGATTGCAAGAGTGAGGAGTGGATGGAGTAAGTTCAGGGAACTTTTGCCATTACTAACCACCAGATTGTTACCAAGAAAGAGTCTATCAGGCATGTGTACGCAATGTGATATTGTATGGAAATGAAACGTAACCAGTGAGCGTCGAGGACATTTGTTGCATGGAGAGAAATGATGAGACTGATACGATGGATGTGTAATGTGAGTGTTAAAGACAGGCTTAGATCTGATGACTTCAGAGGAAGATTAAATCTTAACAGCATGGGGAGATGTGTGCAGAACAGGCGACTTCGATAGTATAGCTATGTTGAAAGAATGAATGAGAGTTAGTTCTTGTGTTAGTAGATGTAGAACAGTTGAGGTAGCATGGTCAGATGGCAGGGGAAGGTCAAGGAAAATATGGGAGGAAGTGATAAGAATCGACTTGAGAAAAAGAGGGATAAATCAAGACCTGGCAAAGATAGGTTAGTTTAAAAGTCAATTTTTAAAAGCCGTCCAATTCATGTAAAACGGATGATAAACCGATGATGATACTGATGATGATCATCATCATTATTATTTGCTGCTATTCATGTCTAATATATAAAGTAAAGTCAGTCCCTTTATCATTTCTTTATAATCGATGGCTTTCTTCCAACAGAATCAATCATTGATTCTGGTTCTTCAGTATTTCTACTGGATCGTTGCAAAATATGCTTAATTAAAATAATAAAATAAATGTAATTCGATTTAATTCCTTCCAAAAAATGTTTTGCCTGGGTCAGAATTATTTTCAAATCATCGCTATCTTAAAAAAGGACGTAATTCTGAATTCGTCCATACAGAGTGTTCCTTATATAATTAAGTCAGAAGATTTATGGTAATGTCTACCATAAATATTTCTTTCATAAAAGTTTTTGTAACTTTTATTTGAAATTCAGACTGACTAGAAGAATTAATTCCCCGATCAGAACAGTTTGGCACCATTTTTTTGTCCTCTTAACGAAGATTAAAATCAACCTTATGTCTAGAATCTTTATTCCAATTTTTATCAAAATCTACATGCTTGTGATTTTTGAACATGTGTCAAATTTAAGGCTTAAGTGGTCTTAAGAAGAAATTGAAATTAAAGGAATCTTGCTTAATTGGTGTCTAATTACTATGGATCAAATTCAATGCAACTCTGAAATATTTGTATTCTCAAGTGGAAGGCTGTGCTTGTGCCCCTTAAAATCCTTTAAAATCCCTTAAAATCCTTTAAAATCCTTTAAAATCTTTTAAAATACTCCAAAGAAACTGAAATTAGGGAATATTTATTCATTGATGTCCAATACATATTGTAAAAATTTCACAAAAATCAGAAACAGCTGAATTTTCACAAACGAATTCTACCTCCTTTTTCCCCCTTTGCATAAAACTAAATTAAACAAAATATAACCCACATTTGGACCTCTTACGACTAGCAGCTGTGTTCCAAAATTAATAATAATCGGTTAATTAGTTTTGGAGTGAATACTGTACGTACAATATATAAACATGCCTAACTTTCAGATTGAGAATTAAATATTTGTTAAAAAGGTGTGTGGTGATAACGTATGTGCAAAGGTGAATAAACGTATAAGAGTCAGATACGCCCTAAGATGAAGTACTGTTGCCACATCTGGGGAGGTGCTGCCCAGAACAGCCTTTCCTGCCTTGACAGAGTACAAAACCGACTTTGAAATCTAGTGGGCGATGATCCCTTCTCTTCTCTACAGCCCATTTCTCTCAGAAGAGACGTTACTAGATTTTCTCTACTCTATTGTATGTGATCGACTGAGCTCCAATGTCTACGCCCCCCCCTTGTAAAACATTCATAGCAAAAACTCGTCTAGCTGCAACCACTATAAATAATTTTATTTTCTGTCTCACTAAACAGAACTTCCATGAACAAAGTTTCTTTCAAGAACTATCATTTGTGGAATACAATACTACATGGCTGCTTCCCAGCTTACTACAATATGATCGTTTTCAAGTTCAATGTTAACAAATTCTTGTCGAGCTGACCTCTTAAATTATCAAATTCAGCCTATTTCACCCATCATCTCTAATACTCTCAAGGTGTTGTTCATCGTCAAATTTACAACCTCATAAACCCTTATCCTCGAGTGTCCTTTGGGCCTTAATAAGCAGAGACACATTAGTATTAAAACAAAACAAAAAGAAAACTTATTATTATACAGATAATACACGGGCAACGCCGAGTAGGGTCTGCAAATTAAAATATAAAATTAATTTTAGAAATATACTTCACCAATTAATTTATTAAAATCTATTAAACTGTTGTGATTTCTCATTGATATTCCTCTTATGAACTTGGGTAAAATCTCTGAACATCCTTCCTCCCTCTATCGCTATTTCTCTATACTTTCTATGATTCTCTCCCCAGTTTCAGTTCAAAATTGTTGCTTCAAATAATGTAGAATTTTCTTCAGAACTATCCCGGCAAGGAAGATTACTACAATGGAGACATTTTTCTAATAATCTATAATTTTCTTCAGAACTGAAAATATAAAAACTATGTAATCTCATTTCTGCTTCAGGCCCTTATAATCTATTTAGTTCTATTGGAAATCAGTTATGCATCCAAATGAGTAGTGGTTGCCAATTTTTTCTGTAATGGTTACCAGTTACTCATGATTTTTCCATTCCAATTATATTCCTCAAAAAAGTTTTTTTGTTTTCTAAGTTTTTTTTTTTTTTTTTTTTTTATTCTTCTTTTCAATCAAGGATTCTAAAAAAAAATTTTCAAAGTATTCAACAAAATTTTTTCAACTTATTGTCTAATTATTTATTAGAAAAAATCGCATTTTATCATTTCATCAACAAAAGTCTGGCTTTGAGACAACGAAATCTTATTGAAAAAACAACTTTTTTGAGGGATATATATTGACTTTTTTCCATTTTTCTTCCTTCTTTTTGTTTTGCTTGCCAATTTACCCAGTATCTTCATGGTATATTGGGGAAATTCTAAATCCAGGTAAACCCTTTTCCTCCTCAAATATCTCAACTGCATCTCATTCTTCCCTTTTTCATTGTCTTTTCTGCTGAGTTCTGTATCAATCTTGAGTGCCATTAGTAGAAGGCTCAAAGTATTTATCCTCAATTTCACAACTCATCAAGATAGATATATAAGAATTGATCCTAAGAAACTATTTTTTTTAAGTTTGAGACTTTTCCCCATTGAAACCAGAATTTATAATTTTGTCTCTAACAGTCTCAAAAGTTATATAAGAAATTAAATTTGACATTTTCTAGTAAAGTCTATTAAGAATTAAATAGCCCCAATATTTACAATGAACAAAGCTATTTCCATTTTGAAATTGCAGTTAAATGTTATACCCATAAGAATAAGAGAATGAAGTTTCGAGTATGATTAAATTAGTTTCAGGTACATCAAAATAATTCTAGCAATCAACTTTGGAAAATGTATTTTTAAGAGAATTCATTTTGAAATTGTCTCTAATCTAGTTGAATTTTCTGTGGTTGATTTTTTATCTCAGCTTGTTGAACAGTTTTGATTATCTTGATCTCAGCTTGTTGAACCATTTTTTTATCATCTTGATCTCAGCTCGTTGAACCGTTTTGGTTATCTTGATCTAAGCTTGTTGAACCGTTTTGGTTATCTTGATCTAAGCTTGTTGAACCGTTTTGGTTATTGTGATCTAAGCTTGTTGAACCGTTTATATTTTCTTGATCTAAGCTTGTTGAATAGTTTTGATTATCTTGATCTCAGCTTATTGAACCGTTTTAATTATCTTGATCTTAGCTTGTTGAACTGTTTTTATTATCATCTTCATCTCAGCTTGTTGAACTGTTTTTATTATCATCTTCATCTCAGCTTGTTAAACTCTTCTGTAATATCTTTTAACTTTTAGAAATATTGTTTAAATTTCTTTTATTTCATTTTTCCCCAAAACTTATTAATTCTATTTAATTACTATTTATTTTTTCCTCATAAACATGTTGTCATGTTTCTACTGCAATACTTTTAAAAGAACATTTTACACTAAAATACCAATTAAAAGAAGCAAGGAGACTTCACATGTTTTTCTTTCTAAAATTATATATCCAATATGAAAATGTTGTAAAACGAGATAAGAACATTTTTAGTTACATTGTTCTCATGACAGTTGGAGTGAATAAGTTCATTTGTCTCCACTAGTGGCTGTCCTAGTGTCAACGGAACAGAGAGTGTGTAACTTCAACCTGTTGCAATTTATCTCATCCACACTCCTTTTAGCTTAGAAAAACGCACATACATATACTCACAGGCACCCATAGATCAGCACTGATCCACATATATATAGATATGTTCATACATGTGTGTTTCTATATGTAATTATCTATATATTATTTAATAAATGTTCCGAATTTACTTTTCACATAATTGTTTCTGTCAACATATTTTTGTGGAAGAAACAATTGTATGAATAAAGATGATTTAAAAAAGTAAATTCGGAACATTTATTAAAATATGATATATTTTGAGCTCTAGTAATATAAACACTATTGATCTATTAACCGAATTTTTCTGTTAATTTAAAAAATATATATATATATGCATACCAATATTAATTTTAAGTAAATACTTAATTATGTTTACCTACATACACCGGCGTTTTAAGCCTTCGCTCTCATCAGTGTAGGAAATGATTCAAATGGTCGCAAGATTCGAACCCAGTTACAGAATAACCCTAAATTCTTGAAGCAAGCGCCATAACCAAACGACCACGAGACATTACCACGTCAAGAAAGGGAATTTAAGTTCTATTTATGCAAAGGAGGCACATATCGAAAGGCTGTCTAGAGTGTTCGATGACTTTGTCGGAACAATATGCATATATATATATATATATATATATATATATATATATATATATATATGTGTGTGTGTGTGTGTGTGTGTGTATGCTTACCCAGTGTAGTCCTGGATTCAATAATATAATTTTAGTTTGAATGTTTTAATTAAAAATGTTTAAATACAAATGTGTAAATCCTGAAAAGATGAAAAAGAAAGCTAAAAATGTAATGGAAATAACTTGTATTTTTTGCCTATAGGAATTATCTATTTTACATTTTTAGTCTTTTAGGTCATTATTTAAAATTGTCTCCATTGTAATAATCTTCCTTGCCAGAATACTTGTTTTCAGAAAAATACTGGAGCGAACTACACATTTTAGTGTAAAGAACATCATGTTGCAAGGATAAAAAGAAAGAAATCGTTAGTCAGAATCAAATATAATTTTCTAGATGTATTGCTATTTAGGTTTAACATGGAAAATCTGACAAGATAATATATATATATATATATATAAAATTTATAAATATATTAGTGTATGTGTATTTTATCGATTTAATCATTTTTCAAATTATATTCCAAATAAAGAGCATACACAAAGGTATTATAGTTCTTTACAGCTGTTTCAAGGCAGTGTTTATATATATTTGCCTGTTGAAGAGAGTGCAAGTTTTCTTCTTTAATGTCGTAATCTAAACTGCTGTCCAATTTCTCTTTAATTTTATCCAATGGATAAATTTCTTAGCTGTCAAACATTTTCGTATTTACTCTCTGGATGTTGTACATGTGTGTAAGCAAATATGACTGTCACATCTCATTGTTCTTGCACTCAACCTTTAATGGACCCTTATTTTATGCACTGCACACTGTCAATGTTCTTACCAAATGTCCACACTCTTCTAGATTAGGTTCTCTTTGCTTCCCTCAATTGAAACGTTTAAAGATTGGAGAGCTCATCATGAAGCATTTGAATTCTTCTCATGTCTGCTGGCACATTGCACTTTTGTATCTTGTTGCTTTCTTTTGGTTTTCACATTTTCTGAAGATCTTTTCAAATTATTGAAACAATTCTATCTTAAAGAGCGTCAAACTTAAGTTCCTTAAAACTCTCGACGACAGAGAAAATAATTTTATTCCTTTCAAAAAAATAACGATTTTAACGACTTACTTATTTCATTTAAACTCTGTTAAATGTAACAATAAATGCAATAGAAAACGAACTTTGGGAAACGAACAAGTTGCCTTGTGCTGCCCTGCCAATTTAGAGTCTCTTTTCTCACTAGTTGTCCATTCTTTTCATCCTGTCATCTTCTTCTATCATCCATTCATGAACATTTCTGCATGGAGAAAATAGAATTCATGAAATAATGTTATTTCTATATTAGAAATATACTATCATAATAATAGCACCAAACTTGTACTCTATACAGCATTAGAAAAATAAAACACCTTGTTCTTCTTACAACAGTAAAGATTCCTCACATCTTGTGCTATTTAAAACATAAAAAGTAGCATACATCTTGTGCTCCTCACATTAAAATTAACACACAACTTGTGTTCCTTGCAGCATTAAAAAAGCACACATCTGCTCCTTACAAAAGTGAAAAATAGCACACATCTTGTGCTCCTTATAACATTACAAAATAGCACACAACGTGTGCTCCTTACAACATTAGAAAATAGCACACAACTTGTGCTCTTTACAAGATTAAAAATAGCACACATTTTGTGCTCCCTATACCATTTGAAAGGGAATTAATTATTTGAAAATAGAAAATTAGAGAAGGAACTTTTGAATGACTATTTATGAATCTCAACTTTCAATTTTGATGCTTATCAATTTTTAATTTTATTTATATTTTTTTACACTCAATGAGGTTTAAGATGAATCCACAATGTTCCTTAATGGGTTAGTCTATCACTCTTCAGATTAAAATGACATTTTTGTCTGCCATGAATAAGTTTGAAATAACATTTTAATCACTAAACGTGAATTGGTGCATCTTATTTCAGACATATCTAAGCAGATAAGAGGACTGGTCAGTCGGTCGACATGGCACACTTTAGTTTGAAATTACATTTTTCTCTGTTACATATCTTATTTTAGATGTGTCCACGAATCTCTATGAGGAGCTCGGTTTGTCAAACTTGAGTTTGAAGCAGCATTTTCATCACTAAGTGGCATATTTCCTGTTTAGAAAATAACAACTCCAGGGTTGTATGCCCCAAAGACTCAAGTATAAGTCCGAGTACTGATGAATATTATGAAAAAGAGAGATAGTTTGAATATGATTGGATGTCCCCCAATTTGGATGCCCGGGCCACAGCCCCATGCATCTTACTCATATAGAATCATTCTTCATGATTTTTTACATCAAAAAAATCCGGGTTTTCTCAGTTATACATGAAAATTCATTTGATTTCTGACAAAAATGCTTAGAATATTTATGAATGCTATAAGCAAATATTGGTACATTTGGAGACGGGGGTTCAATTCTCGGTTAAGTCATACCAAAGATTAAATAAAATGGTACTTGATGCTTCCTTGCTAAGCACTCAATGTTATAATATATATAATTATATTATCATCCTGAATTCCTCAATCGATTTGCTACAAAGAAAAAATTTTTCTCTGCAACATCGAATGATGGTCAGCAATGAATTCTTGTTTGAAATTGGAATCCATCAAAAACGGAATGAAATTTTAGGGTTGGAAAATAATTTGAAATTAGCACCACAAATTCATCTTTGATTAACGCAGGTGTCCCCCCCCTCTCTCTCTCTCTCTCTTTCTTTCTTTCTCTCTTTTCTAACAATAACTTTATAAAAAAGTAAAGTCTTATACAGCTTCACCGAATAGTGACCATCTAACTAGAATTATTTATTGGAAAACGTTTATAAAGTCTTTTTTCTTCAAGTGTAGTCAGGGTAGAATCATTACTTTTGTAGTAAGTATTTAGCATGTTCTCTCTTTGAGAGATTTAGTATTTAGCATGTTCTCTCTTTGAGAGATTTAGTATTTAGCATGTTCTCTCTTTGAGAGATTTAGCCTCATGCTAACCCATTGAAATGACATGATTTTAATATCATGATTTTTCGCCTTTCCTTCGAGTAGTTTCCGAATCCCATTACTTACTCTTAGATAGAAATAAAAGAATCAAATTAGATGCCATGCGATTCTTGCTAATCTCTCCAATGTTATCATTCCAAATTAGTCTTGTCATCATCCTTACTTTTTTGTAACTCTCAACTCTTTCAAATCCATTCAAATACCTGCATTCATTATGAAGAAAAAAACATGTTGCAGTGTGTAAATACATATTCTTACTGAAAAACTAGCTGTTCATCTCCTCCTTCTATGTCTTTCCTTGTTCTTCTTCTTCTTTTTATGAGTTTGCCGTGTAGGAACTGTAGGCCAGCTTGATCTTTTACAGTCCGAATAGCGACTTCTACTGAGAGGTCACCTCCATAGGCAAACTATAAAAAAAGGCAAAAGGCGGACTCTACCCACCTCTGTGTTGACGATGATGGCAAGTTGAAGAGAGGCGGGCCAAAGTGACAGAAGATGCAAGAGAAGCACAAAAGAGAAGATCCACGTGAAGAAACTGCATGCTCCTACCTATCATCAGCATCACCAACATGATCTGCCTATATTTCGTATACACTTCTATTTTTCTTCTACAACGTCCTCCTTGTTATGAAATTATTGTGAAGATTATAAAAAAGATTGTGTCTGTAAGTCTAAAAATCATTTTATTTTCGAGATGTGAAAGAGACTCAAAGATTTGTCAAGAGAATTGTTATGAAAGGCCGAGGGACAACTTCCATTTATTTGACTCGTCTTTAGAAATAGCTACATAGCGTAACACATAATTCGTAACTGTCGAAAATATGGAAATTTAACAGACTCATTAAGTACAGTATAAACAAATAAACAAACTAAGTTATTTAACAGAACTTCATTAACTGTTGAAAATATGAAAATTTCGCAGACTCTAGAATGACGAAAATCGTTATCGTTTCCATTGACTTGTACACCTAGGCATACAACAAATCAGTGTAAATGATAACGTGTCCTTATTTTGGATATCGATCATAACAGTATCAGAATTTATTTTGGATATCGATCATAACAGTATCAGAACTCTTCTAGAACATTTGATAATGGAGTCTTGTATCAATTTATGCACAATATGAAACTAATAAAGAATCTATTTGAAGGGAACATTTTCTAACTCAGGAGTCGGTTGTCATTCAGCGTTAACGTTAACCAACAAACTGCTCCCCACATGGTAGGATGGGGGCAAAGTTCAGTTAACGGCGGCACGTATACCGAAAAGGGAGTGTCCCTTCAGGCAAAAATGTGATATTGTGAAAAGTATTCCATAGTTCTTACCTGGTAGTAGTGTAGTTCTTACATTTAAATTCTAATTAGCAATTATAATTTCTTTGAATTTCATTGCATCTATTTGTATGCTACAATTAAATGGGTGGGCATCTATCTTTGTTAAATTCTGAAATGACTTGATGTGTTCATCAGTTAACAGTTAACAGAAAAAAATGCAATGATGTCGGAATTTTAAAAACTTTTGGTAATTTTGACAAAGTTATTGATTAAAGATTGTGATTTTTTTTTTTTAAATGACTGAAATTCTGTTATTCAACAAAACTTTATTGATTGTTTCTGCCTTTCCGCAGAGCAACTGAAAGTTTCAATTTTGGAGCTAAAATCAGTTTGCAGTGATTCTATAAATAAGGAAGTTAGCAAAAAAATGGAGAACTTTGGTTCGTTAATGTATCACTGACGTTTTTTTAACCACTCTCGAAACTAGGATTATTTCACTGTGATAATTTAAAACGAAATATTTTAAACCACAGTTATAATAATGGGGTAGGCGTGTTTTTTTATATTTTTCTTTTCTCATTGTGAAACTAAGAAAATCTGATTTCAAGTGAAGAATACAAAATCATTTTCTGAACGACGTTTTCTTTTTTCTTATTGGGTTGCCAACTAAGTTTCCACCATTTTTTTAATTTAAAATGTTTAAAAAAAAACTAATTAATCATTAATGTATTCTCGCTTGTTGTTTACAACTTGTTCCCAACGTTCAACAAGATTTTCAATACCAAACATCGTTGGTAGAAATTAAAAAAAAATTTTTTAAATATAGGAACAAAAAGGAGGCGTCGAAAATGTTCATTTTTCTTAACTTGATATTTCGTATTCATGATTTAAAAATAAACAGCAATTAGCTAAAATTAACTCGAAAAAAAAAGAAAACAAAATAGATCACAAAATTTACCCAAAATAGAATTCTTTAATAAATAGATTCCAAATTTTTTTAAAAGCGACGTAACTCAGTTGCCAACCCAATATTTGTCTTTTCTCGTTCTCACGGTTGTGTGAACAATCTTTTTTCTGCTTAATTGCAGACCTTCTTTAGCATTCTTCAAAGCAGCTTTGTTCAAACTTAGTGAACAGAAGACAATAAGACCAAAACATCTGATGCCAACTCAAAACACAATCTTTTGATGTACAATAAACATTAATAAACTAGAAACCAGCACATAAGTTTTTAGTTTACTTTGCAATAACATGGAAATTCTCAAATGCATTCAATCCAAACAAAACTGTCATTCATGTTCTTCCAAACCAATATTCAAACGTTTGATACCAAAGTCTGTTAATAAGTTTGTAGAACCGGTATAGAACCTCATTGTGTCACAAGTTCATGCCTTTTCCGATCTCTCCTCCCTTCACAAAGTTAAGAATATAGCAGCTGTATTGGTAGTCGTTCAGGCACCATTCTCGCCAGATGACCTATCCACCTGAGATTCTTCTGTATTTGTAGATGTACCAACTACCTAATCAGATCACTTAGAAGTTTGAATTATCTATAATATAAAATGAAGTCAGTCTATTTTTCGACGTTAGAAAGCGATAGCTTACGTCCTACAATATCAATATCAATATTGGTCATGTCTGGAGTTCTTTTTTGTAAAATTCATATAGCTGAATACCACTGATATTTTTCAGTCTGTTGAAGCGACGATGGCTGTTTCATGATTGCATCATAGAATTATGATGAAAATCAGTCCGACAGTGGCTTTGTTACTGTCGGATTAAAGTACGGTTCTTGTTCAGTCCTTGGGTTAGGGTTCACTCTCCTAGGCTTTACCTTCTCTCTGAGAACGTGTTAATTTATTGCTAATCGCCCACCCAAAGCAGACGGGGCTGCTCGTGCATTTTTGTAGGCCAGAGTACGCTTATCCTCGTGCACTGCTTTCTCAAAACCACACGTGACCTTGTGTCTAATCTCCTGGCAAACAGGTAAATGATATGCCATGATCATCATTCTTGTCAATCGTTAGTGCTGAAATCTGGCAATTCACAATAATCTTTGACTCTTCCAGGGAGACGTCTTTGCTTTCAAGCATCTCATCTCATGCTTGTGAATGCCTATGAGAGATCATCCTCGAGTGTCTTCATTCTCTCTGTACAGGCATTGTAAGGACACCCTGACATGAGGATACCTCGCCCTACAAGTAAACGCTAACCAAATATTCAAAATAATATAGTATTCGAAGCCCCAATAAGATCCGCTCAGCATGACTACACACTGGTTTATAAGAGGGAAAATGCACTTCCTCCTAGTGATGCTACCTCAAGTAACAGCACTAAGCTGGATACTCCACCAGACCAGATTAATTCTTGTCCTGGAATCCAGCAAGAAAAGATCACAAAAAAGATAAACTATAACATAGTTGAGTTATTAATTGAGGAGAAGAAAATTAATATTCATCACTGTTTTAACTAACTAAGTAAGTTTTAACTAACTAAGGTTTGAGAAGTTTTCAGGAACACTCGCATATCTATGTATCTCATATAGAAATCAAGTGTTAGACCCAGGAATGGGTCTAACACTTGATTTCTAAGAGTTTACTGAATAAAAATGAACAAAAGTTTTTAAAAACTGTACATTACACCTAAAATAACCATTTGAAATCTATGCTAAAATAGTCTAATAAGTTCTTGCAAGTTTTTAGAATTATTGATCCATCCAATATATTTACACACTTTTAGACAATGTGTCACCAACTGTGTTTTACTTTGTAATAGGAACTAGCAGGGAGACCTGACGTTGCTCGGGACTTAATGAGGAACACTATGTCCTTTTTTCTATAACACCATATTACTTTCTTTCTTTTTTTCTTGTTTCGCCCATTAACATAGTCGGAAGAAGCTGAAATGTTGGAAGACTCTCTAAATTAGTGTCTTATACGTATGATTTAAATTCCATTAAAATCCGATATAAGCATTTGAAGTTATAAGACATACAGCGCTTCGGCACATTGAGGGACACGTAGTCATTTGAGACTACTTCCATTGTCTTACACGTAAAATTGTATACATATGATTTAAATGTTATGAAAATAGAATATATTCGAAGTTTAAAGGAAGGTTCTGCACCATAGCTCCTTTAGGGAGTCACATTAAGGTTCAGTACCACTTCCATTATCTTTCCCTGGAAAAATTTGCATATAAATACACTTTTAGTTTTTATGAAGATTTTCTAACTTTTCTTTCTATTGGGGACACACACACAGCCATTAATATTTATAGATATATGATTAAAGAAAATAATTCTTTAATTGATCTTGCTTAATCACTTCAACAAAATTGGCAGGCACACTTCTTCTTCTTCTTCTTCTTCTTCTTCTTCCTTTTTTTTCCTTTTTCTTCTTCGCCGTTTTCCTCTTCTTTTTCCTCTTCTTCTCCGTTTTCCTCTTCTTTATCCTCTTCTTCATCTTCATCTTTTTCTTCTTTATTCCTCTTCTTCTTTTTCTTCTTCTTCATCTTTTTCTTCTTCCTCTTTTTCTTCCTCTATTTCTTCTTCTTCTTCTTCTTCTTCTTCTTTTTCTTCTTAGTTTAGTAGATTTTTTATAGAAACTTTAAGTAACAGATTTCAACTAAATTAAAAGTTTAGATGTTTGTCTTATAAATTTACTATGCTGATCCTATAATTAACTCGAAGAATATCCGTCCAAGGACAGGTAAAATTAATTTCCTGAACAGAACAGTTTTGCACAGATGTTATGTCCCCTTACAAAGATTAAAATCAACATATAATGATACTAAACCTTATGTCTTGAATCCTTATTCCAATTTTGATCAAACTCCATTACATGATTTTGATTCTAGAAAATGTCTAAAATTTAAGGCTTAAGCTTAAGTAGTCTTAAGAAGAAATTGAAATTTAGGAAATCTTGCTTAATCAATCCAAATTCAATGCAAATCTGAAATATTTGAATTTTCAAATGTGAGGTTGTGTCCATTTTAAAATGGTTGTGTCCATTTTAAAATATTCCAAAGAAACTGAAATTTGGGATATATTTTTTTTACTTGATGTCTAAAATTTCACAAACAAATCGGAGGTATCTAGATGTTCGCATTGTTACTCCATTAGCATAAAACTAAATTAAACTAAATATAGCTCACATTTGGACCCTTTACGTCTATCAGCGATGTTCAAAAATTCATAATGATGATTAGTTAATTAGTTTAGGACTGAATCTGTACATACAAATATATAAACATATACACATACCTAATTTTATATCGGTAGAGATAAGAAGTTGCATTCCAGATGCAGTAACATGCAGCCTTGCTCCAGTAAAAGTTACTCCCCCTTCACAGTGTTCTGCACTGGATATTGTAACTACTATTAAATCCAAGAGATATACTTTTAGAAGATATACTATTAAAGAGAAAATGTTTATTACATTATTGGCTAGGAGCAACGTGTAGTATCTGTTCTGATACTACACTTCATCTTTTCTGTCTTCGGTCAGTGAAGTAGAAATCATTCTAGACTGAAGAAATTTTGATTTTTGTTCCAATCCAGAGTGCCCCTTTAAAACTGACCATGTGTCTAACTCTGCCCTCGTGGGGAGCCAAGTAAATAGGAACAATCCTAACTCTTACATGGACTTTGTTACACTTGAAATAAAACAAGGAATATCTTGTTGCGATAAGAGGTTATTTTACCTCATAGTCCTGTATTTGATAGAGGTGGCAAACATGAATACTATGAGAACAAATAAAGAAGTAAACGAATGCTAAGTACAAGTACACATTTATTTACAGTTGACAACATATAAAAAAACCGTAAACATACCATTATACACAACATTAATAAACATAGTTTTATACTCATGTGTAGCGGCAGTTCTGCTGCTTATCCAGATGAACCACTGTATGGAATATTGGTGTTAAAAAGAAAATAGCACAAAAAATTTATGCTGTACTTATCTGTTAGGGTAAAAAAATACAGTACACCAAAATTCACGGAAATTCATCCAGTATTTTTGTTGAAAAAAAATAAAATTAACATTTATTGGCAAACAGCTTCTCGCTGCTATTTTTTTTAGACAACATAGAAGTACGATATAAGACATAAACATAAGATTTTATTAATAATCTCCCTTTCACAAAAGTTTTACTTATCTTCCTTGACGTTTATATTTATTATTATTTAATAATTCAGATATTCCTTATTCTGCTGGATGTTACATCTCGGATGTCCGACGTATTTTATTAGCCTTTTTATGGTCAACAAAGGGGAATAACGTTCTGGTGTCACCGGTGTATTTCAGCGACTCGTTTCCCTACTCATATTTAATGGAATAGTTCAAGAAAAGCAGTCATTCATTTATTTCGTATAAATCAGATAATTGCATTGTTGGCATTGGTTTCCCCGATATCTTTCTAGTTAGAATTCTTTTCTAGAAAGACATCAGATACTTACAGGAGGGACCACGTCCACGTGAAGGTTGCCAATATCTGAAGTGAAAGCGTTTCTGTGGAACGAACTGGATTCGAACTTGGAACACCCAGGTTGTTAATCCATGTCATTAACCACTTAGCCACCCGAGAAATGCAGTAGGGGTGGTAATATCTCATATAGTAACTTTTATTGCCAGTTATAAACTGATAAAAAATGATTTGGGATTCTAAAATAAAGGCAATTGCTTTAATAAAGATTATTTTGAGAAAACATGTCTATACATTTCACGTTTTTGTCTTAAAATTGATAAATTTATTTATTATAAATCGTTGTTTCCAGAAATGGCTTTAGAATCACTTCTATGTTATGCGTGGATAATTATTCATTCCTTCAAATATTTTATTGAATACATGAAGTTGTGTGTATGTACATGTTATTTGGGAAATATTGACTGCATATATATTTTTATACAATGCATGATAATGTGTTATTCCTATCTTAACTTCCGTTTCTCTCTCTCTTTGTCTCTTTCTCTATTTACTGATAACCTCATCACTGATATCACTCCATTAAAAAAATGGACATTTCCCGCGTCTCAAATTGCCATTATATATATTATAAAAGTGATTGTAATATTTTGTTTGTTTTCGTTGTGCGTTTTATCTTTTTTTTTCCTTTTTTTTAATTTACCCTCTTTTTGCACAATTTGTAGTTGTTTTGGGTTCCCCCTCTCCCCACCTCTTCAATCTTTTACTGTTTTCTTTTTGAGTTTTTAAAGAAATTGACACCTTCTAGTCAAGAAAAAAATCCCCAAGTGACAGACACATGAAGCTTAAAGATAAAAAGGAATATTCTTTTGTTAAAGATTTTCTTTCTTTCTTTCATAACTACACACAATTCTATTCATTCATCTCATGAAACTCTTTTCCCAAATCATTTCTTTTGCTGGTTGCTTTTTTTAGAGCAGAAACCGCACCTTATTCAGCTGTCTTCATGTTATTCCTTCGTAGACAACTGAAACATTTTAAACCAGTCTGAAAATAAGCCAGATAAACTGGAAAGATATGTCTCCTCTTCATATGCTTCACAAAACACAGTTTGTTGTCGTCGCCTCGATATAAAATCTTAACCTGGTGCTCCTTTCCCACCAAGTTATCTTTAGGATCTAGAAACCCTTTATAGCAATGAAACGAATTATCTAGAGTGACATATACATGGCAAAATCCTCTCATATACAAATCTAATTTTGATCACTAACAAAAGATAACGTGGTGGTGAGTAAAGCTAACAGACCTATGAATCTCAATTTATATTCCTTTTTAGACAATTGTTTCGATACCAATTGTTTCGATACCAATTGTTTCTATATACCAATGTCTGCAGTTAGTTGACATTGAGTAGATTAGCATGCACTTCTTATTATTGTTCTTATTATTTTCTATTATCATTTTATTTTGTGAATGCTTCTATGTTGCTTCTTGCTCTTGTCGTATTTTTGTAAATGTGTCTTGTCTCCGTGAAGTGGTCGCCACTAGATTGCACGTTCCCGTTTTTTGGCAGACGATCAAATTTGTGATGTGAATGATGTCTGAAATGAATAGTTCTGATGAAAAAAAAGAGCAATGGATAAAAACAATGATTCAATCTGGGGCCATAAATGCTTGAACAACAAAAATAATTCACGGCTTCTTCTTGAGAATAGGCAACAAATCCTGCCGAATTTGCTGCTAACAAAAAATGTCTCGGCAGAGTAAGAATTTCCTTTTGGACCATTATTTCCTTGTCTTTTTAGAGAGAGACTTTCATATCTTTTATTACATACTTATCCCTCATTTGTAGCAAAGATGTTTGGCAGCTTGATATCCTTAACACAACAACAACAACAACAACAACAACAATGCTCAAATCATAACAAGCATGTTAAAAAAGTTGCATGACATTTTATTTGAATGAATCCAAAATGATCACCATTTTCTCAGGACACTATACACGTAAAACGAAACCATCCATACGAATCAGCCAGTTATGCTATTTCAACTCGATTGATTCTGTTCTGTTGGTGTAGGTTTCCCCGATATAATCAGGTACTCACCAAAGAAATTACATGAAGGTTGCCAATGTTCCTAATCAAGGTGGTATCATGGAACCGACAGGATTCATGTTGAGTTATCAGTCCGCACTTGTATCAACATCACGACCGTCACCTGTCAGTTTTCTCAAAATACTGACTTAAACATAGAATCTGACATTTATCTGCAGTTTTATTTAAATATTTAAGCAGGTCATCTAGTCAGTGCAAGTTCTGCTTAGAAAGAAGTTACATTTTAAAATTGTACTTATATTTATTGTAATATAATAATCATGATGATGGGTGAGGGATGTCCGTCTCCCTTATAATTAAAGTTTGGCCGTGATAAAAGATCCATCTAACCCATAGATAAAATAAGTAAATGACAACAGACGACATTGAAGGTTAATAGAAATGCCTTTTATGTTGGCTGTGCTGAAAAGGAATTAAAACCAGCCAAGAGTCAATCTGTACAAAAGAGACACCACACATCTTTGTAGATTTTATCCTGCCATTAGTGAGTTGGAAGTACCAACAACAGAACGTCCGGCAAATTGCATTCTTAAGCCAAGACATCTGATTGGTTAATAGGTCAATCACTCAGTGGTAAACCTGTTTATTTACACCAAGAGAAAATAGTACATAAAAATGTATGGCTGCTACAGTAATAATTCAGTCATCTTATTGCTGATAAATCGAAATTGTTCAGCATTCAGGCTGAAATGGTAGACAGTTATTCTTTAAGTTCAAATATCATATCCATTAAACTAGTATTAATAGCTACTTGAGCCCCAAACCAGGAAGATCCATTATCTTTTTTGTTATTTTCACAATAAAAAGATTTCTTTAAAAAAACTGAAAATTGAAATCGTTTTGCAAAATATAATGATACTTAACCTTATGTCTCGAATCCTAATTCCAATTTTGGTCTGGTTAGTATTTATTCTCAAATAAGGCACCTTTTTAAAACGATATGAAAAGTGTATTTTCTTTTTCTTTTAAGGTTTCAAAATGTGAAAATCTTTGAAGATCACGGTTACATAAGTTAATTAAATTATTTAAGTCAATGAAATTAATACACCACTCAATATGTTCCGGGCCTGATATATAAATGGCGACACTAATAAAAAAAAATCCATATGATTTTTATAAAGTACTTGACATATAAATAGCGACATTAATAAAAAACCCATATGATTTTTATAAAGTACTTGACATATAAATGGTGACACTAATAAAAAAAATCCATATGATTTTTATAAAGTACTTGACATATAAATAGCGACATTAATAAAAAAAAACCATATGATTTTTATAAAGTACTTGACATATAAATAGCGACATTAATAAAAAAAAACCATATGATTTTTATAAAGTACTTGACATATAAATAGCGACATTAATAAAAAAAATCCATATGATTTTTATAAAGTACTTGACATATAAATGGTGACACTAATAAAAAAAATCCATATGATTTTTATAAAGTACTTGACATATAAATAGCGACATTAATAAAAAAAAATCCATATGGTTTTTATAAAGTACTTGACATATAAATGGTGACACTAATAAAAAAAATCCATATGATTTTTATAAAGTACTTGACATATAAATAGCGACATTAATAAAAAAAAATCCATATGGTTTTTATAAAGTACTTGACATATAAATGGTGACACTAATAAAAAAAATCCATATGATTTTTATAAAGTACTTGACATATAAATAGCGACATTAATAAAAAAAAATCCATATGGTTTTTATAAAGTACTTGACATATAAATGGTGACACTAATAAAAAAAATCCATATGATTTTTATAAAGTACTTGACATATAAATAGCGACATTAATAACAAAATCCATATGATTTTTATAAAGTACTTGACATATAAATGGTGACACTAATAAAAAAAATCCATATGATTTTTATAAAGTACTTGACATATAAATAGCGACATTAATAAAAAAAAATCCATATGGTTTTTATAAAGTACTTGACATATAAATGGTGACACTAATAAAAAAAATCCATATGATTTTTATAAAGTACTTGACATATAAATAGCGACATTAATAAAAAAAAATCCATATGGTTTTTATAAAGTACTTGACATATAAATGGTGACACTAATAAAAAAAATCCATATGATTTTTATAAAGTACTTGACATATAAATAGCGACATTAATAACAAAATCCATATGATTTTTATAAAGTACTTGACAGTTAGATGGCGCTACTAATATAAAAAAAACATTAATTTTATAAAATACCAACCTTCAAAGAGCATGTGTAAAAATGTAAGCCTGATCGGATATTATTTTTTTAATTACACTTATTTAAGTGAAGCTATTGTTGCAAATTTTCAAACAATGGAAAATCTGAATTCCGTCTGTTGATAAAGCATTGCTTTCTGATGGGAAAAATACTGTTCAAGCAAAGCAATGACTTGATAAGTTTTATTCAGACTCTGCTTCGTTGAGAATAACGGTTAAGAGGTGGTATGCTGACTTTAAACGCGTTCATACTGACCCAAATAGTGCTCAGGTCCACCAAATTCAGCAGTTGTTTCGGAAAACATAAAAAAAGTATGCAAACTCGTTTTGGCAATTGTAAATTGAAGTTGGGTGAAATATCAGAAGGCAATGTATTATTCACTTTTTGCATGCAAATTTGTCAATGAGAAAGCTGTGTTCAAAGTGGGTGCCGTGCTTGCTCACAGTCCATCAAAAATAACAACGTGTTGACGATTCAGAGCGTTGTTTGACAACTGTTTCAAATGCAACAAAACGTTAAATTATTTGGAATAAAAACAAAATTTCTATTGACTGTTCAGTTCAGCATGATTTTTACTAATTCACATTTCTTCAAAGCATAAAGAGAACGTTGTACTTTAGAGACTTTGTTACATGTGAATTTGAACGGTCATATAGACATACAGTCAGCCAACGGTTCATGGACGTCTCGGAACTGGAACAATTCGGATTTTGAACAAAAAATTCAAGGCGTAATGCCTTGAATTGCTAACAAAATTTTGATTCACATGCTGACGGCAACCGAAGCATACCGTCTAATGAAAGTTAACATTTCTATGCAGGGTTGCAAGTCCTGGGTTTTTAAATCCAAGGGTGTTGTTAGATAAATCTGGGGTTTTATTTTTTGAATTTGGGTTTTGTCTTAGGAAGTATATTTTTAAATACCTGCTAAAAGTTAAAATATTTTACAAAATGTGTAGTAAAATATTCAAAATATACACTTAATTCATAAAAAGTTCACAGAGAGTATATTTTTTTTACAAAATCAGGTTTTATATTATACATTATCGTTAGTATTGAAAACAATAATATAACTGATGCTTAATAATCTTATATAGTAACCCATTAAAATACCTAAAAATAGTCTATATATAATAATCAACGAATTAACCTCTTTTATATTATTTTTAAAGGGAAAATATGATTCGGTTTTCGAACAATTCGATTTTAGAAAAGCTTTTCAGAACGAATTATGTTTGAACACCGAGGTTCCAGTGTATGCATCAATGTTTTATGATATAATGCGGAAGGTTTGATTCAGTAAGAAATTTAGATTATATACCAGATTTGTTCACTTCTTCAGTAATCTCCATTCAGATGAGACATATTTTCATGATGGGACAACAATCAAAAGGATGATTTTCAAGAAATAAACTATATATTCTCTATAAGTAGCAATAAATTTGGATATAATTCGGTTCGTTTAGATTTTGACCAATTTAGCTCTTCAAGTAGAAGATAACGAATTAATCTTTGGTTTCTTCTACTGCAAGAGCAGCAAGAGAGTTAACTCTTTTTTCAACCTTCTTCCATTGCAGCAAAGTATATTTTAGAAAGGCATCCAAGGAAAATTCTTGAAATCTTCCTAAATAATATGAGCATTCATGATAGAAATATTAACTGTTGCCTCAAGCGTCAGATTATTCTATGTATATTTTGTCAAAAACCTCTGATAATGTTTTCAGATCCATAGAGCACTCAACTTGGCTCTAAGATTTCGGCATTCTACAATAGTAGACGATTTCTAGTAGACTAATTGTACGCTAATCTGGCAAGAACTATTTCTAATTCCACTTTTTAAATAAGATACTTTTATCAAATATACCTCATTCCTGACGCAATCCTCTACCTAAGAGCCAGATACGTCCTAAGATGGAGTACTGCTGTCATATCTGGGGAGGTACCGCCCAGGGCACTTTTTCTTGTCTTAACAGAGTACAAAATTGACTTTGCAATCTAGTGGGGGATGATCTCTTCTCGTCCCTACAGCCTCTTTCACACAGAAGAGATGTGATCAGCCTCTCTCTACTGTATCGTTATGTTCATATTAGCTGCTCGGCTGAGCTCCAATCGCGAGCCCCCCTACCTGTAGAACATTCACAGCAAAAATTCGTCTAGTCACAACTACGACAAGGAACTTTCCTTTCTCTATCTCTCTGTACCAAAAACCAAATGGAACTTCCATAAACAAAGTTTATTTCCTAGAAATCTGTGGAACAAGATACCATGAATCTGTTTTCCAAACGACTACTGCATGGTCGTCTTCAAGTCTAATGTAAACAAATACTTGTTGAGCCGTCCTCTTGGATAATCAATTCCTCTTAAGTGATTTTCTATCCATTCCACACACTGTTTCCAATCCTCTCGTGGAGACGAACATTGAAGATTCAAATACTAGGGACCTTAACATGCCAATGCCAGTGTTTGAGCTGTTAATTTCTATTTTCAAGGTAAAGTGTCCAGACTTTCAACTTTTCTGTTTCTTAACAAACTACATCATGACATTCATAGATTGCTTATTCAATAACAAAATAAATCACCTGATTTCGGTAATCAAAATTAGTTTATTTACCAAGTGTATTACACTGAGAGAGAAAACCCTGCCTTTAAGATTACAACGAAAGGAAATGCATTCATATAGGCGGCTTTTTCATTTGCGATTGCTTCAACAGAATCGGCTTTGGAAATAAAATGGCTCACACCAAAAACTAAAAAAAGATCCGATATTATTGTTTAATTGCTTTCACTTGTTATGATTATGGCAGAATTTTAGATAAAAGAACAGAATATGTAACACTCGATAATTCATAAACCAACAAAAACAATGCAATTTATATCAAACTCATTAGAATTAAATTCTCTTCGCCAAGTTTTAATGTTCATAACATTTTTTCAGACTTTTTCTTCTTTAAAATCTGTCCATTTAATGGCTACCGAACGATGCCTACATTTTTAGCCACCATTAAATATAAGCTTCGATTGTCGAGAAGACAAGCTTAATAGAAGAAAAAGTATGAAATAAAAAGTGTTATAAATGTTAAAACTTAGTGGATTAGGTAAAGAATTTCATTCTAATGCGTTTGGTATGAATTATGTGTTGTTGTTTTTGTATTTTTGTTTTATAAGTTATCGAGTGTTAACTATTTTGTATTTTTACCGAGTTTTATCTCGAAGATCTTAAATGATTTTAGTCCTTCTTTAGTTTTTATTAATAGATTTTTTTTGTTGAGACGAGAAGTCATCTACTAAAATAAAAACTGGGGTGGTATAAACTTATGCAGCAAGTGAAACTTAAACTACTGCCTTATTTTATTTTGTTCGGTTAGGGTTAGGGTTAGGATTAGGATTAGGGTTAGGGTTAGAGTTAGATCAAAACATTTTTCTGATTGATAATATAGAATATTTGTTATTCTTTTAATTGTTTTCAAGTGGATCTTATGGCATATTTTTGTGGACCTCTTGGAACACCTGAACAATCTTAGTACTTGTCTGTGAAACAATGAAAAGTCTACTTGTTAAGTTAAAGACTTGTAGGAATGCTATGAAAAATAAAGGTCTGAGAGTGAATGTTACCAAGACCAAAGTGATGATCAATGTTTGTAGTATTGGAAAGCTTCCAAAAAGAAGAAAGTTCCCCTGCTCATTTTATCGAAAAGGAGTCGGGTGCAATTCAATTTTTCGTAGTACTTGTAAGCATTGGACACACAAGAAGTGCAGTGGAATTACAGGTGGGTTGAGAGATGATGTGCAAAAAGTGTAAGATAATGGAGACTGATGAGAAATCAGGTGTGGAGAAAGTATATCTGGATGGCGAAGCTATTGAGTTTGTCGAGAAGTTTTGTTACCTTGGTGATACCATTGGATCACAGGGTGAAGCAGGTGCTAGTGTGATTGCAAGAGTTAAGAGTGGATGGAGTAAGTTCAGGGAACTTCTGCCATTACTAACCAGCAGAGCGTTACCACTGTTGAGCAAAGGGAAGAGTCTATCAGGCATGTGTACGCAGTGTGATGATGTATGGAAGTGAAACAAGGGCAGTGAAGGTTGAAGACATGCGTTGTGTGGAGAGAACTGATATGAGAATGACACGATGGATGTGTAAGTTTGATTATCTAAGACGAAGATAAAATCTGGACAGTATAAGGAGATGTGTGCAGAACAGAAGAATTTGATTGTATGGATACATTGAAAGAATGGATGACAGTTTTTCGGTTAGTAGATGTAGAACATTGGAGGTAGCAGGCTCAGTTCACAGGGGAAGGCCAAAGAAAAACATGGGAGCAAATGATAAAAATTGACTTGAGAGAAAGAGGGATAAATAAAAAGCTGCCCAGAGATAGGTTAACTTGGAAGGCAATTTCTAAAAGTCGTCCAACATATGCCACCATGTAAAAGGGACGCTAAACCAAATATGATGATGATGATGATGATGATGATGATGATGATGATGATGATGATGATGATGATGATGATGATGATTTCAATGTCACTCTCCATCAACCTCTAAATTATACACTATTCACATTCGCAAAGTGACAAGATGGCCGTCTTTTCTCTCTGCACAAAATGGACGAATAAACGACCACCTATGCACCTACAAGCTACTTCAAATTTGGAAAGAATGGCGTAACTGCTTATTACGAGGTCAAATGTATTTTAAGAAGCAAAATTTTAAATGAAAATTTCTATGAAATCGTAAATCCACATATGACGTTGAAGCAATCCAATTACATTTGATGATTTAAAAAAGAAAAAAGAAAAAGAAGTTATTATGTTGAAACTCTGCAGTTGGCTTACAGATTCCTAAAGAATCGGTTCACAAGAAAAACGGCAATGACTGACCAATTATGCCATTCACAAATGTGCAATCTATGTTGTCTTGATGTTGTCGTGTTTTTTATTTTATCTTCTTCTTTACTTCCATTTCAGAAAAGTTTGGTCCATTGCATGTTTTACCAAGTACGTATCTCTGTTGTTTCATTTTTTTTTGTTTTCTCCTCCACACTTTCCTTTTCTTCTCTGCATGTGCTGCACCCTTACCAATACCACCACCACCACCACCACCTACGCAATTTCGATAGAGGAATTTTGCAGAGATCCTGTTGCTGTCTTGGATCAAAGTTTGTCACACTCTGCTCCCAATGAAGCTTCTAATGTCTTGGCATGAGCAGAAAACAGAGCCTGGACCCAGCCCCTTCCATTATTCATATCACACTCTCTCTATATATATATGTCTATCTATCTCTTTATATATATATATATATATATATATAAGTTATTTCTCATGAACCTGGCTTGCTGAACCCTGTGACTTTTGTGATTTTTTAGGTATTGCTAGATTCCCGGCTTATAATACTCACTGCTTTGCAAGCAAGAAAAATGGATAAGAATCACAAAAGATATATACACATATATACATGCATATATATATACATGTATATATATATATGTGTGTGTGTGTGTGTTTGTGTATGTGTGTTTGTATTTTGAGATTGTTGGGTTGTTTGTTTTTTGTACTTGTCTCCTTTATAATTTTGTCATTTATGTGCTTCCATAATTGTTAATACTGAACTCTGCACTCTCCTAAACTCTGCACTGACAATGTTGCAATGAGTTGTGCAAAATGTAGACTTTGACTTGATTGGCTGTGTCTCTTTGTGTGTCAGCATAGTACTTTATTCCGTGTATGCCTTGTGTGTGCGCACACAAGTGCAGCATTATTATGCGTCCGTGTGCGCGCGCGTGTGTGTGTGTGTGTGTGTACATAAGATGCCATTCGTTTGTTCTTCTTGTTTTTTTTCCTTTCAACTTCTTTATTTTCATTGGATTTTTGTTTTTTGGGTCAGTCGTTTTGAGATCAAATCGTGGCTGTTCTCATCAAAGTCTTATTTTTTCTCAGCCATTTTGTATTCTTAGTTCTTCTTTATTCCTGTCGTATTTCTTGTTTTCTGATCAAACTCCACCATTAAAAACGAAAACAACAAAGATATATTCATTCCTTAAGGACTAAAGAAATTATCCATCAAAATAAAAATCTTGAAAAAAACAAATTTTTGTTATTTTCATTTTTAACTGTAAAAATGTCTTTTATGTAAAAATAGGAATGCTAAAAGCTTTTGCTTATCATTTAGGATTAATCAGTTTTCATCTATGAATTGTTCCTATAACTACTTCTGGTTTGTTCCTATGATAACCTCTGAAACTATTTCCGTTTTTGTTTTCTTGTTACTTTAAAACCAAATAAACAGGGGATCGGCATTCAAGTTATGACTTTTTGAAGTGAATACTTTATTTTCTCTAAAACCATGGACATGATGAGCATTTCTAATTATGACAATTCTTCATTCTTTTGATAAATAAATATGCAAATGATATGCAAATTCATAACAACAAGGTAAATCTCGAATGACGATTTCTTGGATTAGAGGAACGAAAGAACTAGTTTCACTTCAAAGTGGGCGTTTTTTAATCAAAGAAAGAAATAAGTTCATATTCAATTAAAACTGTTTTTCTCACCATCTTTACATCTGTTGTTTTAACTTTTTAATTTAAACTAGAATGCCAGGACGGATCAAATGAATTCCTCGGACAGGACAGTTTTGCACCACTTTTATGTCCCTTCATGAAGATTAAAATCAAGACCTAATTATACTAAATCTTACGTCTAAAATTTAAAACTAAAATTCAGGGAAAATTGCTTAATTCGTGTCTAATAACTATGTATCAAATTCAATGCAAATCTGAAATATTTGAATTTTCAAATGGGAAGTTGTACCCATATTATTCCCCCTGAAAATACTTTAAAATACTCCAAAGAAAATGAAATTTTAAAAATATTCATTAATTGATGTACCTATCTTATATAAATAGAGATTTTGTCCGTCAGTCACAATTTTTTTAACATAACAAATACTTTGCAAAATTTGTCTAATTTCGAAATATCAGAGATCTTAACTACTTTTAGAAATGGGGAATATTGCATTAATAGTAAATAATACATTTCCAACAAATAAAGTGAATGCCATGACCGGAAATCGAAACCGAAACCTTGAGATCTTCAGTTCTACCAACTGACTATTTAGATTTTCTTATAAATAGAAATTAAAACATTACCGTAACAAAATAATTATAGCTTTGGTGTGACTTCATAGATTTATGATTTACGTCATGTTTCAAAACATGAATTCAAACATAAGCGATAATAAAAAATAAATAAATGAATTGGTAAACATTATTTATAGTGTTATAAAATTATTTTGATAGTCCAAAACAATTTATTTTGCTTTAACTACGTATTGTATGTAGTTCTTTCACATTTACATACTCATACTCCTTCCAGCCTAGCAAAATATTGCTAAGTGTTAAAATTTCACAAATGTAAAAGATATCGTAATTTTCACAGTGGGCTTCAACCTAATTTTTACCTCTTTTGCATAAAACTAAACTATACTAAACATAGCCCACATGACAACCCCTTATGCCTAACAGCTGTCTTCAAAACTCATAATGATTGGTTAGTTAATAGAAGATTGAGTTTATAAATATATTAATTCATACACATATCTAATTTTATATAAATATAGATTTAAATGCTGAGATGTTGGTCTGTTTGTAAAATTGATAACATATTTTTAATAATCTTCTTGTATGATATCCAATCGTAACAAATGAAATAATGTGAAAAGAGTAATTATGATTTGATCCAAAGTTAAGCTGTAGATCTCAATAGTTTAATCATTTTATAAAGTAGACTTATTTAAAAATAGCAACTTGAAATACTTGAGAACAAAATTTTAAATTATACTTATTTTTATCTAGTTACTTGAAATACTTTAAAAACACAATTTTAAATTGGACTTATTGTAAACAAACTTCTTAAAATACTGAAAAACAAAATTTAAAAATTGACTTATTTAAAACTAGCTACCTGAAATACTTAAAACCAAAATTTTAAATTAGATTTATTTTGAACTGACTAATTGAAATACTTAAAACCAACATTTTAAATTAGATTTATTTTGAACTGACTAATTGAAATACTTAAAACCAAAATTTTAAATTAGATTTATTTTGAACTGACTAATTGAAATACTTAAAACCAACATTTTAAATTAGATTTATTTTGAACTGACTAATTGAAATACTTAAAACCAACATTTTAAATTAGATTTATTTTGAACTGACTAATTGAAATACTTAAAACCAAAATTTTAAATTAGATTTATTTTGAACTGACTAATTGAAATACTTAAAACCAAAATTTTAAATTAGATTTATTTTGAACTGACTAATTGAAATACTTAAAACAAAAATTTTAAATTGGATTTATTTTGAACTGACTAATTGAAATACTTAAAACCAAAATTTTAAATTAGATTTATTTTGAACTGACTAATTGAAATACTTGAAACCAAAATTTTAAATTAGATTTATTTTTAACTGACTAATTGAAATACTTGAAAATAAAATTTTAAATTGGACTTATTTTATCTAGGTACTTGAAACACTTGAATACAAAATTTAAAATTAAACTTATTTTGAAATATCTAATTGAAAACAGAATTTTAAATTGAACTGATTGTTAACTAGCTACTTGATATACTAAAAACAAAATTTTAAATTGGACTGATGGTAAACTATCTACTTGAAACACTAAAAATATTTTTTAAATTGGACGTATTGTAAACTAGCTACTTGAAATACTAAAAACAAAATTTTAAATTGGACTAATAGTAAACTAGCTACTTGAAATACTAAAAACAAAATTTTAAATTGGACGTATTGTAAGCTAGGTACTTGAAATACTAAATACAAAAGGTTAAATTGGACTTATTTTAAACAAGCTATTTTAAAATAAAATTTAAAACTTATTTAAAACTAGCTATTTAAAATACTTATTAACTGGCTACTTAAAATACTTGAAAACAAAATTTTTAATTTTACTTATTTTAAACTAGCTACTTGAATTACTTTAAAACTAAAATTCTGAATTTGACTTTTTTTAAACTAGCAAATAAAAATATTCGAAAACAAAATTTCAAACCGGAATTATTATGAACTAGCTACTTAAATTACTTAAAAACTAAAATTTTGAATTGGACTTATTTTAAACTTGCTAATTTAAATACCAATATTTTTAATTGGACTTATTTATAACTAGCTACTTTAAATACTTAAAAACAAAATTTTTAATAGGACTTATTTAAAACTAGCGACTTTAAATACATTAAACAAAATTTTAATTTGACCTATATGAAATTAGCGACTTGAAAACAATTTTTTCATTGGACTTATTAAAACAAGCAACTTAAAATACCTAAAAACTAAATTTTTACTTATTTTTTTCTAGCTACTTCAAATACTTGAAACAGAATTTTGAACTGAACTTATTATGAACTATCTACTTTAATTACTTAAAAACAAGATTTTGAACTGAACTTATTATGAACTAGTTACTTTAATTACTTAAAAACAAGATTTTGAATTGGACTCCTTTAAACTAGCTACTTAAATAACTTAAAAACGACATTTTTAATTGAACTTATTTTAAACCAGCTACTTAAAGTTCTATAAAACAAAATTTTAAATTGGACTGATTTTTAACTAAGTATTTAAACTTGAAAACAACATTTTTAATATGACTTACTTTAAACTAATTATTTGAAAACAACATTTTAAATTGGACTTATTATAAACTGACTACTTAAAATACTTGAAAAATATTTAGTTAGACTTATTTTAAACTAGCGACTTTATATGCTTGAAAACAAATTTTTAAATTAGACTAATTTTTAACTGGCTACTTAAAATACTTTAAAACAAAATTTCGAACTTGACTTATTATAAACTGGCTACTTAAATTACTTAAAAACAAAATTTTGAATTGGACTTATTTTAAACTAGCTACTTAAAATACTTAGAAAACAAAATTTTGAACTAGACTTATTTTAAACTAGCTACTTAAATAAGTTAAAAACAAAATTTTGAATTGGACTTATGTTAAACTGGCTACTAAAAATACTTGAAAATTATTTTTAAATTAGACTTATTTTAAACTAGCTACTTAAAATACTTGAAATTAAAATTTTAAATTTTACTTATTTTATACTAGCTCTTTTAAAACAAAATTTTAAATTAGAATTATTTTAAACTAGCTACTTAAAAACAAAATTTTGAATTGGACTTATTTTAAACTGGTTACTTAAACTACTTAAAACCAACATTATGAATTAGCCTTAAAATACATCAGTGTTTTTTTTAATTGGACTTATTTTAATCTAGCGACATGAAAACAAAATGTTAAATTGAACTTATTTTAAACTAGCTACGAAAAATACTTGAAAACAAAATTTTAAACTGGACTAATTTTATCTAGCTACTTGAAAACAAAATTTTTAATTGGACTTATTTTAAACAAGCTACTTTAAATACCTGAAAACAAAATATTCAATTGAATTTTTCTTTTCTAGCTACGAAAAATACTTGAAAACAAAATTTTAAATTGGACTTATTTTAAACTAGCGACTTGAAAACAAAATTTTAAATTGAACTTTTTTTAAGCTAGCTTCTTGAAATACTCGAAAACAAAATCTTAAATAAAAAAGACAACAAAAATTGCATCAATTCATATAAATAGATAAACATTAACATTTCTTCATATGAAATAGATAAATATGAACATTTATGTAATTTTTATACAAATTTATTTATCTTTTGAATAAGAAATGAAACGTTTGTCCACGAGATCAGAACAATCATTTAAAAAAGAGATTGTTTCATCGCTAATGTGAAAGAGAGAGAGAGAGGGAGAGAGAGAGAGAGAGAGAGAGAGAGAGAGAGAGAGAGAGAGAGAGAGAGAGAACAATAGTTAGTCGCCCTCTCTTTTTCTCTACATATTTTTCTTTCTAGTCTCATGTTAGTTTAAATGAATTTACTACCGTTCAAAAATAATCAACAAATAATGAAAGGTTTTAGTAATTTACCTTCTTTTATTTAATCATTTTAATTACTGTTAATATCGACAAAACTATTGCATATATATAGGAAATAGGACGAAAAAGTACAAATGAATACAAACATTAATTTATTATGAACTGTTTAAAAAATAGTTATGCAAATTATGCATTCAAATAGCTGTCTTCGGATGTTTCCTCTGTACTATATATACAGTATTCTAAACTATTATGTTGTATTATTGATCGGCCTTTGTTCCAGTGGATACTACACCCCATAAACTGGTATCGTCTTGGCCTTCGGGGCTTGATTTACGCCGGTCTATGTGTGTGTCCTGTGCAGTTCTAGGAGGTCCACCCTCCTAGGCTTTGCCTCCCCTCTTTGGGGAGGAGTAAGTTTATTGCTTACTGCCTGAGGCGCCCCTACCGGGAAATGCCGACCGGGCTGCCCAGGCAATTTTTAATGGCCAGAGTGCT
Organism: Sepiola atlantica; assembly: GCA_963556195.1. Classification (NCBI taxonomy): domain Eukaryota; kingdom Metazoa; phylum Mollusca; class Cephalopoda; order Sepiida; family Sepiolidae; genus Sepiola; species Sepiola atlantica. The sequence goes on along the minus strand of OY744532.1, from coordinate 43,130,594 downwards.
CACCTTCTCAGGCGCTGGCTTTTCAAGTCCCACTTTCCCGACCCGACCTTGGGTCACATCTTACCTTGTGGGAGTAAGATAAAACTGGCCTTGTGCCTAACCTCCTGGGGAGGTAAATAAAATGTTGTATTATTGATTTAAATAGCAGTGATTGATGAATTAAAGAAATTTTCGCATTTATTCATTTAGATGAATTACCGAATTCTTTCCTTGTTAGACATTTCTTTGTTTGTATTCTAGTTTATTTTTTATATGGTTATTGTTGGTCACTCTAACGTGAAAACCAATTTGATAATAATCACCGTGTCAACAAAAATGGATGATTTTCGTAAAATATCAACATTAAAGGCATAAAAAATTGCTTTTGATTCAAACTTCTATATAATAAAAGTGAACGTATGTGTGTCCGGATTGCTTCAATAATCACATCTACAAATTTAATTTAATGAGCAAAGAAGGGTGGCTGAATCCTAATAATAGCTGACACAAAGGAAAGAATAATCACGTATGAAAATTTAAATTTGTGAGAAAAGAAGTGCAGATTTCATCTTAATAATAACTAACAATAATTTCTTAAAACTGAAAGAATTTCTTTCACTTTTAATATCGACACAAAATATTCTATTATTATTACTATTATTATTATTATTATTATTATTATTATTATTATTCGGAGTACTAGTGATAAATAAATTTGTATTATTTGGATTATTCGGACTACTCTTCTTATCATTGATATTATTCTTACAACATTTCAACTGATGTAACCCCCGTGCATGAAGTGCATCTTGTCGAACTCGGGAATATGTACGGAATTTCGAATGGAACCCTTTATTTAATTCACGAGGCGGGGGGGGTAGCTTTCTCTCGTTCCATCAACCATCGTAATTCTATTCTTAGTATCGCTTATACTGAGGATTGAACCTTCAACCTCCAGAAGATAGTCTTTTAGAACTGATTATTACTTAGCACTTATATCCGTTACGCCACAGGTCCTCATGCAAAAGTTTTTGTTTGTGTTCACAACAAAGTTATGAATGAACTGTTTATTATTTTAAATTATTCTTTCACGAATTTCAAGTAGTGAACTTTGCAAAGCGGTAGCGAGCGGGTGAAGCCAGCGAGGTAGGAATAAATATTTATGAAAAATATTTTGTTTACGAAATCAGAAAATTTAGTTGCCTTTGTTTGTTTGGCAGTGAAAAGTCATTTTAAATCTTGAAATGTTTCTCTGTCGTTTCTTTATCTGTCTTGCATCAGTAGAAGTATGAATGTGCATTCGCTGCACAGGCCGTGATCGTCCACTTGTTGTGCTGGTTCAAAGTCGGTGCCCAATTCCGACACCGGTCGCAGTGTCAATTGTGTCATCTCAGTCAGTGCTGTAACAGAAGAATTCTTCCTCCAAATAAAATCACGACTCCAGTTTAAAACAAGTAACTAAAGTTTATTTGTTTTCGAGGTTACAATGATACTCGTTTTCTTCGACTGAATAACAGACTTACAGATGAGAATTCTTAGCTCGACCAAATCAACACACAAGTTCAATTGAACACCAACCGACAATCTGTTGCAGAGGACCACCAAAACCCAACTGACTGTCATACCCCTGAAAACCAAACTGACTGTGAGACGCCCATAGGGCCAAATCACCCCCCTCTGCTGAAATATATGAAGATATCACCGGGATCAATTGAGATAATAGCCAGCCTTAGCTAGAAACCCTAATGCCTAGGGAGCCCCCCCCCCCCCGTATCTTGCCGGCCATTATTTTTGGCAAAACTCAAGTGGGTCATAATCACAGCAGGAAACGTTGTATCTGAAGGAAAATTATTTTCTGAAGTTGATAAATCGAATTCTGGGTGGGCAAACCCAAGATCAGACATATTCCCGATTTCTTGTGTGGTCTCTTTTCTCTTAGTTAAATATTTCTCATTCGCAGAAAGTCTGTTATTCGCATACAATCAACTAAACATGCAACCGCCTAGTGCATGTTTTCAGAAGGCTTCGTTTTTATGGATTCTGAGTTGAAACAGAATTTAGACCTTACATTGAAAACAGAAAAAACTATGATAAAACTCTCGTTACTGCAGTCATAAACATTGAAATTTGTTTCCTCTGGCGGAGAGAAGCCCTAGTGTGGGTGTTTGGTCACAGGATATCCAATCAGACTCTAAGGCGTAGTAATTTTGATGGACTTTTTAAGGACTCCATCTGGAAACCTTTATGAGTTCGCAGAGCTGTCAGAAAGCTTGCAGGCAGTCACAAAGAAAAGCATAGACATTCTCTCCTGCCACTCGTCAACTAGCACGCCTATCTTCACTTGAAGATATACTGCTCCAATAAAAAGCTTAATTTTTTAACTTCAATTCCTTTCAATTCACTGTTGTAACTTCTGGCAACAACACCCAACTGTGTATGCCATATAAAGGCCTTGTATTCCTTTCTTTAACGATCCGTTTTAGATAGTGTTATAATTCATATGAAGATTAGCTCCTATAAATATGTCAAATATACAGCTATATTTCTTACAACAATTATTCTTCAAGTTAAGAATATATTTGCGTTCAAATGAAATCTTGATTTTATTTATTCATATCACATTGAAAGAATGGATGAGGAAGCAGGGTCAGTTGGCAGGGGAAGGCTAAGGAAAACACTGGAGGAAGAGATTAGGATGGATTTGAGAGAAAGTGAGATAAATAAAGACCTGGCCAAAGATAGGTTAGTTTGCAAGTCATTTTTTAAAAGCCGTCCAACACATGCCAGAATGTAAAACAGACGTAAAACCGAATATGATGGGTCAGTTAGCAGGGAAAGGCCAAGGAAAACATGGAAGGAAGTGATTTAATTTGAGAGAGAAAGAGGATAAATAATGACATGACCGGAGGGAGGTTAGTTTGAAAGTTATTTTCTAAAAGCTGTCCAAAACATGCCAACATGTAAAACAGATGTTAAATCGAATATGATGATGAAAGAATGGATGAGAGTACTTGGGTTAGTAGATGTAGAACAGCTGAAGTAGCAGGGTCAGTTGGCACGAGAAGGTCAAGGAAAATATGGATGGAAGTGATAAGAATGGATTTGAGAGAAAGAAGAGGGATAAATAAAGACCTGAAAAAGATAAGTTAGTTGTGAAATCAACTTCTAAAAACCGTCCAACACATGCAAGATGATGATGATGATGATGATGATGATGATGATGATGATGATGATGATGATGATTCAGCTTGTGGATTTAACTACTGCTAAGGAATTCACATCCAACTCTTTTATCTTATGAATCTAGTGTTTCTTTTTGTAAGTGAAATGTTCTTTCCTCTCAGCTATTCGTCTAGGAACCTGAAACGTTGTAAGAACTCTTCCTTCTACAGCAAGCCATGGCCATATTTTCCCTCTCTTCTCATTTCTCTATATGGCAGTCATTCTCTTCTGACATCTTTGGTGGAACAAAGCCACCACCCCCTTCCTCTTCTTCTTCTTCTTCTTCTTCTTCTTCTTCTTCTCATCTTTTGGCCTAAACTTGATCATCTATCTATTAATAATGGAGATTATGTATCTGTCTGTCTGGAGCCGAAACTATTCTATTACTTTTATTAATATACAATTGTATTATCTTTCAATGCTCAATTCAGGAAAGTAATGTAGTACATGTTCTTTCGTCATGAGACCATCCACCCAAGCATTACCTCCCCCTTTAAGGAGAACTTAGTGTAGTATCTGTTCTGTTGTTATGAGGCCATCCTCCCAAGCATTACCTGCTCTTTTGGCATGGCAGGGAGGTAGTATATGTTCGTCATCATGATACTATCCTCCAGGCTTTACGCCTTCCTTTTTGGAGGGTGGGTAGTGCAGTATCTGTTCTGTATTCATGAGACTAGACTCCCAGGCATTACCTCCTCCTTTGGAAGGGCAGTGAAGTATATTTTCGTTCGTCGTATATACTAGCAAAAATATGCGACTGGAGGAAGCATATATTTAGAAGTATATTCTTGGTGGACAATCACCTAGAGATGGTGTTTCGATAAAAACACTGGTTCCCATCACCTCACTGGAAGGGTATCCGGCCTATAAAACTTTTGCCTCAATTAAGGAAATGACTTCCAAATAAACCTGACCAGAGATAAGTTTAGAAGTCAATTTTTAAAAGTCGTCCAACACATGCCAGCATGTAAAACTGACATTAAACGGATGATGATGATGATAATGACGACGACGACGACGACGACGACGACGACGACGATGATGATGATGATGATGATGATGATGATGATGATGATGATGATGATGATGATGATGATGATGATGATGATGATGATATACAAATAAATACACATTGGTCTTTATAATATAGTAGAGGGTATGTTCGATAATATTATCGTTTCTTCTGACATTCTCTTGGACAACTTGAATTTCTCTTGCTAGTACAAAACAGAACTTTGAAGGATTTGTTCAAAGAATTTATAAAGATACATTTTATTTGCTTCTTTTGTAGATTGTTTTATGAGGGTGGGGCTAAACAAACGTATGTTTGTCATTTTACAGCTTTTTATTTTCCACTTCTCATTATTTCCTCGTTAAATAAATTGTATCGAAAAGCATTTCCAAAGTTGATCTGGGTCACAAAAGTAATGAAACTAGCAAAGAAATGAGATTATTTTAATTAACTAGAACTTTGTGGGACATTCGATTCATTAAAATGGCATAATTTTGATCGATTGAAGCAGCTCTATGCAATAAAACGGCATTGTACTATTTTTTACTAGTGGGACTAGAGAAAACCAAGAAACTCTTGCTCCTTCACATCAACCTCATATTACTATTTTTTTTTTTGAAAATCAAGTCAGTTCTCCCAGAATTGAAGTGATTCGAAAGTACTGAAAGGGATGTTTTCACCAAAAATGCAAAGCCCGTATCCATGATATAAAAAATATTCACAAATAAAAGTATGTGTTGTATTAAAATCAAACAATTATTAACATTGAAAACAATAGAAACGAATAGTTAATTAATGAGATGTCTTTTTGCAAATTTAAAATAATCAAATATATTTCTGACACTTTTTCTTTTGTCAGAGTGACTATTTCTTCATAAGGGAAACTATGTTGGCACCATTAAAAGAAAATTAGTGTGGTTTTTTCAATGCTTCTTCTTCTTCAAGTGCCTCTTTTCAAATCACATATTAAACTGATTGTCTGATGTATTTGCAGAACGGTGGAAGATGCAGAGCTGCTGCGCAAAGAAACGCTATCATCCATGAGGAGGCGTAATTGCTTCTATCACTCCTTCCTGCCCGCCCCCACACAAATGATAGCTTCATATTCCAGCAGTCAGCAAGTGTCTTTGAAAAAGCAGTGCTTTTTAGGAATAGGTGTTCATAGATTTGCAGTCGTGATGTAAGCAGTTCCGACTACAAACGGAGAAAGCCAAATCAAATTCCAACTTTTACCGAAATATACAAATAGAAAAGGCGCTGTTATTTGCCAAATGACTATTTTTCAATCAGTTAGAACGATCATGTTCCGACTTTTACATAATTTATTTGGATATGCTTGCAACTTTTTATTTGGAATTTTTTGGATACCTTTTCATTCATCTTTACTAAAAGGATTAGTTTAGGTTATGGTTAGGTTGAGGTTATGGTTAGGTTAGGGTCAGTTTAAGGTTAGGTTAAGGTTAGTTTAGGGTTAGGTTGGGGTTAGTTTAGAGTTAGTTTAGGATTAAGTTAAGGTTAGTTTAGAGTTAGGTTAAGGTTAGTTTATGGTTAGGTTATGGTTAGTGTAGGGTTTGGTTATGGTTAGTTTAGGGTTAGGTTGGGGTTAGGGTTAGGGTTAGGTTAGGGTTAGTTTAGGATTAGGTTAAGGTTCGTTTAGGGTTAGGTTATGGTTAGTTTAGGGTTAAGTTGGGGTTAGGGTAAAACAAACAGTTCGGTTCGTATTGTATAGAAGTAGTGAAACAGCATTACAGAATACAAGATAAAATCAACAGCTTCTTTCCTTAAATAATTTCTTTGCAAAAAAAATAGCTAATAATACATTCAGTTTGTTCGGTGAAGTTTGTTAACATTTACCAGTCTCGGAAATCTCCGGTGAAACTCGGAATTGATGATGTAAGTACTGAAATTTTCTTAGATACCTATTCCTAAAAAGTACCGAAAAAGCAATTCAGAATTAATACTATGAGTAATAGTAGTAGTAGTAATAGTAAGGATAGTAATAGTAGTGATAGTAGTTATAATAGGTATAATAGTAGTTGTAGCCAACTCTATAATTGTAGCCAATCCTATAAAGAGAGATGTCCAGTTCTTATTTGTAAAGAATTCTCTTCAAAGATATTTTCAGCGGATTGATAATAATGTTCAAAATAGCAAATGAATCTCGTTTATATTATTATAAAACTACTATTCTCATCTTGGATGTTATTCTCACAACGTTTCGGCCGATGTAACTTCTAAGCTTCTTTAGGTGCACCATTTAAAACTCAAGAATATGGATGCTGAACTCAGGAATCCATACAGAATTTCAAACCAAACCCTTTATTTAATCCACGGGGGTAGATTGTTCTCGTTCAGTCAGCTATAACTGGATAGAAGTGTTGAGTAATTTTTATTTTTATTCTTAGTTAGTATTGCCTGTAATCAGTAGCGTGCAGAGGAGGAAGGGCATGGGGTGGTCACCTCGGGCATCTAAATTGAGGGGGCATCCAATTATATTAAAACTATTTCCCTTTCTAACAATATTTCTCAGTATTAAGACTTATACTTGAGTCATTGAGCCATACAATCAAGAAGTTGGCCTCAGACATCACCAAACCTCTGCATGCCACTGCCTGTAGTGAGAATTGAACCTTCAACCTCCCAAAAACTGTAACTTTGAATTGAATGTTACTCAACAGCTTTATCTATGTGGATTGAATAGAGGGTTCGGTTTGAAATTCTGTATAGATTCCCGAGTTCGACATAAAGATTCCTGAGTTCTGAAAGATTCATCTGAAGAAGGTTGGAGGTAACATCGGCCGAAACGTTGTGAGGATAGCATCCAAGATGAGAATAGTAGTCTGAATAGTTCAAATAATATAAACTATTATTCCTCATCTAAAAAAATTCAAAACAGATTCCTGTTTAGTCATGCGCATCAAATGGGTAATTGGTCATTTCGGACATTTATAAATCGATGAGTTAATGATCACCTACCTAAAATATGAGCTAAAATGAAAATGTATAGAAGGATTGTATGAAGGAGGGCGCATAAAGATTTCACATAAACTGTAAATAATTGTTGGCTTCTACAATTTTCTTCTATTCTATGAAATTACTAAAAAGCCAATGGCTCAAGATTAGCCTCACTTTTCATTTTGCAACTTCAATTGCAACTTATTGGTTTATTTTCAGATGGTTATACTTTTACCAAACCTAGTTACACATTTGAAGAAGTTTGGTCAAATGTACCTTCTGTGATTCAAAGATGATTTTTTTCTTTTAAAATTGTTATCAGGATGGTCAGTCGATAGAAAAAACTAAAGTCCAAGTTAGATTCTATCCGCTATCATGTTCAAGTCATTTCAAAATTGATTTTTAAAAGTCGCATATCAACATTCTGTTACAGAACTCAGCTGTTATGTTTTTTGTTTATTTTTTCTTTCTCTCTGTATTTTATTTACTTCTCCATTATTGTCCTTAAATAAACCTTTTTACTTCACATGAAAACCAAATCTTAAGTATTAGGTTTCCTACTCTTAAATAAAATGTCCCTTCTTTCGGTGATCAAATTAAAATCATGACGAATTGCTCGTATCCGAATTTCTTTTTCAAATAAATGTTTTAACTTCTACCGTTTGTTCATCGACCTTTAATGCTTCCTCAAACCATTTGCATTCGATTTGCTATCTTTCTTCAATTTCATAAAACATATAATTCAGTGACCGGACAAAAGCTCTCCGCAAAAAGAGATAAGAAAAAGTCCACTACAATCAAAATTAATGAAATTTAAAAGATTATATTTTTACATTGAAATATTTATAATTATTAATAATTTTGGCAATGTTTGTCTTCTTGGCAATATATTTTTAATGAATAATTAATGAGTGAAAGCAAATGCTTATTTAATGTTTTTTTACAGAGTTTGTATATGCTAGACAAAAAACGCCTCCTTTTTCACATGATAATTATTTATATAGCAATACACTAAGCCACTTCATGTTCGTACGTACTTTATCATCTTTGACACACATTTAAAAAAAAATCGTCTGATTAGCAGAGATCCGATGTCGCTAAGGTAAACAATTCCGACTTTACCCATTTTAAAATGAATTGTTCCAACATCAAATTATATCGTCCAGTCGATTAAAAAAGTACAATTCTAAATAAATACATTTCAAAAAGTGGCATTCGTTTCATTGATTTGAAGACAATTTAGCTGACAATTATTTTTGCCGTAAGAAAACAGAGAATATTTATTATTCTTGAAAGAATTACATTTCTACAAATTTAAATAAACAAATCAAGAAGAAATATATTCGCTTTATTGACTTAAAGAATATTTAGCTGACAATGACAATTATTTTTACGGAAAAAAAGAGTCATTTTTTCTCAACAGTATTGATTTGTATTGAACGGTATGCAAATTGATGTAGAAAGCACTATGGAATTTCCACAGGGTCCTGTTTGTTAACCAGTATTTTAATTTAATAAAATTAGGATATATTAGTAATTTAAAAGGGATTCTGCTTCCATAGGGAACACTGAGAGATTCGGGACCACTTCCATTGTCTTCCTCGGAAAATTTTACATATAAATACACTTTTAGTTTTTATGTAGATTCCTAACTTTCTTTCTATAGAGAACCTCACACATACATCAAAATTAATATATATAGATGATAACTGTTAACATTTCTATCTATACTTCGTAAATAAATACCAAAAAGTATTAATCATTATAACAAATTTAAATTTTTTAATTTTTGTGGTGAGCTTTTTGTTTCGTGAGTTTTTGTTCAACTTATTATTCAGCACAAAAAATATTTCTCTCCTCAATAAATCTTCAATATATGACATGATGTGTCATTTTAAATTGTGCCAATTATTTATTTATCACCTTTTAAAAATTTTAAGAAACACAAATCGTGAATTTTTAAAAAAGAAACGTAAAAGGTTTATTGAAGGTGATTTAAGCAAACCCTTTTCGTTGATTAATGTTAATTGCAGGTAAACATAAGTGTTGTGACTTGTTTCTTTTTCCAGGTGAGCAGATGAGTATCTTCAACAATCAAGCTTACATCTACGTCGGTGGTAGGAAGAATGTGGAAAAATATGGTAAACAAATCAAAAAAGGGTATCGGGGAGAAATGTCAGGTTAGTCGACTGATTTCTTTTAAACCATAACTTCAAAATACATACAAAAAAAAAAAAATCCCTTGCTTTCTTCTTCTTCTTCTTCTTCTTCTTCTTCTTCTTCTTCTTCTTCTTCTTCTCTGATATTTGTTTCCAAATTGCTTTATTTGAAAACTCAAATGGAAACGCAAATCATTTCCAAAATAGTTGTGCAGCAAATAACATAGTGAAAGGATCGTGTCCGACTTAAAAACAATATATATATATATATATATATATATATATATATATATATATATATATATATATATATATATATATATATATATATATATATCAGGATCTAATATTTACAGTCCCGTCGGGATATGTTAACATCGAAACGATGGTTGATCCGTGTAGACTGTTTCTAATGTTTATATATATGTATATATAAAGTGACATGTTTTGACACCTCACCCCTCACACCATTATGAATTTACGCCGAGTGACTGTGTCAGCGTTTGATTATGAAATTTGATTGTCTGAAATCTCTACCTCTGACCAAAGGACGAATTATTTTCATTACAAACTTTTAGCCCCAATGAGATACAATAAGTACTGAAACGTAATTGACTTTTACATAGGCCATTTCAAATGTTTATATAATGTATGTTTATAAAACTCTACCTTGTATTGAATACTTTTGAAAACATATTGGTTTTAAGTTCATTTTATCAATACATTTGAACTTGTTTAATTCTATATATAATATTGATAGATCAAGTCACACACAGTATAGCTCAATAGGTATTAGTTCCATTTATAAAAAAACTAGCACAATTACCCAGAGTTGGATATAATCTACAAGGTTAGTCTCTAAGTTACAGGTAAACCATTTTTGTTAATTAATTCTTCATTTGTTTCATCCGATAGAGAGAAATAGATAATGTTAATTCACAAATGAATGCTATACACTGGCTCATACGAGGAATGGTACACCTTCTCCAAGTGATGTTACCTCAAGTAACAGCACTTAGCTGGATACTCCACCAGACTAGATTAATTCTTGTTCTGGAATCCGGTAAGACCAAGACACCACAAGGAAGATATACTATAACAGGAGAGTGAACTTAATGTTCTTAACTTCTTTATTAACTCAACGTTTGACAGGTAAAGAGAACTTTAATGAAGATTCGTATATCTATGTATCTTATATATAGATCAAGTGTTAGCCCCAGGAAAGGGTCGCTTGATTTCTGAGAACTTTGACTGAAGTAAAATGAAACAAAAAGGGGTATATATACATATGTATATATATATATATATATATATATATATATATATATATATATATATATATATATATAAAATTAAAAATTGAAATGAGATTGTTGATTGATGTCTTTAAAATGGCCAGTGTAATTTCCTATTTCTTCATCTTTCATGAAAACACTTAACATAAAGTATATAAGTTTTAGATTAGAATGTTATTCTTAATCAAGTGGCATCATACTTTGTCTGGAGCGATTTCCATAAATAAAATTCGTTACTGATAAGAATTACTTGTAACGGACCGATTGACGGACAGAGCCAATTGTTGAGATACTTGGACGCATCTAAGATTCATCTGTCTGTTTAGCAATGAAAATGCTATTTCAAACAAGACAAACCAAAGAATGGACTTGATGAATGACCGACAAAGCCACTTATAGAGGTGCTTGGATGCATCTGATATTTGTTTCTTATTTCTTCATTTCAAAACTCGGAAACCAAATATAAACGCAAATCATTTCTATTGAAACAGATTGTTTAGAAGAAAACTGCAACAAAGTAATTTTTTGACATGTATCAAATTGAACTTTTAATAGACGACAAAATAGACATGATACTACATAATATATTTTTAGAATATCTGTTGCATTCTGGTCTTTGTGAAATTTTGAATGGTGTAATCGTTTGGTCATTACATTAATAGAAAGAGTACAAAACCCCTTCAAAATCTAGTGGTGGATGACCGATATAGCCACTTATATAGATGCTTGGATGCCTCCAGTGACGTGCAGAGGGGCAGGGTACGGGGGATTGGTCATCCAATCATATTCAAACTATCTCCCTTTCTCATAATATTTCTCAGTACTAGGACTTATACTTGAGTGTTTGGGGCATACAATCAAGGAGTTTCTCAGTATTGCCAATTTAGCACTTTTCCTGCTAGATCTGGCGATTTTGTTTGGAAACTAGCTAGTAAAATTTGGATCTAGTGGTTAGTGGGTTTTTTTCCTGTAAAATCTAGAGATTTCGCTTGCCACCAGCACAACCGCAATTTCAGATTTCAGTTAACCGGCTTTCCGTATCTATTTCCTCTCTAGTCATCATATGAGACGATTTCTTAAGTTATCTTCCATACATGATATATGCAGAACAGTAGTAGTTGTACATTTCACTACAAATTTCAGTATTTTAAAATATCCCTGGGATCCCGCGACCTTATAAACCCTAATCCAACACGACTTTATAAATGTTTTTTTAAACTTTACATTTTTCGATTAATCAGATAAACAACTGTTCACGAATTACGCCCCTTGTATTTTTTTATTGTTAAAATGTAGCGATTTTCTGGAAATTTTTTGGGTCCAATCTAGTGGGTTTTAAAAATTTCAGTTGGCAAAATTGGAGTTGGTTCTAGGCATTATCAGGGCATCGCCGGACCTCTGTATATTACTGGATGCATCTAATAACAAACTTGTCTCTTCCTGTGAGTCTCTCTAAAATAACATCATACTTTTATATAAAGGGTAGTTGTCTGCGTGTGTGTATATGTCCAACTAAAAGTTTTTAAAAACTACAAAATAAACACTCACAAAGTTGGTATATTTTTGATCGGCGTTGACTTGGATGAATAATATCTGAAATTAAAAACAATATATATTAATTCTTTGGGAGTCAACAAGCCAGGTTTCGTCAGGGGGGTCGGTTTTTCAGCCATTTTATGTACTAATTTGGAAAAAAAATGCCGACTCATTCCTCAAGTAATCTATATAAAGGAGAGTTGTTTGTGTATATGTATGTCAAAAGAAAGGAATAGGCGGAGAAGAAAGATGAAGTTGTGGAGAGGGGGGGGAGAAAACGGGAAATAGAGAAAGATAGAGAGACTGATATAGAGCGGTAAGAGAGATAGAAGTTTTAATAGAAATATGTTACACTTTTGCCCCGGGCAACACCGGGTAGCCCGGCTAGTACTTTTATAGATATAAGTCTTTCATCGCGGGTTTGTGATGAGTAAATATAAATTAATCATAAATGGATTTCATGTTTTTAATGTCTTTTATTTATTTTTATTTTTTTTCTGTGTGTGTTGTTTTTATTTTTATTGTCTCCTCTCCATGTCTTCTTGCCATCCTTTTGTAGGCGTCGTCTTTAATGGACTAAAAGTCCTTGACTTGGCAGCGGCTAATAATTCTCGCGTGACTTTGGAAGGAAGTGTGCGATTAGTCAAGTAAGTTGTTTTTTCACTTCTAGAAGCTATTATTGAAATCTGAAAAACCCTATCTGAATGAGTATTTTTATTTTTCACCAATTCTGGTGCCACGTAGTATGGGTGTGCATTGTAACGTTGTCTCCTACTTTTACTGGTGTTCATATCGAAAAGGTGTAACAGCCAAAAAATGAAGAAGTCGAAAACAAGAAAGTTTTTTTTATATAGCTTACAATTTATGAGATGAGGTATAGACCGACTCGGTCCTATGAGGTGCACCCTCCCAGAAATTACCTCCTTGCTCGTGGGGAGGGATTAAAACTTCTCACACCTGCCAGTATCTTATATCTCTGTAAAGTCGCTGCTCACCCATACATGGAGTATTGTTGTCACATCTGGGCTGGTGCACCAACCGTTAGCTCCTCCATGTTGGACGAGGTGCAAACAAATTTCTAACCTAATAGATCTCGCTTGACTTACTGCCATGGACTATGTTCTGACGAACTTTCTACACTTGTACCCCTCTCAACGAATATACTCCTAACCCACCCGACTAGCAGCAAAATCCCACTACTTCACTATAGACATCCTGAGATTCCGGAAGATCTTCTTTCCTCAGACCGCTTTTCTTTGAAATTCTCTCCCTGCTCCCTGTTTCCCAACCGTACCAACATGCAGAAATTTAAATGTAATGTGAACAAACGTCTTACTGCCCTACTCCTCACCCATGTTCCCTCCCGTATAAATCTGACTCCTATAACAGTAGCCTTCTTTGCTTTGCTTCAGTGGCAATGTGTTTTGTTTGGGGCGAACAGAAGTTTTTAAAAAAATGACAATCGTCTGAGGCAACCTTACTGAGAAATAGCGATGGGCTTGTTCGTAGCTATTTTTGTGGAGCCAAAGTGCACCTTCAAGAGCTCTGGATTTTTCCTCCCACTGCAAGGTGGGAAGAGGGTAAATAAACACTAATCCTTAATAGAAATGCTATGAAAGAAGGTAAAGTAAATTTATGACATTTTGATTGTAGCATTTCTAAGAAACAGTTACTCCACCATTATCTTCTTGTTTATTTTTGTTCTTTACTCAGACAATATGTCCCCAAGAAGAATGAACGAACCGATCTGCAAGAGATGCAGTCAACAATGGGAATAAGAGTAAGTAACATTTATTGTTCATTTCCTTTTTTGATCTCGATCTAAATGTGATGATATACATCGTAGTCACGGGGCCATTTTAACAAGATGATGTGGCATTAGGGAGTAAGGGGGTAAGCCAGGGAGTCTGGGGGCCATGAGTATCACAATTATTCTGACCAGTTCCTCCACCAATAGCTCTGTGCCCACATTGTGAAGTTAGACCCACAAAACTGTGAAATTGACGCTACTGATTCGAATGTAGCAAGCATCTTTTTGGCATCACTTCTCTGCTTCGTTAGAGAAAATGTTGTCTATATTTCAGGTACAAAAATGGATGAGTCTGCAAGCTGAAAAGACTAACCGAACAAGAACTGGACGAAACATTTGTGTCTTAGAAAAAATATAATATATTTTTTAAATTCCATTTTATCAGTCAAACTAGCGTTGTGCTGATAAAATGGAATTTAAAAAATATAATATATTTTTTAAATTCCATTTTATCAGTCAAACTAGCGTTGTGCTGATAAAATGGAATTTAAAAAATATAATATATTTTTTAAATTCCATTTTATCAGTCAAACTAGCGTTGTGCTGATAAAATGGAATTTAAAAAATATAATATATTTTTTAAATTCCATTTTATCAGTCAAACTAGCGTTGTGCTGATAAAATGGAATTTAAAAAATAAATTATGTTTACATGATTTACATGATTTACTTGCAACTGTAGTTCGTGTCAGACACACATCTCTTGCATTCGGTGGCAGCTGGAAAAAAAACTGAATTATTCCTGTAAAAGAGAAAATAAAGCTGTCATTCCCCCCAAAAGACGCTCCCCTTTTGTTTTGTTTTTTTTCCATAAAAAATAGAATTATTCATCTCCTGTTCCTTTATTTAAAACCAAATTAAACTAAATATAGCCCACATTAAACTAAGTATAGTTGTGTTTCAAAATTCATAATGATCGGTTAATTAGTTTTGGTGTGAATCCTGTACATGCAGATATATAAATATACACACATACCTAACTTTATATAAATAAATCATCATCATCATCATCATCGGTTTAACGTCCATTTTACATGCTGGCATGTGTTGAACAGCTTTAAGAAATTGACTTCCAAACTAACTTATCTCTAGACAGGTCTTTATTTATCCCTCTTTCCCTCAGCTCCATTTTTATCACTTCCCCCCATGCTTTCCTTGGTCTTCCCCTGTCAACCACACCTGCTACCTCAACTGCTCACATCTAACAACCAAAGAACTCTCATCCATTCTTTCAATGTGGCTATACCATCGAAGTCTACACTTCTGAACACATCTCTCTGTACTGTCCAGAAAAAAGCCTGACTCACATTAAATATCCATCGTATGTTTCATATCATTACTCTCCATGCAGCGCATGTCCTCAACCCTCACTGACCATGTTTAACTTTTGTACATCAGATAATAGAGATAAAAACAAAACTAATTAGACTTTTGAAATTAATTTTTTTTTGAAAAATTCCTAATCAATTACTATTTTTCTATGTTGGTTTCTTTTGTCAGTCTGCATATTTAATGTGAATCAAAAACACGCATGTTTTTGTTTATAATTTTCAGGTAACCTCTCGCCAAAGCTCGACTGATGATATCATCTTTTCTGGTGGTGGACCTGGCTGTAATAGTGATGATGAAGATGAATGCACTTCAGCTGGTTCCGGAATGGTCGATGATATCATCACCCCCACTGTACTCATCATCACCACCCCTCGACCGGCTGTAACCGAATCTAAGTATGTGAGATCTTTCTTATGAAATAATGTGATTTTTTTAAACCTTTTGTTCACCCCAAACAAGGCATATTGCCACTAAAGTATAAGGGGCTACTTTACTAAGGGACAGATGTATAGAAACCAACCTGGGTAGAGAATTGAGTAGCAAGATGTTTGTTCACATTACATTTAAATTTATGCATGTTGGTACGATCGGGAAAACAGAAAGCAGGGATAGAATTCCAAAGGTGAGCGGTCTGAGTAAAAAAACTATTAGCTATTATTAGCTATCTTCCGACATCTAGGGACCTCTACAGTGAAGAGGTGGGATTCTGCTGCTAGTCAGGTTTATAGAGGTGGTGCAGTGGGATAATATGTTTGATTCAAACAACTGGTATAACTGCATGTCGGATGGCAGTATTCTTAATCTCACCTTGTATGACCTTGTATAACCTAGATGGCAATCTCAATTAGCTTCTCCTACAAGGGTAATAAGTTGCTACTAAGAACTGCCTGAACTATGACCGAGTCAACGTCTTCTTTGGAATTTACGTCATTGTAACAATGCGGTGGCACCAGCATTGGTTTGGTGCCACAGTAAATGGTCATCAAGGGTCAAGGAGGTTGGAAAGACTGAGGAGGGACAGCTCAATCCAGATATCCACTGGAAGGGCATAAATACTGAAATCCAGTTTATTGTCACTCAGGTTCCAATCTGGTCTAATACAACCCAAGTAGGTATCTAAAAATTGGAGGGGGGGTCGACACCTAATTTTTTATATACTGATCTGACTAACCAATCGCAGTGAAGACAAATGGAGCAATTGGCCCACCATGCAGGACTTCCTCAACAGCCTTGGTCTATCAATGGCACGCCGCATCATCAGGGACCATCGTGAATTGACTTGACTCTACAAGCGGCTCTCCATTGCCACTATTTGAGAGAACGCCTTGAGCCTTCAAATCCAGCAGGACCCTATTTACTTGCTTCCCAATGAAAGTAAAGTTAAACACAAGGTCGTTTTTTATGTGGGAAATATCCAGCATCCCCAAAATATGTATAAGACAAAAATAAAAATTGCCCCAGTCAGGAAAGATTTCCCCATCTCTGTCTAAGGACAAAACAGATACTACACTTTAATCTTAAACCAAGAAATGTATTTCCGATTAAATTTATTGATGTTCTGAATATAGGCTTTTAAAATTTGAAGCGTTGAAAAAGACTTTTAAATTAAAATCATCATATTTTGTCAAATGTCGAATTGTGTATTTTTTTGAATAAATTTAATTTCTCTTATTAAGATGAATATGATTATTAAGAAAATATTTGAAAAATGTTTTCATGTACACAGACATGAAGTAAATAGACACCCTCATTATAAGTAATAATGAATACTGTTGTCAGAAGGTCCTCAAGGACCTAAGCAAGATAATATTGAATCTTTTCCCTTACTGATGAATTTGACAATTACTTGGTTAAAAGTGAAAAGTGGAATCTAATGTTCTTGAAATAAATGCGTTCAAGTTGAGCTGACTTGTTCTTGAAACACATGCCTTCAAGTTGAGCTGACTTGTTCTTGAAACACATGCCTTCAAGTTGAGCTGACTTGTTCTTGAAACACATGCCTTCAAGTTGAGCTGACTTGTTCTGGAAACACATGCCTTCTAGTTGAGCTGACTTGTTCTTGAAACACATGCCTTCAAGTTGAGCTGACTTGTTCTTGAAACACATGCCTTCTAATTGAGCTGACTTGTTCTTGAAACACATGCCTTCAAGTTGAGCTGACTTGTTCTTGAAACACATGCCTTCTAGTTGAGCTGACGTGTTCTTGAAACACATGCATTCAAGTTGAGCTGACTTCTTCTGGAAACACATGCCTTCAAGCTGCTGTTTTCAAGGCATTTATCGAATCCATCCAAGCGACGTTGAGTCTGGTCAGTACTATTTGTTAATAATTTGGGAATACCAGGTGCTCTATGAGCTCTCCACTTATATCGGCATTGTTTCCAGTCGTCTTGGACTTCTCTTTGCCACTGGAATCAAGAAGTGCCGAATCAGGATAGGTGTGGTTTTTGATTGCGCAAACCTCGCTTCACAATTACATGCGCAGCCACCCTTACAGGGGGTATCCATTGTCGCTCAAGACTGAACGGAGACCATAATCGAATCCATTCTACTCTATGGATCAGACTCTTGGGCATTAATTCTTGCTCGATCTAAGAAACTTGATGGATCATAAACCAAGATGTTACGCGTTGTCTACAACAACATATCGAGGCAAGACCATGTAACTAACAAAATGCTATATGGTTGTCATCCACGCATATCGGCAGTTGTTCAACACCGACTTTTGGTGCTGGTTGGACATGTATCTCAACACGATGAATCTTTAAGTAAAGTGATTCTGTGCTTCCCAGAAGTCAAGCGGCCTAATATTATTATAATCAAGACTATTCTGGAAAAGGGCACTGACATTTCGGGATTGGAGCTTCTGGCCGCAATGAGTGAATTAGCATGATGGTCGACAAACTTTGTTAATGTTTCACCATCAATTAATGGATGACCCAAAAAGAAAAAGAAGGAGAAGACTGCTACTTTGTACAGCTTCGAATGCTGACCGTCAGCAAAGGCAGCAAATTTGAATGAATTATCTTTGTTGTGTGTCTATATACTTCTTTCAGGTCTTTGTAGATGAATTTTTTATGCTCCCTCAAAAATTGTGTTGAATGTTTTTTGTTATTGCGATTAAAAGTCTTCCTTAAATAATTTACGAATGATTTTTTATTTCATTTCTAATCTTTTCAGGAGTAGTGTACCGCCGCTCAGTCCTCCTGTGAATAAACATAATAATAGGGTTACAGGTATAGGTCGGACACCAATTAGCGTCACCCCGACCGGTACAATCTTTTATCCTGATTCCACAACCACAACTGGTACTATTTCTGAAACAGGCTACAATCATTCTGATGATTTAAATATAGGTCTTATTGTCGGCATTGCTGCTGGTGTTCTTGTTGCTTTAATTGTTCTTATCATAGCACTGTACAAATTCCGAAGTAGAGACGAAGGCTCGTACAAGATAGACGAGAGTCAGAACTTTGCCTATTTGGACTCTAAACAACAGCAAAGCAACGGAGCTTTATTACCTCACAACAATACAGCAGGAGGAGGAGGGGGAGGAGGGGGAGGCGGAGGAGGAGGAGGTGGTGGTGGCGGAAAAAGTGGCAAGAAAAAAGATGTGAAAGAGTGGTACGTATAACAGTTGTGTCCTCGATGACTGTTGTTGTTGTTGTTGTTGTCTCTCTACAAAATTCCGCAGGGGGAGTGTGGTGGTTTTTGTTGGGGGGGTTGTTCGTCACCATCTTTCCCGCGCCTCTGAACTGTGGACGATTAGCAGCAGTCGCTGCTGTATTGTAAAAAAAAACGCTTTTTTGAAAGAAGATGAACACAGATGGTGTCAAAAAATTTTTTTTTTAAATGATGCATCAATCATGATCCCCCCACCCCCACCACCAAAAAAATCGAAACAACCGAGAACTGGATGAAGTAGTACTGCCAACATTTCTTCTGAACTCTATTTCTCTTGGAATCCTAGACGTTAGAATCCCGTTCTATTTATTGTTCCGAAAAAAAAAAAGAAAACCTTGCTTTTTTTTTTTTTTTTTTGGGAAAATGCATTCTATTTCTTCCTAACCGAATAAAATGCATTTTCCTCTGAATGATTCTGCTTTGTGTAACAAAAATGATTGAACAAAAAAAAATCCAAAAATCAAATCTAAATGAATTTAATCTAGAATGTTGCAACTTTAACATTTTTATACATTTGTTTATAATTTATTCATTTCTACATCTGCAGCTTTTATAAAGTTCATTAATAATAGGTGAACAGTCATCCTTTCCGTTAGGATATGCAAAGAAATTTGAAACTAAGAAGAAAAAGGAAAGAAAAAAACGATATTTCAATGTACCCATCTTGTTTACTTGGTTATACATATACGCGTGTGCATGTCGGCATGTGTGCGTGTGGGCATGTGTGCGTGTGTGCATGTGCATCATGCAGACGAAGTCTCATTACTTTTATGCAAGCGTTCAGTTTTTCTTTGTGAACCAAATTCCTGGTAGTAACTGCTGGATCATTAGAAAAAAAAAGAAGAAAGAAGAAAAATGGCAACAAATCCTTTTTAAAAAAATGCAAGTCATACACTTGCTTGCGAAAACTCAATTCTTGTTCATTGTTCCTTTAACGCTGCAAACGAACGTGTCTTGCGGTACCGTTTCAACAGAACTCCGCTGTCATGCAAGAATCGGTGCTATGATGTACCAGAAGTTTTCAGTTGCACTCTCTGCCCCAACCCCCACACCACCCCGCCCCCTAGTTTTTACACTTGGTTGCATCGTGCTCGACACCCATTGAATTGTCGAAAAGTGCGCGTGCCCGTGAGAAGTAAGTAATTTTGTCCACCCCCATACATACACACACGCACCTACGAACAAAGAGAGAAGATTCGGCGGCTCATCGCCCATTTATCTGAAACCAAAACCACCCCTAAACCCTTGGAGCAGAGCTGGCGCTGTTTGAGAGTATGCTTCCTTTTTTTCCAGAGAACTTTCGTTTGATTTCTTCTCTGTCCCTTCCCTGCACCTCCTCAATTAGTAACATGGTTTGACTCCTGTAGATTTTTGCATGTTAAAAAAAGAGCAAAAAAACAAGACAATTACGCCTAGAATCAGTTTTAAAACACACTTAGTTCATAGTTTCAGACAGCTCGACAGCTCTTGTCTTTAGTTAATCAGAAAACTGCCAGAAATGGCCAATACTTAATGAGTTTTTTCCTTATTGTTTTGTTGCAAAAGAAGGTGAAGAAGAAGAAGAAGAAGAAGAAAACCAAAAAAGACAAAGATTTTCTTTATATTGCTGGCTTCTCTGCTGCTACTCCTGCTGCTGCTGCTGCTGCCCTTCAATAGTCACTAGAAACACATCACAATTCATCATTCGTGGTTATAAGTGCTTCGATACAACCAATTAAAAAAGTTTTCATGTTAGCAAAAGTTCAAACGATTAGTTTACTTTAAGAAACAAACTCGTCACGCTTTCTACCTATATGCTTCTTATTTTTAAACTTAGCTTTGTGTATTCTTTTTTCTAAACTTAGCCAAGAATGTATGTCTGTCTGTTCGTCAGTTCGTCAGTCCGTCCATCTTCTGTTGACATCTGCTATTAAAAAATTAATTCCAATATATTCTAACAGTTAACCCCTACCCCACCCTTTTCTTTAACCAGCGAGAGTCAGGAATTGCTCATTTTTCACTTTCACTGGGAAATCGATATTGATACAGCATTTGACAAAAAATAAATTATCTGTCTTTAAAGAAACTGGTTTTCTTGCATTACAAAAATTTACATTTGCCGCTTTTTCTTTTTTGTTAGGTTATCAAATGTTTAAATTCTATACGTTTACGCTCATAAGTCTGAATACTGTGATATTTTGATTCATGTAATTACTGAATCAGTTAATTTAGATTATTCAAGAAATCACCAAATACATTCACAGTTAAAGCAGTTTGTCAAGTTAGGTAAATAAAACAAGAAAAAGAACGTTCTAGACTTGAAATATGCTTTGTTTTTTTTTGTTTTTTCTGTTGATTTTTTTGTTTTTGTTTTTATTCCAACTTTTCTTTTGCCTCCGAATCAGAGAAAAATGCTTAGTGTCAATAAAAATCGTGTGGACATCCAGAAAAGACAGAGTCCATTGCCTCTTTATCGCTCATGAGATAAATTGGCATATGTTATTAATCTCTTGTTAACCTCTTATTGATCTGTTATTAATTTGTTCTCTAGAGTTTAAGCTGTTCAGTTATCTTGTTATAAAACATATTCCTATTCCAGTAGCTTCTTTCTAAGAACTGCAGGCTTGCGGAACTCTCTTCCTGCTGGCTGTTTTCCCTCTACCTATAGCCTTGGTTTTTTCAAGACTAAGCTCAATAGGCATATCCTGTCTTTGCGTGAATCATCTTTCGTTTCTTATAACTCCTTAAATCAAGTGGCTTCATGCCTTGTCTTGGGCGATTTCCATTAAAAATGAATTAGTGCACATTAAATATATGCCATCTTTACAAAGAAAATTTCTTAATCTCGTTCAGTTTACAGAAGGTTACAAAAAACAACGCATTTGATAAAAATGTATTGTTTCTTGCATTCAACAATTCTCGTAGTTGTTGTTGTTGTTCCTATTGACCTGAGATGACCTTATAATGGTGAAAGGTTGTTAAACACCAAAAAACAAAAAAACGATCTCTATTTAGACATTTTTATATCTCTTTCTCTGTCTAAAAATTGAAATGACCACAAGAAGAATTTTAATTGAAGCACTAGAAATGAACCACTGTTTATATTGGCCTCAAACCATGGCTATTCCTATAACAGGCCAGGCGATACTACAATTGAGATCTTTTACTGGAGGCGATGTTAATTTTCTAAGATAATTGATACAGCGGTTATGCCTTAAACTAATTAGTAACTAAAAAAGTAGTATGCAGACAAATTTGGGCTTTGGCATTCAAATCATTTCTGTTGAAGATAACAAAAAATATATAAAAGGGAGAAAAAGATCAAGAGTAAATGAAGATTTCTATATTTTTTGACAAGTGTCCGTTTTATTTTTTGTTTTGTTGCTATGTTCATCAAGATAACTTTTATTGTTTTTTTCTCGTCTTTTTTCACTTCCGGCCTCTCCCTCTATTTCCCCATCAATTATGTATATCATCTCAGGTAAATAAATCTTTCATCCAAATGCAAATATCAGATAAAACCAAATCGAAGATCTTTCCCAAGTTTATATATAACCCTAACCCCAACCACGTCGGATTCATAGATATATTGTCTCTAAAGATTTGTCAAACAAAATTAAGCTTTACATCGCATAACCTGCTCCATTGTTAAAATCTTTGAAAACGACAAACTCGTTCTAATAAACTTATTATATCTAATACGTCTGTAGGCTCTAAGGACAGCAAACGATATTGTCTGCAAGAATTTTGTGTGTCTGTTTTTGGAAGTTGAACAAAATTGTCAGGATATAAATGAAATGTTTCACTGTATTTGTAAGCAAAAAATATGGCCACCTGGAACGGATATTTTTCTATTGAAGTATACAACTGTTTACTGGATCCCTTAAACGTAGAAACTATTTCTTGCTTTCTGGTCGAAGTTGTTTCAAAACAAAATAACATGGCACAGTTTTAATCAGCCTGTTCTGCTGATGTCCAGTGTAATGTCCAGATGGTCACGTCTACCAATACGGATGTGCATTGTCTCTCTTACATATATATATATATATATATATATATATATATATATATATATATATATATATATATATATATATATATATATCAATAATGCAATTTAAATCCTAGGGATACTAACTAAATCTGCATATTGCAGTTCAGACTGAGAAATTGAAAAAAATTCATATTACTCAAGTCAGATCGCTGACCGGTTTCTAAACTGGGCCAATCACTTCTTCAGGCCGGTTATTAAAAAGTATTTGAAATAATCCAGTAGAGTCCAATTCGTTTGTAAATTATATTGGATAAAATTCCAGGCTTGAAAGGAATAAAGGTCAAAGAAATCCGTTTTGGGTTGAAAGCAAGCCGCATATATATATATTGAACTACTTATGCACGTGTTTTCAGTGAGTGTTGAAGAAGATGTATGTTTCTAAGTGTAATCATATCCGTTGTTCTATTATTCCATAACTGACCTTGTGTTTCATGACTGATTGACCCATCAGTGACCAATTTTTAAGCTGCTTTCTTCTTCCATGACAACTTAAGCCAATTTCTTCTGCTATAATCTCCTTAGTAACACGGATAGAGTTTCCCTTTCTATAATTTTTACTTCAACTCTGTCACTTATTAAGGGTCACTTATTTAGGGTCACTTATTAAGGGTCACTTATTAAGGGTTTGTTTCAATTCCTAAAATGTTGTCTTCAATTTTAATCTTTTTTGTCATTCCTCTCATTTCCTCCAAACGCTTAAACCTTGAAGTCGATTCTTTTCATTTTCGAATTTGTCAACACTTAATTTTTAACTTGATTCCATTATAAATATTTGATTGCCCAAATTTTTTATGTAAACATCAGATTTTTTTTACAAATCTATCCATTTTACAAATAATATCATAACTAATATTCTTATATATATTAATCAAACGTTTTGGTTCGATGTATCAACAAAACTTGGGAGTCAATTTTTTTTAGCTTATGCAAGAACTGACTATTTAATTGAACTATTCAAAACAATTCTAAACTTTAGGGAAAAATAGAAAGCCTGAAAATATGCCGCTCCAGCAA